>JAJQWJ010000003.1:83670745-84113245 GCA_023637945.1 Phaethornis superciliosus | reverse complement strand
AGGATCGCTTTGCAGTTTTGCCTTAAAATGTGTTTTATGTAGTTTTATGCATTGTTTACTGCCATAGTCTCCCAGATGATACACCTAGAGGTGTATCTTCTAGGCCTAAACTTTTATTATGGTAATTGAGAATGTAATAAAATTGATTCACATTCATGAAAGCTTGTAAGAAAAAGGAAACCCACTGAGTTTATTACAGTGACAGTCAATATATTTTATTTTTAGAAGAAATTCACATACAGTCAAATTTTCAGACAGTAAAAGGGTTGTAGGGTGGTAGATAACAGGATGTTAATTTTGCAGTCTGATTGGAGTTGGTACTGTGGTCTTCAGACTGAGTCACTTACATGGACTTTCGGATTTCAATTTTGTAAATAATTTTCTAATCTAAAATATGGTGATGCATAAAACTGAGATTGTATAAATGTAACATGAAATAATACCTTAAATCAACTTTGGCTGTCAATCAAAGTATCAGATTTAAAATTTCTAGTCTCAGTATTGATACTATACTTATACACATAAGGAAACTGGGAAGATGACACGTGTGGACTATGGATCACTTCCTGGAAAGGTGGTTTTGTTGCAGGCTGCAAGGTAAAACCATAACTTCAGTTTAAATGTAAATATTGGTGTAAACATACTGTCTTTTTCTATATGAGCAGAACTGGAAGTAGCAGGCAGATGCATGTGTAAGTTTACAGAAGTCTTGACTCTTTTTTCTCCTGAACCACGGACACTTTTAAAGCACCTGTAAGCACTTGCTGAGGACATGCATGTTGGTGATATTCTTTTTCAGACCTCTGTATCCTGTTCCCTTTTCTGTGGTATAATAGGGTGTGCCTGTTTTGACCTTAGGCACTGCTGTTTGGGCAAGAGAGATTTTAATATGTCTGGACCAAAGACTGAGAAATCCCTATTAAAGGGATGATAAAGAGCCTCTTGATCTGATTCACAACAGCCGCCTACCAGGGAGACTGTGGATTTCCTCAGGGATTCTTCTGGCTCACATTGATGAAAAGGAAGGACTGGGCTGGAGGATTCTTTAGGTAAGTGGATAGACATTTCTTTATTTTTTTTTTCCAGAGATGAATGCTTATTAAAATGCTGGATCAAGGGATAGGGATAGTAATATAAGCACATGTGGAAATAATGTACTGAGAAAGCTCTGTGGTTTCATATGGAGAAAAAAGATAGCAGCCAACTTTAGCTCAGTGGGCAACTAATTAAACCAGAGAGCTCTCTGTACATTGTATTCTAAGTTCAGTACAAAAACATGTAGCAGAAAGGTGCCATGTGATTTTTCCTTTATAGTTTGCAATTTAGTTTCAGGAATGACCTATGCCTCATCACCATAGTGATCATTTAAAGATGAATGGCTTGGCTGGATGTGAGATGAGCTTTAATAAGATTTATGTGTCTTGTTCTTGTGCATGATCATGTACCTTGGTCTGTTGTTCACACGCAATTTAGGTCTGTTGTTTCTTCTGTCTTGATTTTAATTGAATTTTTAGTTAGAATAGTAAAACTATGAGCACTCTTAATGCCTAGCAACATGAAAATATATTGGGATGGTTTTAAGGAGTGAGTTTGTAATTTCTACACAGTCTATTTATTCCATTCAAAATAGGATGCTGCAGTTTTCATGGTTTCTTCACTGACTCCATCCATGTTTCCAATACACAGGGACCAACCACAGTCAAGAAGACTTGTATTACAGGCTATAGGAGGAGCAAACCAAATAGAAAGGTGTAAATTCTTTGTGGAGAAGTGCAGTGTGCAGTCTCAAAATGGTCGCTCTCATAAGAGGAGTCTCATAAGGAGTCTCATAAGAGGAGTACATTCATCACTGAATTGTACAGAGAACTCTGCCTCAGCTGTTTCTCTAGTTTCATTCTTTGTCCACTTATTCATAGTGGTACTATTCTTATACATTTACACCTAGGAGTATTGGAATAATGCTGCACAAGGTCAAATACACAAGGAATGCTCTTAGACACAAACCTAAAGCCCAAGGAGCTCTAAATCAGCACATTTTACCCGGCAACTGGTGAGGCAGATCTGACTTGCAGGAGGGTTGTACCTGGCCCTTTTTTTTTTGCTGATTCAAAACAAGCTGTGTGCAAGCTAAGCCAAGAGCTCCCCTTGTGCTCCCCAAGCCTGGAAAGCTGGAGGCATAGGATGAGAAGGGGAAAAGCAATGAGAAAAGATGACTGGTTGGAGCAATAGCAGTCTGTGCCAGTACTCAGGAATGAGAATGGCCATCTCCAACCCAGGGCAGAAGCCCTCCTCTGAGCCTGATCACTGGACAAAAAAATACCTTTGGGAATGGGATGTGAATCTGTCTGAGAGGCACAGGGAAATCTGGCTGTGTGGAAGAAGGAAAACAAGGCAGAGAGAAGGATGATGTTGGACTGTTGGTGCTAGGTCAATGGCTGGATATTTATTCTGTGCTAGTGGCAGCAAAACCTGACCCTTCAAACTGACATTATATGACCAATTTTATGGATTGCAAAACATGTTCTTATAGATACGCAAGATGCATTTTAACAGGCTGCACATGAATCTCGTGCTCTGCATCACATGCAGTTTATGTGTACTGTAGAACACTTTGTGAAGGACATCAAGGAACAGGACATGCTGCCATAAACAAGCTGAGCAAGAGTCAACAGCATCAAGCTGCACTGGAGAAAGGCAAAAACCAGGCTTCAGTGGGTAAACAAGAGTATAGCTTGGGAGAAGCATGATGCTCTTCTGCTTCTCAGCTACTGGGGATGCCATGGTCATGTTTTGTTGAGGTCTGCAACAGGAAAGCAGTGGTCTGGCTGTGGAATTCCCAGGGGGAGACCCAGGGGACAACTGGGGTTGTCTAGAAAGTGCAGCCACCATGGGAAGGTTAAATGTATTAGTGTTGCTTGAAACTCATGGAGGTAGGGATGCAGATTAAGATGTTTGTCTTATCAACTATGTCTAGCTATCTCAAAAACTTCTTGAAAAGTTGAGAAGAATTTATTTGCTATGATCATGAGTGGCAAGATTAGAAGCAGGTGATTAAACTGAAGAAAGAGAGTTTCAGTTTAAACATCAGGGAAAACCTTCCTAGTAGGAGAAATGAACTGTGGTACAGATTATTTTGGGAGATGATAACCTGCTGCTTCAGCAAGACCATTTTAAGAGCAAGTTAGACAAACATCTGCTAACAATGACCGGGTTCTCTACAACTCTAGGTGGTGGAGATGGAACGAATAATCTGATGTCTTCTGCAGTGCTTTTTTGTTATGAGCTGATGTCTGCAAGCTCTGCTGCAAGGACACAGCACTGGACAGCTGCTATTGGACAGTGCAAGTTGTAATTTTCTGCTGATGCTAAGGTAAGCACTAAAAACCTTTCTTTGAATTCACTGGAGTTACAGTGAATTTATGTGGTGTAAATGAAAATCTAGCCCATAATTGCCTCCATAAGTAAATGCAGATTCTTAAAAGCACAGCTGGACCACTGGGACTTCTAATTTATAGCAGGGTTCACAATATCTGTAGAATGAAACAGTCTCTCTTGAAATTGCCTCATTGAAAAGTATAGGATCAAGCATCCTATAAGGAGTGCCATGGACGGTGAACTCAGTTTCTGAGTCCTTCAGGGGTTGTCTCTACCTAACAAATGTGAGCAGGCAACCTAGCTACAGATCTGAGTTGCATAAACATACACCAGGAACCTTTTTGCTAGGCTGGTCCCAAGGCTAGGCCATATCATATCATATAATATATCATATAATATAATATCATATCATATCATAGGTTTTATAGGTTTCAAAGCCCAGTTCCTCATTATTATAAAGAGATTTAAATTACAGCTTTTTGTCTGTGCTGGTTACAGCTCTGTTGTTAGATGACAGTATGTAGATTCAGCTTTGGGGAGCATGCACAGTTTGCACTGAGGGTGTTTCCATTAGTGGCTGCAATTCTGTGCCAACCTTTGTCCTCCATATCATAGTTCTGATGAACAGTCCTACTTCTTACCCATTTTCCTCCCGCAGGATAAAATCAAAATCCTGGAGATTGCAACACCAGAAATATTATACTGACTATACCCTGGGCACATAATAATACTCAGAAAAAACAAGATTGTGATAACAAAGATAACAAGAACATTTTTGACTTTTAGTTAAACTTTTCCAAGAAAACAGAGCTCATGCTTGCTTGTCCAAACCAATGCTGACCAAATGAACACGAATGTGCTGAAGACTTGATGCTAGGTAGAAGAACATCTCGACACTTAGTACCTTTCCACTGCATCTATAGATGAGGATGACAAGGTCCAATGCTTCCTCTTATCATATTTCATGCTGTTTTGCTACATTTTAAGTGGATGTACCAAGGAGTGCAAGACTACACCGGACCCCAAAAGTCAGGGCCCTTTTAGGGTGTCTTAGGCTTAGGAGTCCTCATGGACTTTCTTAGTGAGTAATCCTGCTCTTGCTGTTCTCTGGCAGTGAGGCAGTGGTGGAAAAAAGAGTGATTATTTAAATGACTAAATATCTATCCCATGTAATGCATTCACTGTTGTGTTGAAAAGTGCAGTGTAGTAGGTGGTTGTTTCATATTAATCAACAAACTACTTCTCCAGGAGAGATTGTCTTAAGGATTGAACCTCAAAGAGGTCGACCATGCAACAAACTACTGTAGGGTGTCAGTCTTGGTAGAAAACATCTGCAGCAAGAGTGGTCTGTTGGCAATGACAGCTGACAACTGCTGGCTTGATTATTCAAAAACCCCTGTTCCTTGGGAAGCCACCACAATTGCAAGACAGAGACTGATGATACAGTTAATAGAAGAAATAAGGACTTTCTCTTTTCCTGGTAGGAATACTCACTGTCTCCATAAAGGCAACTTGCAGTGAGAATGAGCAAGGATATTGAGATGCCCTGATATCTTTAAACTTTTAGCTCTTGAAAAAGCCTTTGGCAATACTCTGAAACCTTTCAAATCTCTCAATAATAGTCACACAAGGGCTATCCTGATTGCTCAGCAACCTTACTTGCTAGAGCTGCTAGTTACCATTTCAAGTAACTGAGGAAATGACAGAGAACATAGCTAGTAGCATACAGATGTCAAGCAGAAATCACCCAAACTGTAAGACTGCATGGGAACAGAGATAACTGTAGGGAGTGATTTTTGACCTCTGTAAGTTACTAGTTTTGCATATCCACATGTGTATGGCTTGAATAGAAGCACAGCAGTTTGTTATTTTCTGTTCTACAACTTGCAGCTGTATATATAAACACTTCAAATTTGAAATCCTCCCAAATCTGTAAAATCCCCAGTGATGTAGGTCTTATATCCTGGCAGGAGTTCAACTCAACATCTCTAAATGAATGTTGATGAGGTATGTGTACTCATCAGATACTTTCTGTATTCCTGTACTTCTGGGGTGCAGATGCCCATGGAAGAAGTTCCAGTGCTGGGCCAGAGTAAATACCAGAACTGTTTCCCTTGAGCCATTGTAGTTTTACCATCTGGGAAACAACTGATTGCATCCATTTAAAAAATATTCTGCTGTGTTATTTACTTAAAAAAAATTATTATTTCTTGGTGAGAGCAGTAGTTGCACAAATTGGTGCACTCCTTGCAGCACTTGGAGCACAGACTGAACCAGGCATGGAATTTTCTTTGGAGGCAACCAATGAATGTCAGCTCAGGAACCTTCTTAAAGTACAGATGTAGTGCTTAGCTGCCAGCTGCATATGTTTTTATTTTTTAGACCATCTTCCAGTACTTATGTTGGATATTTCAGAGTCAGAAACTGAGATAAATTTCAGTCCTTTGTTTCTGAAAATCCCAGAGTCCAAGGGAACTGTAAGTGATCTCCTCCTTTGAAAATGAGCTCACTGCTGTCCAGTGACCTAACTATCATTATAAGAGCCTATTGGCAGGTTCACCTTGGAGGAAATATTGCCAATAGTCAAAATGATATTTTTAAAAAATCTTCTTTCTCCTGATGCCAACAAACATTCCAGTGTAACTTTAGTTCTACTCCTCAGCATGCTGTATTGGATTTTATCTGGTTTTATTAGAGTAGTCAGTTTTTTCCTTACATGTAGTTAAGCAGAGTAAATAAAGGGGGTAGAAAGTTCAAATGACAATGCTGTTAGATTTTTTCCCTTTTATCACTTGCAGCAGAGCACGCAAAGCTTATGTACTGTCATGTTTTTGAAGAAAGCTGATGCTTCTTATTAAAAGTTTACTAGGCTGATATTACGGCTATTAGGAGAAATTTCTTTACTGAAAGAGTGGTCAGGCATTGGAACAGGCTGCCGAGGTAGTGGTGGGGCCAACACCCCTGGAGCTGATAAAAAAAAATGTGTGGATGTAGCACTGGAAGACATGGTTTAGTTGGCATGATAGTTCTGGGTTGATGTGGGAATTATGATCTTACAGGTCTTTTCCATCCTTCATGATTCTATAGTTCTGTGATTCTGTGCTCAAATAGAATCATATTTTGTAACTGTGACTGAAAATCCTACTTTTTTAGCTAACTTGGGGAATGCCACTAGCTTAGAGAAGACACACATTCAGCCACAGTACATTTTCACTGTATCTATTCCAAACCCAGCCTATTACAGTGTCTCAAAGACAGTAAGTCTTGTGTAGACTCTGGTAGACTTAGGTTAGTAGATGGTCTCAATGATCTGAAAGTTTTTTTCCAACCAGAAAAATTCAGTGTTTTTTTGACTCCTGGTATAAAATTAAAGAAAGTATATGAAGCTCAGTACCCAAAAGAATTTTAAACAAGATTTTGCTTTTAAATATAATTATTGAAAGAATTTATAGCTGGCTTTATAAAAGCATATCAGGTAAAGTATTTCAGATACATTTAGTAAAATGTACATTTACTAATTTTGCAAACAGAGAGACTTTCAAAACCAGTCTAGTCCTCAGTAGCTATGGGTAGCAAATTACCATTTTGAAAAACTTCCTGTAAGTAAATGATGTATGGGTTTCCTAAACAGATTTCTGAAATAAAGTTCTACTTCAGATAAACCTTCTGGACAATCTTTCAGGTATATAAACTAATGGAATAATTTAGAAAATTATCAGCCTCATCCAAGTGCAACCTAACTGAAAACTTGTCAACCAAAAATTCTCTAGTCAGATCATTCAATAGATGCTTCATGGTCTTTTTCCTGGGATTGGTGAAATATCCAGACTTAAAAGGTGTGGTGGAGATGGCTATCACTTCAGCATGGTTAGGTGGGTCAGGGCTTGGTGCAAAAGTGGTTGCCACTGCCTGTATCATTATTGTTAACTGGGTCAGCCCAGGAGTCCTTCCCAGTGGCCATGAGACACCTTTGCCAGGCATTGTAAAATCATGAAGCAAAAATATGGTCCCTACACCCCAAGACATGTGTCAACACATGAAACAGGGAGGATACAGAAGGATGTGAACAGATAAAGAAGGAATAGTGAGACAACAGGAAAGCAGTAGGTAGACCAATCTTGATTCATAGTATGTGTCTGGTAGAGCCCAGGTGTAGGTAACGCTCTCATCTCTTTTAATCTCATTAAAGCTACAAAGCATGGACAACTGCACAATTACTTTAACTGTGTAATTAAACAGGGTTTATGCTGCTTTGCATGACTTCAAGAACACACCAAGATCATCAATATTGCTTTGAATAGGACCCTTAGTAGTGTCATGATCAATTTAAAGGGTCTAAGGAGGAACCATTAGGAGGATTTGGGTTTAGCTATAAACTTTTGAAGGGATTAAAAATTTAAGGGTGACAGATTGTCTCTTGGTTTAAATATTAAAAAAAAAAAAAAAAAAAAAAAAGTATTCCTTTGGTAATATTATTCCCTCATGTAACTAAATAGTTATTCTGGAAATATCATTAAAGTTGATTCAAAAAAATGTTGCCCATAAGAGAAGTTTCATCACTGCATTCAGTTTCTCCATGGAAAACAGGTTTTTAATGCAATGGAATGTCAAAGCTCTGGAGATACAATTGTGCTTTTTTAAAAGAATAAGTTAATTACATAGAAGCAAAAATTCTCTGATGAGCTTTTTTCCCATTTGGATGACTGCTGCTCCACCTCTGTGCAGAGATGGTGAGTGGAAAAATCACAAAAGAAACCAAGAAATAAAAGGACTTAAAATTGCTGACTCCATCTCCAGTTCAGCAAATGCTGTCTTCAAAAAATGAAAACATGACCACATTATTCTGGAACTGCCTTGCCATACAGAAGGTGATTCAGAAACAGAGGAGGTCCAGAAGAGCTCTAGGGGTGGAGAAAGGGAGGAATCCAGATTTAAAAACTTTGGAAAAGTCTAATCAAACCTGAACTACATTAAAGTTTCCAAGTTTTTTTCTTCATATTTGGTAAAATCAGAACTGTACAATTTCTCCAGTTGTTTAATACTTGACTTTTTGAAGCTTGGGGAGACATGATAAAGCAACTAAATTCAAAGTTACCTCCAGAGAAATCTTGCATCTTAGGCACACATGCTGCTGAGTACTGTAATAAAGCCAACACTTTTACATCTCCAACAGATTGAGCTCATTGAAAAGGCTTAGGAAGCAAAGCATTTTAGGATTGAAAAAATCTTTATCAGCCAATTGATAAAGATTGGAAAAAGCTGGGTCTGATTGAAGGGTAGCATGCATTCTTGTATAGGTAAAAAAGATTAATGCTCATCTGGCTGTACTTCAGAACACTGCATAGGCTGCTCTGTATGTGGCATGTGATGTCTAAGAACATCTGGAATTAGCAGATAGTACTTTTGATCAACAGTTGATGCCACAATCATTTTGTACTTTTTCACAAGCCTGGAGGTCTTAAAATGTGTTACCGGGCATTTGTTTGCAAGGGTTGAATTTGGAAACACCAGGAAGATATGTAAGAGGGTATGGATCTTCATTCAGAAATGATGTTTCACCAACCAAGCTGAAGCACAAGCACAAGGGCCTCCAGAGTGCCCAGTTTTGAGAGTTCAGGGTGGCTCATGTGGCTGTTCTGGCCTGAAGTTTATTATTGCCAGTGCATTGGGATAAAAGAAAGGGGACTGATCCTGTTGATATAATTCCAGGAAATAATTTCTGCAGAAATTTCTTAGAATTTACGTGTTTTCTCTTTCTCTTCTTTTCTGTTTTGGTGTTGAATGCAGATTTGAAAACCAAGTTATTCTTGAGGGGTTTTTTTAATTTTTTTACAGTCTTTTATGATGAGTGAATTACATATCTTCTCAGTGTCATAATTCAGCATTTTGTGGCAATGTTTTCATTCTCTAAAAGTTGTAATTTGTCATAAAGTTAGGAAAAAAACCATAAAATATCACTGGAATTGTAGAAAAATCATGAAGTCTAACTCTCTACAGAAACTTGCAGGTTTAGTAAGCTGAGGTTCGGATTTGATTCAAAGATTCCAAATTCACCGAGCTGTGAATTTTCCTTAAATTATCTTCCTGACCTCATTTAAAAAAAATACCTTAAATTCAAGACTTATTTAGTTTTTGTTATTTCAGAAACTTGGCAGGGCATGCAGGAGCATTTGCACTTCCATGAACCCTTTTGATAATATTGAAAAAGATAATTTTTTTCTCAGAGTATTGTCTAGAAGAGTACAGTTGTAGTTTGCCTACTGCTCTTTTTATGGATTAGACAAGGTCTGACATGATGGAGCCCTAAACACCCTTGTAAGGCAGTAGGCTGTGTTTTAAGACTGACATCACAAGAAACCTGCATCTCCAAATAAGTTCCTAAATATCTGGCTATTGTTACTCTGTTATGGACTGATTTTCTTTGCACCAGAAATTCTATTAAGGATTAAAGAAACTCTTCTCCCAAAAAGTACTTGAAATTCCTGAGCTCTGGGTAAAAAGCTATTAAGCCAAAATCATACCTTATGGTAAGAGGATTTTTTTTTTTCCTTAAAAATTCTCAAAGAAAACAAGACTGCACCAAACTCACAAGAAGGCTAGAAGAAGTAGCATTCAAATTAAAACAAACCTTCAGATTCTGGTGAGATACAATATTCAGATAGTTGTTTCAGAATAAAGAGCTACTGAAAAACAGACCTCCAAGCCCTGCACCTCCTGGGGAGCAACACCTAGTTTTGGCCTGGCATGTGTTTATCAGTTCTTAAAATTCCAGTTTCATGGCTCCAAAGTCACAAAGCAATGAAGAACAGCTTTAATGTTAGCAGATGAATACATTGCTTTCAATAGGCAGCTCCAGTCAGACTACTGGTGAACCATTAAAAACCATTAGAAATTGGTTTCAATGCTCTTGATGTAATAGCATCATAACATAACATCATTGCTGGACTTCTCAAGAGCATGAATATGGTAGTGTTTAATTAAAGCTTCTAACCCAAGTTACTCCCTGCACAACAAGAAGTTTCTGTATGTGCTAGGAATCACCTGGGTTGCATTTCAGGACTGACCCTATGGTTAAAGCTCAAACAATGGAGCTCCAAACTGTATTTCCTTGCACAAAGATTTTCTCACCAGTTCCCACAATATGAATACTTTTCAAATGTGCTTAGAATGGGCTTGGCACTATGCACAGCCTGGTAAAATAGTCCTTCCAGCTGTCTATTGACTGAAAAACAGATTCAGAGGAGGGTAACTATTGACCAGGTAGACAACAAAAGAAACTTGAAGTTCATTGCATGTCTTGTGATGAATGAGGATTTCTTTGTTTTGGGAGTCTCAGTGTCTACTGATTATAGCAATGACCCATTACTTTGAACTGATAAACTGAACTTGTAGACTAACATTACATAAATTTTTTTCTTCCTTCATGAACTCATGTGAAGTGTCATCACTTATTTTGAAAAATGGCATCTTCACCTCATAGCATATCAAATGACTGAGTGTATTTTCCCCCAATTTTAAAGAATGCCTAGCAATAAAACTTTTTTTAACACATTAAGTGGTCCCAGTGAGCCAAGTATCAACCTTTGCCATTCAGTGAGAAGCATGGTGTGTTTGCCAGATGACAGTGGATCAATTTGTTATAGTACTTAGGGACTCATCAAGATGCTGGGCAGCCTTAACTTCCAGGAATTTCAGAGGGGCTTAGGAGCAGTCAGAAACTTGTAACTTTGGAGTCTTCTAGGCGAGATGTAGGCATAGTGCTTATTTGGACTGATGAGCACTGTTCATTTCAGGGATGGATGAGACCTCCAACTGAGATCATGGACCATGCTTTCCTGTGGCTGCTGGGCAACATGGTGCCACTTACAGTTCCAGAGGAATGTAACAGTTTTTTTACTTTTCAGTAAATTAAGCAAACTGTGTTTTCAGCTTGCAAAGCACTGATCAAGTTCCAGTGTAACTTGAGACTGCCTAGAGGAAAAGCTGGCCTGGGAGTCTGGGATGGAACCAGAGGAGGGTCACTCTTTTGTCTCCAAAGCAGCCCTCCGTTCGTTAAATGCTGATAGAGATACCTTGAAAAATTTTCAAAACTAAAAATTCAGAAATTCTATGTTACAGGCCACAGGGTAGGTGACAGCATTTTGGTCTGCCTTCACCCCAGTAAAAACCTTATATAATTCAAATGAAGCAAACCTGAATTAAATAATGTGTCATCCTTCTCTTCGTGTCACCACAATGAGGACATTACTGCCATCTAACCGAGGAAGCACATACCTGTTTTCTACTCCCTTTTCTTGTGTATATTCTCCCACACAGATTTTTACCTACTCAACAGCTGCTCTCTGCCTGGCTCTTTTTGCATCATTTCCCTTCCAGTCTCAGATCACTCTTGGGGTTGCCCTGAGGACTTCTGTACAGATTTCCTCCTCCTCTTCCTCTGCCTAGCTTTTGTTGACTTAATTGTTGGGACTTCTGCTTCCCTTGAGAAAGTTTATGACCATCCAGAAATTACCTCTACTAGGAAATTATTCTTTTCCTTAAAAGAATTTGTTCTTAAAAATAACACTAACCTTTCAGGGTAGACTCAAGGGATGACTAATGTTTTGGAGTAGTCTCAGCAGTTCATATTTTTTTCCTTCTCTCTCTTTCTTTTCTGTTCCATTGTGTGGAGTTTTTAGCTGTCTTTAGAATAGAATTGGAAAGCATAGTGTCACAGCCCACAAGGTGGGTGCAGCACTGTCACGTCTCACAAAGTGAGCAGGGCTCCCCAGAGGTATGTGCCAAACCAAATATCACGTCAGGGAGAGCCAACACAGGGAGATTCAGACTGAACCCTCTTGTTTTCTAAACTCCTTCAGAGAGGAGCCTTGGTGTAGCTGGGCCCAATCTTCCTCCTCTTTTAACAACCCATTCAGTGAGATTAAGTTCAGTGTGGGGTACTATAGGGGTAAGATTATCACCCAGGAGGTTTGTATAAAAACATAACTTTACTTAAAAATGAGTAAGATTATAAAGCATGTCAGATTACAGCTAGGAGAATTATAAATGGTGGTACTTTCAAAACAATGGGTTACGATTTAACAGAATTTAAGGAAATTGTCAAAGCAATAGGTTACAACTAACAAAACTTGATAAAGCAATGGGTAGTAAAACTTTACAAAGTTGGAAACTATGTTACCCTCATGTGCTGAGATAAGGTTAGAAACAGAGACACAGAGAGAGAGACAATGAAGAGATAGGAAAGATGTCACCACCCTTGGATCCAGCGATGCTCTTGGTAGGAAGCTGTGGTCCTTGGATGTCGGGCACACATCCAGCATTTTGAGTGTCCATCCTTTATGCCACCTGACCCCACTTTTTCAGGGGAAGATTTGGCATATCTTGTGAAGCCAGATGTTCACTTGGGCCCCTCCAGATAGGATGACCTAGCAATAACCCTGATTTCTGTGCATGTGCCCTCTTCAGTGGCCTCACACAGGGCACACACAAGATGTCACTCTGCCTCCACAGGGCACAGCTTGCCTGACCCTGTCCCTTATCGAATAAGGACAGTGTCCTGCCTGCCAGGGTGGCCATCAAACAGAGCTCCCCTTGCAAGGAGAGTGTTCAGATTATTGGGATGGCCACTGCAGGGGGAGATTCTCTTGTGAGAATAGGGCCCTGTTTATCAGGGTGGTTACCCAAATGAGGGTTGTTCCTTGGGAGAAGAGAGTACAGATGGCTATCAAATGAGGCCTCCACCACTCAGTGTCTACTTTGTCAGGGCGGCTGTTTTGAGACAATTATTCTTTTCAGGATTCTACACATAGCTTTGTTTATGTCTTCCACTGTACATATTTTTTAGGATTATTTTTCCCCCTGTAACTCATTTTGCTAAATTGGAAATATGAAGACTCTGAACAAATAACAAGGGGTAAGCAATGTTTTGATTACCATTGACCTTATTTTTTCTATGTTCTTTCAAATATGTTTTTTTCTTCCTCAATATTTTTTCCCTGCAGTGAAGGCAATGCAGCCTTAGCATTTTGCAGGAGACATCTCTAATAATTCTCCTCTTTTGTCTACGGCAACTGAGCTCAATCTATCCTTTTCAGATTTAAAGGGTTTGGAAAGTATAGACAGTTTAAATCTCTGTTTCTTTTCCCTCATCCAGCTGAAACTGTGTTTTTATGAAGAGGACCAGATGATTACTGTGCTGTCACCAAGATCCTCTGCTAAGTTGCATAACTGCCAACTTGAAAATCCTCCTGAATCCTGCATGCTTCTCTTTCCCAGCACATGCTGTTCTACTGTTCACACCATTTATCCTTGTCAGCTATGCAATGCTTTTTTTTTTTTTTTTTTTTTTTTTTTTTTTACCAATGAAGATAAGTCTTAGTCCCTTTGCCCAAGAGCAGGCAAACAGGGAGCACAAACCAGGCAAGCAGCCTGGCAGCCAGGAAGCTTTGTCAACTGGAGTCATCTCCCTCCCAGAAGAAAATTCAACCATGGTGTCCACTCTACCCAAAACCATGTCCAAAAAGAATGTGGTGACCCAGATGGAGCTGTGCTGGAGGCACACAGCTGTTCAGGTTCCAGTCTGCACAGAATGTCTGAGTCTGTCCATGTAACAGAGGCAAGCAGTGACAACACCTGTGTACACTGTGACCAGGTGAACGATTTGCTCAGCCTAATGGTAGAACTGAATGAGAAGGTGGAGAGATTTAGAAGTATCTGGGAATGTGAAAGAGAGAGATTGGTGGAGCCACAGCCTGCTGGCCTTGAGGCAAAGGCAGCAGGTGGAGACTCGACAGGAAGCAGAGGATCCTCTGCCCTCTTGTCCCCAGGCAGATGGAGAGGACTGAAGAACTGGGGGTGAATGGAAACACCTGCTTGGGGTGGCAGGTGAATCCCCTCCTGGCCTCCCCCACCTTCCCAGTTTCCCCTCCATGACAGACCTGGGGTTCTGGAACTAGAGGACCTGGCAGATGAGGATGTTGATAAAGGTCTATCCAGGGGCTGTTGAGGCAAGTGGCTCCATGTATTAGGACTGCTCCTCTAAAAAATAAAAGGAGGGTAATTGTCACAGGAGATTCCCTTCTGAGAGGAACAGAGGAACTGGTATGCTGGCCAGACCCATTCCACAGGAAAGTCTGCTGCCTCCCTGGGGCCTGGGTCAGAGAGATAACTAGGAAGATCCTAGCTCTGGTATTGACCTTCTGATTGTTACCCATTTCTGGTCATCCAAGAGGGCAGTGATGAGATTACCCTTAGAAGTCTTAAGGCAATAAAAAGGGACTTCAGGACACTGGGACAATGGTAGAGGGATCAGAAGGGCAGGTGTTGTTTTCCTCATTTCCTACAGTGTCAGGGAATGGTGAAAAGACCAGGAAAACACACTTGATCAACACAAGGCTTAGAGGCTTGTGCAATAAGTTGACTTTTGTATACACTGATCATGGGATGATCATGGCACCTGTCCTGCTGGCAAGAGGTGGAGTGGAACTATCCACAAAGAGCAAAAGGATTCTTGACCAGGAGTTGAGAGGGCTCATTGAGAAGACTTTAAACTAGGTTTGAAGGGAGAAGGGGATAAAACCAGGCCCACCACAGATGAGCCTAGGAGTGGCATGTTAGGGCTGAAACCAATAGCCCAGTTCAAGTGAATCTACACCAATGCATGCAACATGGGCAACAAACAGGAGGAACTGAAGGATATTGTGTGGAAGGACAGCTATGATGTATTCACAATCACAGAAACAAAGTGGGATGACTGGAATGCTGCAGTGGATGGCTATAAGCTCTTTATGGAAGCTATAAGCTATAAGATCTTATTCTTTATGGAAAGGGTGATCAGGCACTGGAATGGGCTGCCCAGGGAAGTAGTGGATTCTCCATCCCTGGAGATATTTAAAAAGAGACTGGATGTGGCACTCAGTGCCATGGTCTGGTAACTGCAGCAGTAGTGGATCAAGGGTTGGACTTGATGATCTCTGAGGCCCCTTCCAACCCAGCCAATTCTATGATTTCCTTCAGAAAGGATAGAGGTGGTGAGGTGGCCCTATATGTTACAGAGTGTTTTGATTGTCTAGAGCTTGATGACAGTGATGAGAAGGTCGAGTGTTTATAGGTAAGGATGAAGAAGAAGGTGAGTAAGGAAGATATTCTGTGGGGTATCTGTTATAGGCCACCCATCCAGGATGAGGAGGCAGATGAAGTATTCTCCACGTGGCTGGCAGAGGTCTCACAATCACTAACCCTTGTTCTGCTGGGGCACTTCAACCTTCTGGATGACTGCTGGATGACTCCTCCACAGAGCAGACATATTAGGAAGTTCCTCAAGTGTATGGAAGAGAACTTGCTGACACAGCTGGGAAGTGAGCCTACCAGGGGAGGTGCCTCACTATTATCTGTTGCTCACAAACAGGGATGGACTGGTGGGAGAGGTGGTGGTCAGAGGCCATTCCCCTCTGTGGTTCAAGATCAGTGAGGACAGACTTTTGGGGCACACTGTGGTGTGTTCTGTAACTGATAGAGGGGATGAGTAGTGTGCTGCCCTGTTCATTTTTCACCCATTGTGCATGACTTTCTGTTCAGCTTTCCCCCCTTTTCCTTGGTCTGATGTAATTTTTACAGATGAAGCATGAATGGAAAGATTCCAGCAAATCTCTAGGAGCTTTTTCCATTTACATAATGCTTCATGCTTTCAAAACTGTTTCAAATAAATATAATTAATAGACATAGTCAACGAATTAGGAACATAAGGCATTTTTGGAGGATGAGCAAAGGACCACCTAGCACATCACATATTTCCCTTGCATACATATCTTCCCACCCCTATTCTGACCAATTGCTGTACAAACAGCCCTAATATTATGATTCTAAGCATTTTATTTCTATGTCTGGATTTGCAACAGTCACGATTAAAAAGTGTGCTATATGATTGACCAAGAAATAACAGACCATCCCAGAAATGATAGAAAACAGAGAACTTCAGCTGATCACTGTTTTAATTTTTTTCCATGACCACTTCTCATGCCTGACAGATATTTGTCTAGCTTGTTCTTAGAAGATTCACATCAGTCATTGTGCTCACAGCAAAACCAACGTTGCATTTCAATAACCACCCCTGTACCACTCCTGCTCCCCTGTGACAGTTCCTACTCCCCAAAATTCCCATCCTGTGCCCCTAATGAAATTGCTGTTACCATGACAGTTCAAACTGGAGACATATTTTTCTTGTCCTGGGTAAAAAAATATCTCCCAGGAGTGTTGTCCCATGAAGTCCGCTAGCACAAATTAGAGCTGCAATTTCTTCTCACTTGGGCATTCAAAAGCAGGTTTGAGTTTGCTAACAGCAGTAGCAGCAGTGGTAGAAACCTATATTTTCAAAAGTCTTGAGACCCTGCTTCTCCTTTCTTTTCATGTGCTGCTTTTTATTTATACTGAAGCTCATAATAGAAAGTGCTTCCAATGCTTTGCCACCTTTGGCAGATTTTGAAGTGTATTAAAATGGTCATTTTGCATTTCCTTGAGCATATCCCCAAATCACAGCTAGATCAATCAGAATGAAGGAAATGAGTTCACCCCTCTGCCATCTGCAGAGCTTTATGTCCCTGGGTTCCTCACCCACCTCCTCACAGGCAAGGAATATGATTCTTTCTCAGAGACTAATGACTGCATGTGGCTCAGGAGAAAAATAATTTCCAAGACACTGAGTCTTAATAGAGAGTTTCCTTCTGTGTTCCTGCTCCTGCAGCAGTGGGGCTCAGCAAGAGGACATTTCTAAGGCAGCTCTGACCAGCTGCCACAGGGAAAAGAGGACATCTGTTAGGAGAGACCTTCCTAAAACTGGTCTGGCAGGTAGCCCGTGGACAGTGCAAGTTTGTGGAGAGCCCATATTTGGTATCTTCATGAAAGGAAATACCTCATAAGAAGTGGGAGGCTGAGCTGATTAGCTGCAGCTTCCAAACAGAGCCAGGCCATTTCCTTATGCACAGAACAGCATTATCATCTCCAGCTGATACAATCTTGAAAGACAGTTTCAAAGTACATATAAAAAGAGAAAAAAATTTAAGAGGGCACAATCCTTTAGCCATCTGGTAAGTGGAAAACAGCAAATTTTGCTATAGGATGTGCTAATCTTTGCCTGGCAGCTGGGATGATGATCTGACACCCTGATTGCTAAACCAAGCAGCTGAAAGCAGGCACACACCTGTCAGGAAATGAGCAGAAAGTGTGGTTCTTCTGACTGCTCTGCACAAGCAGCCAGGATCTCCTAACCTGAGCCAACCCTGCAGTGTCCTAAAATGCCACATGATGCAACTGCCAGCTCTGGTTGGTGGAGACAGAGGTTTTAAAGCAGACTGTCGTAGTGTATTGCCCTCACCACATTCAGTGGTTGTTCATTAATGCAGTCCTGGGGCCCTCAGAGTTGCAGATGCTCCACATATCTAAGAAAAATGCTGGCAAGGCAACATCTCAGTCCTTCTTTTATAAGCATCCTCAGTGAGAGGACAGTGTGGTGGGAGGGGAGCAGAAGAGGCAACTGAGTGCCATTTCTGACAGCTCTGCAAAGGGGCATGATTCAGGAGCAAAAGGCAAAGGGAGTGAGAAAATGACCCATTCATCCTTTTTAAAAAAGAAGTATTTAGGCTTCTGTCTGGAGGGATCTGAGTTACAACTCTTCAAAGAATGGGCGAAAATCCTAAAAATCAAGGTGCAGTACCAGAAGCAATGGGAGAAGAGCTGAAGGCCCTGATCTGATAGCATTGGTGAGATTTGTTTATTTCCCAGTCAGTGCTGGGGTTTTTTGAAGTTCCTATCCTGAGGCACCCAGATTGCCTAATGCCTTGCATGGTGATCTGGAAAGTACATACCTAAAGCTTAGATCATGTGAGGCTCAGAGCACCCTAGACCCTCTCTGGGCTTGATCCTAGTATGTATCCTGATGGGAGGGCATGGACTGGCCTGACTGAGAGCCAGTGTCATCTGCAGTCCATGCCACCAATAAGAAAACAATGCTAGGCTGGTTCCAGACACCATTAACAGCAACCTGGTCCATTTCAAAGTCCTCTGAGTGACAAGTCTGCCTTTGAGCAGGGCTGGCAGGGAGTTCTTGGTTCTCCTCGATTTTCTTTGGTGCAACTCAAGACCACAGCAGAGCTCTGCCAAGTCCCCGAAGGCTGGGTCTCAGCAGATGTTGTGGCTGTCACTGCCTTTGGAGGGGGCAGGGCTGGAGCTGGCTGTCCCAGGGCTGCAAGCCACAGGAGCTGGTGTTGGTCCTTGGAAAGGGCCTTCGCCCTCTGGAGCTGCATCCTTATGGAAGCATGGCTCAGGGAAGAATGGTACAACAGAGAGTCATCTGTTTAGCCTGGATATTTAATCAGAAGGGGAACATTTTCTCTGAAGGCTGTGTGTCCACAGGCAAAGGAGATGCCAGAAATAAGTGCCTGATTTAAACCCAGTTCAAATAAGGATATTTTTTTGTTAATCAGTAGCTAAATACATTGGAACCAAAAAAGTGAGATAAATTCTGTTTGTAAATGTTCACTTTAACAAAGAGGAGTAAATTTGCTCCTCCTGTTTTTTGCTTCTTTAGTATCTCCCTAAATATGGATCTGATCTATAGCATTTCATAGTTATGGAAAATGGAATAACAGTGCAAAAACTGGCACTACTTCCCCCTGATTTCCCATCCCATTCCCATGGCAATTGAGGAGAGAAACTGCACCAGACACAGCATTTGGCAGGTCTTTATTTTTTTCCTGATCTCAGAAAGCTGTTTCCGTGTGATCCTGATGAGGCTGGTGTTGAGGAATTTGCCACCAGTGAAAGGGTGAGCTTTTGGGGTGGGTGAGGCTGCCAGCAGTCACTGTTCCTACTCTGGAATGAGAAAGGGAAGAGGTATGCATAGTAGCCCTATTTAACCTGTGCACTGCCCTTCAGGCAGGCTGACATCAGGCCTGTGGTGATGGCAAAATAGCACTGCTGACTCTCAGTCTGCAAAAGGAATTAGGATATTCTGCTGCTGCAGGGACAGGGGCCAAGCAGCAAAGACAATCTGCCTTTGAATGCAATCAAATGCAAATTTCTGATCTGGAGGCTGAGAGGGAAAATGCCAGGAGGACAATTTGAGAGCTAGCAGGATGTCTGATTCCAGGGTTGGCAGGATGCCAGCCTGTGCCCTGCTGCTGGAACACCGCTGCCTGCATCCAGACAGGAAAGTGATGGAACATTTTTAGAGGTTTGTCAACTGAGACTTTTGATCTTGTGATCTTTAAAAGATACCCAAACTGCTATCATGGCTACTAGTGCTAACAATAATGGTCACAGCAAAATCTACTGAATATAATGGTTTGCCTTGAATTATCAGAACCAGTGAGTAATGGGAAAGTGGCAATGATCTAATATTATCACTTTTGTTTATGGTTTAAAATACATTCAGGGTAGGCTCAGTTTCTTTTTCAGGCTGGGGAAAAGAAGGTTTACGAATGCTGTGGATGAGCACCTGTTAGGACTCTTGCTGGTCCCTGTTTGAGCTTTTCACTGTTAAGGTGAAATTCACAGCTGCAGCAGTGCTGGAAATTTGCTTCTCATTCATTTTTCCTCTAGTTCCAGGAATGAAATAACACTGTAAAAAATGCATCAAAACAACTGTGGAAAAATATTTGCTGTAGTATAGGAAGTAGGAGACAAGAAACCTCAGGAACCACAGCAATTTCTGTGTGTATGTACACAAGCCAAATAAAATTTGATTGGAAATGTATATATTATTTCTTCCAGACTCATTTTTCTGCAGGATGTGAACTGTGATATCATTTGGTATAATGCTTGTGTCTTTTTTTCTAAGATAGGTCTTGTTTGTACTCTCCTGTAAAGCCGGAGCAGTAACTTTTATGCATAATGTGATTTATTGTCCCAGCTGCTCTTGAACAACATAGCCTTACAGTCAAATAGATCTGCTGAATAAAATTATTAGTTGAATATATGCAAAGAATTAAAAATACTCAGTGAAACTTCTCACCAACATTTCACAACTTCCTCTTTGAATAAAGATCTTTTGTTCAGACTTTGTGCACACCTGAATCCATAGTGTATATATTTTACAGCACCAGCATTAAATATATTATTTCTTTCAAGCAGGAACCCCAGCAAAGTAAAGGCAATTGAATACTGGATTGCTGGCATTTGCAATGGGAAAAGAACTTCCAGCAAGAGCCATCCCCTGAGTTTGTTTCCCAGCGAGCAGTGCAGCTCTTGCCCAGCCTTCCCTGGGGATTGTTGCCTGTGGCTCTCATGCTGGGAAAGAGAGGAAGGTCTCAATCCTGCTGGCCTTTCTCCAGTTTTAAATCTAGGCACTGAGGTCTTCTGGGTCACAGTCTGTACTCTGGGTTGCTGAAACACTGCCATGGCTGGATGTTATTGCTTCTGTTGTTTCCCTGGTACAGAGGAAGATTTGCTACCTTTTGACTTGTTCAGGGATGACCACTACTAGTCTGTTCTTCTGTCAGGAACAAGGGTATCTCACCAGCCAACAGACAGCTGAAAACCAGCTATAGTCCTGAGGATGGAGACGAGGATGGCTTTCCTGATGTCAGACCATGGCTGGTCAGAGACCTCTCAGGTCTTTACCTTGCAGCCCTGCTGACTCTTTTCCTTTTCCCTTGCCTAGTCTCTCTCATGGTTTAACACAACAAAATGCTCTCCAGAATACAAGAAACCCCATACCATTCCTGTTCACAGATGTCAGGGAAGCAGGCATGTCACCCCCATGGAGTGTTTTGGGCTCCAGTCAAGGGGTGACTGTGGGGGTGGTCCAGCCTTTCTGCAGTGGGCTTTCTGGGGTCTCAGCCAAGCCCCCCCACTATGCCAAAGGAGAAGGCTTTGAGAAGGAGATCCTTTGGTGAGTAAAGAGATTAATCACACCTAAGAGTGGGAATGGTAGATCAGAAGTGCAGAAAAAGGGACAAGGTGGTTTTGATTACAAGGGGATGCATGAAGTCATCACCCAGCAAGAAATCCAGCTCCTGAGGAAAGGATATGCTGTTAGGAGGGAGAGAGAAACAGAGGCTTTAATTTTCATGTGTTTTTCTTGGGCTACAAAGCAGAGATCATGCACAGGACTCTGTGCTCCAGCACAGCTCTGCCACATACCAGCTGCTAAGAAATGAGCTTTGTGCCCATTCTCTGCCCATGAACTTCTCCCTGGGAGATAAATCCTCACCTCCAGGTAAGGATTGATCAACAGGCATCCAGTCTGGGAGCTGCACCCTTGAGGTGAGCTGAAAGGATATTTATGAAGATTGCCTGTGGGCATAAGCAAAGGCAAACAATAATTTGTACAACTGTGACTCCTCTGTGCTGAGCAGACTTTTGCTTAGTTTCCTTGAAGCCTCAGAAAAAAGAGGAGGATTTATGGTAGAGCAGCAATAGATATCTCAGAGACAGAGATGGCTGACATTGCTGCTTGGGAAATTTCAGCGTGAAACAGAAAAAAAACCCCAAAAAACACTGAAGGTTAGGTTTCAGCCAAAACCCCCAAAATGTCATATATTTGGGGGGAATGCTTAAAAAAAGCAAATGATGAAAGCATTGTGGTTTCCAATCCAAATGCAAGAGAAAATTTTCCAGGAAAGTTTTTGCCTAGTCAAAAATGTACTTTAAAAATAATAAAAAAGATTAGATCAGACAGCTCCTTCCCAGCCCTGGTTATGCCCAGCATTCCTGAGAGGACCATATCCACTAGATGTCAGTCTATTGCCATGCAATAAAAACAAATGAGCCAGAAATGTCATTGGGAGTTTTTCAGGATGAGGATATTTCCACAGAAATGTCTACTTTCAAAAGTGTTGCAAATAACTCCTTAATTTCTATAAAATTCCGCAGCTTTGGATTTCCAGATTTTTTTCAGAGTGGTTGCAACACTTTCTTCCATGGACAATGCCAGCCAGATATTTTTCCACTACCACATCTAACCCCTGACTGACCTCTGGTTCACCAGATATTTCAAAAATTTCTAAACAGTGTCTGAATAGCCTATAATAGGAATTTATTTCCCCCAGCTAACTCCTCCACCTTTCACACCTCCCCCTTCAGTTCATGATGTTACAGGTTTTCTAAAGACAGAGAAAAAAACACCTTACCTTAGAAGAGATAGGCATGCACAGCAAAATATTTCTTTCTGCAATCTTTTACATAGCTGAAGTAAATGCCTTTCTCGCTAAAAAAGACATGTGAAAACAAATAGAGTGTATGCCACGAAACATGGCATAAAAAGAATTTCTGTGATTGTCCCACTCTCAGCAACCATTCCTTTTTAGGTTGCAAAGGCAAAAAAACCCACTGGAGATAATGGTTACAGAAATGGATATTCTTCCCACCCTATGTGGTGAATGCTGTGATACTGTAAATTGTTGACTTTCATTTCCAAAGTGACTTCAGAGGGATTCATGGAAGTTACATCACAACAAAGCATGGCCATTAGGTTTTAAACACTGTGGTCTGGGTGTCAGGCTGTTGCAGTGTATTCTGCTGCTTGTGTCTTCAACAGTATTGTTTGTGCCTTCTTCAGTATTGGTTTTGCTCCCTTTCTGGTACAAGTAATTTGCACCCAGTAATTGCAGCTCAGCTTCATGGGACTGCACAATTTCTGCACTTTTTAATACTGGGTTATGGGAGGCAGATAATCATTTGGCAAAAGAAAAATTGTGTGTATCAGATTTGTGTTTGTAAGACTGGAAAACCAGAAAAATAATGAAGAGCTGTCTCAGTCATAAAACTTCAGACTCGCCTTCCTTACAGATCACATGAATGAAAATTGAGAAATGCACAGCCTCTAAATACTCTCCTGTTCTTCTAGGTAGTAAACAGCACACCATTCTTCATAGTAATGGTGAGACCAGGGAACAATTTTGGGTGACTATCAGCGTTATGCTGGTAATGAAAGGAACACATTCGACTACAAATACTGGAGCTTCATCTTCCCCCAAGAAGCTGCTGCGATGGAGCTGTATTGAATAAACTTGTTTTTTGTTTCTGAGAGAAGTGACTGGTGTACCAGAGAAGTGTAAAGCAGGTTGTTAATAAATTGAGTCTCTTGGAGTTGACTGGAAGTCAGTGAAAGTTGTCAGTAACAAGGCCAAAGAAGCTGTACACATATAGTTCACTTAAAAGGAGACCAAGGAAATGAGCAGCAAAACTGAGAGAAAGCACTGGCTAAATTTCTGATTTGCAAGCACTGTTTCCAGCCACATTTGGCTTTCATTTACAGGAGCTGATTAGCACATGGGTTCTGTCTCACAGGTGTAGTGTGTTCCAGACAGCAGAGATCAAACAAAATTGGCTACATCTGCCTATTGAGACTTAACACATGATGTATCCTGGAAGATATGATGCAACACCTTTGGTCCTCTGTAGCTATTCATAAGTTGGAACATACTTGTATTTAAAGAGGTTCACTGGAAAAATGTTTAATTTGTTCTGTGTTAACACTTACATTCAAACCATCAGAAGGATTTTCTCTTTAACTGCTATAGTTTATGTGAGCTATGACCTCTCAGGTGGGTCTTCTTTATTTTTCAGCTATTCCAGGACCATTAGATTGACTGCTGGTGACAATTATTTCACCCAGGTCTTTGAGAACACACAGTAACCAAGCAGTTAAAACAACAAGGGATACAAGCCAACCTGGCTCTAACCCCCAACACTTTTCACTGTTTCATGAGCCTTAGCTTAAGGGGTCACCAGAAAGCTTTAAGTATTCTCACATGATAGTCCAGGTCCCTTTAGCAGATGGGAAATAGTAGGGCTTTTGGCTTCATTGTTCATTCAACATGCTGCAAAGCCCCATTTCCTTTTTAGCTAAATGGAAAGGTTAGGCTTTGAATGTAAAATTAGGTGAGAAGACTTTCTCAGCAGAAGTACTCTAGGCTCTTCCTTTAACCAAAAATATATTGCTTCCTCTTACATAATTTTCTTTTAGATTTGGCTCTGGGGATAGGAAGTACAGAAAAGTTTACCATATTTGGAAAATACTTCTTAATAACAACAGCAGAAAAAAATCCAAGGCTTTTTTTATTTTTTTGACCACTCACATCTAAAGGATCTCCTAGAAAGTCTGTTGCTAACAATCCCTCTGTGTAAGCTATCTTTAGGTTTCATTCTGCTACCCCTTTCCTTGAAGTGTCCTTGAATTAATGGAAAGGCTTATATTTTTCAGAATATAACTGAAACTGTGAGGTCTCAGAAACTGTGAGGTGTGGATTTTCTCTCATACTAAACCCACCTCAATTTAGAAAAAATAAGAATCAAGGGAAGATCTTTCTTTGACGGACTAGTGGTCCTTCAAACCGTGAAGAGAAAGATGAACCATAATCATGTGCTTGTACAGAAACCCAAGATGAACAGAACCCCACAGATGTACACTCCCCAGGTAGCAATCTACTTAAAAATTACTTTTGTGGAAACCTTCTCTGGGACAGACAGTGGGAAGCAGAGGAAAGGCTGAGAAGTGTAAGACAAGGCAAACTATTGCAAATTATAGGAGTATGTGTCCAAAATGTTAGTGCAAAGCCAGCAGTGACAAAAGTGATCTAGAAATCAAAACCAAGATATAGTACCTGCACTGAAGAAAAGTGGTTACCTGTAAGGTAATAAAAGTGCTTAAAACAAAAAAAAGGAAGAAGTTTCAAAGAGTTGAGGGAAGCATCTGTGATGAGGAGCATCTATTGTACCTCTTGAGAAACATTACTTCTACAGTGAAGCCCCTTAGCAGCTAATTGTTTCCAGATTATCAAACCATTCTAGAAAATAACATTTAGGAAATGTTACACACTGACAGTGTGAATGAAGAAACTAGATCAGCAGTTCAAATACTGATTTACAAAGACCCAGTAATGATATCTTCTCCATAAGGGAAGAAGGGGAAGAATTTGACTGGCTTGAGTTGCTGCATTTTTACTTGGTGTGGTGAACCAGGGACCAAGATAAGCAAAGAGGTTTCCTGTGGAAGAAGCTGCTGGCCATCACAACATTTTTGAGGACAGGAAAGCCTGAATCAGATCTTTCCCTTAAGTACACACTGGGTCTTATCCTGAACTAGGGAACATAATGCTCACTTTTCAGCATTATGTATTTTTGGGGAACTGTGGAACTTGTTTGAGCCCTTTAGAAGATCCTGCCACAATTTCAGGAACCTACTTCAGGGCTGCCTGAAACATTGCTGCAGGCTATTTCAGGAAAATAAATAAAAGTATTATATCCCTACAGACTGTATGGATGTTATACTGATGCAGTATTTGTTATACTGTTCCAGTACATGTTATACTGCAACATATGTTAGGAAACAGTTCTTTACCATGAGGGTAGTGGAAAAATGGAACAGGTTTCCCAGGGAAGTAGTTGAGATCTCATCCCTGGAATATTCATGGTGAGGCTTGATGAGGCTTTGAGAAACCTGATCTATCTGAGGATGTCCCTGCTTACTGCAAGGGGGATGGATGAGGTGACCTTTAGAGGTCCCTTCCAACCTGAATTATTCAATGATTCTATGATCCTACACATGCTGCCAGTCCCCAATTAATCAAATCTAGAATTTGAATGTGGAAAGTAACATATAGGTATGTGTGTGAAAGGAAAGCATCCACAACAAGCATCTGCTCCTCAGATCAACTCCAGAAAGAAAATCAGTGGGAAGGTTGCATAAAACAAAGCACATAAAAAAAGGATATGAGACAGGTAGAAAACAGGGAAGATGAGGGAGTGTGAGGGCACAGCACTCTCCAGAGTTGCTTGAAAGAGTAGTACTACAAACTGGTGCTGCCTGAGGTTAGGAGAATGCCACATATCTGGAGGCAGACACTGTGATACCACTGGCTGTAAAGGCAGAAGGGAGAGGAGCGGAACATTTTATGCAAAAGCTGCAATATGCTGCTATGACTTTCATTACAAAACCCTTTTGAATCAATTTACTGAGAAAAGGAGGTAGAAATATCTGGATAGATGCTTAAGAATGATACAAGTTGCTCTGCCAGGACAATTTGCTTTCAGACAGCTGGAAAGAAAGATGAAAGGGGCTGACTAGCAGTAACGTTCTGTTGAAATCAGTCTGAGAGGAAAAAATTTGTGTCTGAACATCAAAGATGCCTAAGAGATGTAAGACAAATTGAGAGATTTTTTCAAACATTGTTCATGCTCTAAGCAATTCTTGGCAGACTAAATATGATTCTTCTTCAATGTGTGAATTTAAGTTAGCATCTAGGTCTGAGATATGACCTGAAACGAGATGTGTAGTATCTGTATTACTGATAATACATACTAATTATATTTATTAAGATTGTGTTATTATTTGATAACAGTAGTTCAGTGCAATAAATATTTTAAGGACGAGTTTTCAAATGCCAGGGAAATGTTTAGCTAGGTTATATTTTTATGAACAATAATCTCGGAATGAACTGTTTCTTCTGAGATTTTTCAGAATGGGAGACTGAGACACAAGCTCTGAGAAGGTCACAAAAAGAAATGAATGGGATTGTTTTGCCCCTATAAAATAACAAGAGAATGCCAAAATTCAACATTATTGGCAGCCTCAGGGCACACTGTTGCAAGTCAGTGTTGCTGGGATAGTGCAGGGAGCTTTGGCCCTTCCCTGCTTGCCCCTTGCCGAGTTCTCATCATTGCTCATTCATTTTCCACTTTCCAGTATATGAAAGCCAATATTTTTCACATTTGGATGGCAAAGTTTGGTTGAGTTAATTAGATCAGAAGTGAGCAGGATGAATACCAAGTATGTCCGTTACTATTTTTTTTTCAGGGGATTTTCTCAATGTGCTCTTTTTGGAACATGGAAGAAAAATCAGAATGTTTTTGTATTTCCCCCCCATTTTTAGCATGAGTGATGAGTAATTCCCTTCCGACTATGCCATGAGGAGAGGTGTGGCAGCTCCTCACAATCTTTGTGCCTGATTAGATAAGTCACTGCAGAGCAGCCTTAGGCTTCAGACAACCATCCAAATTGGTGGAGTTTGACAAGTTAGCACATGCCTCCTGAGCCACAGTGCTTCTGTGGATGTTTCAAGCATGTGGCAAACCTAAGTTTCTGTACCGTAGCTCCAAACTCTTACATTGCAGACTGAGAGATCTGTATAATCCAAGTGTATAGATGTCTTCTGTACTTTGCTGCAAGAGTGGAAATAAAAGGACAATGAGGATTTTTCATCAGGGCTATATATATGATATGGCTGTGAAATGGTTATGAAATATGCTATCATTCAAGACTGAATGGTAGGTCAGGCTTTGTCATCAGGTTGTTTCTACCTGAAACTGAACAGCCTGGTTTTAACTCTAAGCTGTCCTCCTTTCCTCTTCCACTTGTGGCTGCTTTCCTCTCTCATACTGGTGTATGATCTTGCTTAGTCAGATTTCAGATTGAATTGTGTGAGGACTGATAGTAGGTAGTAAATAATTGAGATTAAGAGTTTTGTTGTCAGGACATTACCCCTCCAGGAACTGCAAAGGTGGTGAGTTTCTCAAAGGTTATTTGTAGAAACAGGAAAAGATGGGCTTGTTTGTTTTGAACAATGACAGCAGGATTTGGATCTTACAAACTTAATTTTGCTGAACTTTTTTGTTTTTGTTAACAGCATTTTTTAGGTGAGATGCTTACATTTTAAAAGCAACAGTATTTAGTGAATCATGCTGTATTAGAAATAAAAAATATTTTAGTCTTCTAACTGAAATAGTGAGATGAAAAATTTGGAAAAATTGAAATTTGCTTTTCTTGCCATAAGGAATATAATCAAGTTATTTTATAGCTCCATGATCTCATTAGTTTTTCACATGTAGTTATTCATCAGCAAACATATAGTACAAGACATTCCCATTACAAATAGCAATGTTAAATTTTGAGACTCTCACGGTACGGCTGCATGAGAATCCAATGAGGTCAAAACATAGTAAGGAGCTGATTCCCTCAGGTAGCATTAGTGGGGAGGAAACTGAACTGCCCACACACATAAGACAGATTTCCATGGTTTTTCCATTAAATATTCTGTCAATTTGCTGAAAGCAGCCAAACTAATATTACAGAAAAGAAGAATTAGTTAGAGGTGAGAACTCTGGAAGTTTCCTTCAGATTTGAGAGGTTCTCTCTAATTTTTTTTCCAGTTTCTCAGCCAAAAGCAAGATAAACTGGTATCTGCAACACCTCTATACACGGTGTTGTAGTGTCTTGCAGGACCAGGAAGCATGTTTTTGTGATATGCTGAAAAACCCTTCTGGTATTATCTCTTTTTGTCTTAAATCTGTATTGTAATATTTGCTACAGGAACAAAGTCAGTGTAAGGGTAGTTTAGAGAAGTGTTGATACTGATGCATCACAAAGGGACTGAGAATGGGTGGGGATGTCTAAAAATACACAGATAATAATATTTGATTAATCACTGCAGTTATATTCAAAACGCACTTTTAGTCTGAAGTCACTTGGTGATGCTCTTGAGTTGTATTTCAGCTTTGGAACAGATAACTGGCAGAAGGGAATATCTTACTTAATTGTTCTTCCATTTTCACTCCCCTTTCTCAGCTGAATCCTGAATTTAGCATAGAATCCCATTGTACTCTCATAATCTCTCTCCTAAATTCTCTCCTGCATAGACTCAATGAACAAGGCTAAACTCATTATGGGTTCTTCTGTGCCAGAAATGATCAGCCCACGAGGTGGAATACATCTTACTGTTTCCAGACATCTAAAAATACCCACTGAAAAGTAGTTGTTCAGACTCTCTTCATTTTTGCTAGAGAGGCAGAGGCCCTTCCAGAGAGCACCTCATCTCAACTCACCATCAGCCAGGTACCCAGCTTTCTTTTGACCACAGAATAATCCTGGTGTTACATACTAGAGTCTCATTTTTTTTTTAGGTAACCTTTCCTAAATTCTCTTTCTTTTAGCCTTGTGGGTTAATCCAGCCCTATGTTGAGTTCACAGCACAGCTAAGATCTATCTGAGGTACAGCAGAGAGCAGATCATGCTAGAGAATCTAGCATGAGGCATATGACCAAATGTTAAGAGCTTACTGCAGCGTCTCAACTGTAACAGGGATCCAGGGAACTAAAATATATCTTGAAACAATGCTAAAAATAACTGCATCAGCTTTGCCCTGCTATTTCCAAGACTTTTGTTCATGCAGCCTCCCATGCGTGTGCTGGGGAGCTGAGTCTTCTGAAACTGCAGTTGATGAAGGTCTGGTCCTGGGACTATTCTGACACATTGCTGTTCATGTGAAACACTTAAAAGGGGTTATTAGAATAATAAAACAATCTGGTCAATTCTGACTTGAACACAAGGCCAGTGTTCGCAGTCACATTTTATTTCCCCATTATATATAACATTCTCTTCAGATGGGCATGCTCTTTAACATGTTGAATCCTTGGATGGAAAAATTATCGTAAAGCATAAGAGTGCTTTGTGTTTTGTCTTTTAACGTTGCGAACAAAGGAATCTACCTTTGTGATGCCAGAAAATATGCCTTAAGTAGCTGACGTTTATAAGAAAATAGCTGCAAGTTACAAAACTGATGATTTTGTATTTATGGGAAGTCAGTGGGAAGTGGGTGACTTTTAAACCAGGCTCAAATAGGAAAGTCTTTTTATTGGCTTTTTATTTGTCTTTACAATGTGTATGCACCCCATGCAAAGCTACAGGCTTGGGGTAGAGTGTCTGGAAAGCTGCCCAGCAGAAAAGGACCTGGGAGTGTTTGTTGACAGCTGGTTGAACATGAGCCAGCAATATGCCAACAGCTTCCTGGCTTGTATCAGGAATAGTGTGACCATCAGGAACAGGGAGGTGATTGTCACCCTATACTTGAGTATTGTGTTCAGTTTTGGGCCCCTCACTATAAAAAGGACACTGAGATGTTGGAGAGAGTTCAGAGAAGAGCAACAAAGATGGTGAAGGGACTGGAGCACAAGTCATAGAATCATAGAAACATAGATTCATAGAATGTTATATTGGAAGGGATCTCAAGGATCATCTAGTCCACCCCTTCTAATTTTATTGTTTATATGAGATATCAGCATCTCATCAAGCTGAGAATTTAAACTTTCCAAAGTGGGGGAAGCCACCACTTCACAGCCACCACTTCCAAGCCACCACTTGGAGACCATTCCAATGTCTGACTGTCTGACTGTCCTCATAGTGAAAAATTTTCCTCTTGTATTCAAATGGAATCTCTGAGGAGCAACTTGTGCCCATTGCCCCTTGTCTTATCCACGTGACTCCTTGTAAATGACTCCATCTTCCTTGTACCTGCCCTTTAAGTACTGGACCATTGTAATAAAGTCTCCCTGTGCCTTCTCTTCTCAAGATTGAACAAACCCAGTTTTCTCATATGAGGAGAGGCTGAGGGAAACACAGTTGTTTAGTTTGGAGAAGGGGAGACTGAGGAGAGACCTTATTGCTCTCTACAGCTACCTGGAAGAAGGCTGTAGTGAGGTAGAAGTTGGTCTTTTCTCCCACAAAACTGCTGATAGGATAAGAGGAATGGCCTCAAGTTGTGTTAGGGAATTCAGATTGGATAATAAGAAAGATTTCCTTACTGAAAAGTGGTCAGGCATTGGAATGGGCTGCCCAAGAACTGGTGGAGTCACCGTCACTGGAGGTGTTCAAAAAGTGTGAATGTGACATTTCAGGACATGATTGAGTTGGCATGGTGGTGTTGGGATAATGGTTGGACTTTGTGATTTTAGAGGTCTTTTCCAAACTTGATTCTATGCTTCTTGAAAGCTGTGAGTTAGATATTATTTGTTTCTTTGGCCTCATGTTCTGACTAATCAGACAGGCTAGAGTTTGTGGACATTGAATCAGCACTGGTTTTCAGTAAATTATATGTATGTTAATGTGCGATTTGTCTAGGCATGTTTTCTTCAGAATTTGTTCTTGATCAGCAGCAATATGAACTTGACGTAGCAGAACCCTTCTGGACTGGAGGCTGCATTTATGTTGCTGCAAGATCTCAAGTAAATGCTTTCAAAAAGTTTTATTATCTGCTGTGAACTGTCATCCTATCACATCCTGAGTGTTGCTTATAGCTGGTCAACCCCTTGAGGATGTAAAGGAAACAGGGTGTAGTAACAAGGCCAAAGAATCTACCAAGGAACTGCTGACATTCCATCACCTGTATGTGATGAATTTTGTTCTTACAGGCAAAAAGATGTTCTAAGGGTAACTTGCAAGCAAAACACAGCCTCCTGTGGCTTAGGGCATCAATGGCTGAACCATTTTTATAGTGGTTGTCAGTGAGGCTGACCTGAACTAGAACTAGAATTTCTTTTTTTTTTTTTTTTCTTTTTTTCTCTACAATCTGCAGGTCACTGATCAATATTGCTGGTAGATTTGCCACCGTGGTATTTTCTGATCCCCATTCCTGGAGGCCACCCTTTTCTCATGTAGCACAGATAGTCCTGTTACCTTAAGAGAAAGGCCATGGCACTTTTAACCCTTAGACTAGGAACAAAAATGCTACCTGAGGAATCTGACTAGAAACATTCTGAAGCTTTCAAAACCAATATGGGTGTGGGTCAGAATCCTAGGCTTGTGTTCTCCATCTATGGAAAGAATTGTTGCTGAATCAGTGAATTCCTTTCCAGCAGATTTCTCAAGCACTACAAAGAATCTGATACATTGTATGAGCCATCTGTGTTGAAGAATTAAGAAAAGCTTATTCTTATTATGTCTCGGTCTGCTTTTTTCTTTCTATGTATTTTTCAAGAAAAGATAACATTCTTGGTAATCATCATCCCTATATCTGTATAAAGTTCTGCTTTTTCTGAATGACTGCAGGAAAAAATCTAAAGTTGTATGTTTGCTGGAAATTATATGAATTATTAATAACACACACAAAATTTTATTAAACAAGGAAGAGCATATATTTCCTATTCGACATAAAATACAGTTGTTATATTACACAGAAGAAGAAAACTGTGAATTGCATATAACAAAAAAAAGAGCAATAAAGAATAGTTTTAAAGTATATCACCACAGTCTGTGCCAGTCACTGAAAATGTTTCCCACTCCTTCCTTCACCTGTTATTTTTTTTCTCCATACAAAAACACACTTTACAAGAGGAGGGATTTTGAATAAGGACGTGATTTGTAACATAACATAAGTGGTGTTTTTTGAAACCAACATGGTTGAATATTCAGTATTAATCATTTCTGGCAGAATTGGTGCCTCTAGATTTTAGATGGTTGTTGTTGCAATAGTTGTTTGTTGTATTCACAGGATTCTCCATTCTCCATAGCTTATGCTGCATTTCTCACAGTGAAACCAACAATTTTACTAACCTCAGAGTGTACATTTATTTGCAGATTGTTTTTTCTAGGCTAAATGCTATGAACAGACATCTTTTAATTGTGTTCTAAACTGGATCTATTGATGTCTCAGTATAATTTAACAGCCTCTGTGGTGATGTGAGCGTTACTGAGGGAAAAAGGGGAAGGAATGTGGTATGGTTTTTCTGTATATTTGTATAGATCTTAATAATTTTTTCATTTTTATCATTATTATTTCTTTAAAGCTGTGTATTTTAGTTTCCAATCCATAAGTCTCTCTCCCTTATTCTTTCTCATTTCTTTATGAGGGAGTGGAGGGGGTTTAATAGAGAGCATCTGCCATTCAGTTAATTGCTGGCCCAGTATTAAACAGTGACACTGATGCATCCAGGTAGGAAGAGTTTGCTGACAGTTCTTAGGCTGGACATTCCTAAAATAGAGTGGTTACCAATGAATATCATGGAAGATTCTGCAAATTTCTAAAGCAGAAAACTTAAATGTTTGAGTCAAACATGGGATGGATAGGATGGGAGTGAAAGGGTAAAATAATGTTTCTTGCAACAAATTCTGTCTGCTTTCTCCTGGAGATTTATGCACCACATAAAAGCATTCATTGGTGCATAATGATATGAAAAGTATGTGACTAAGCCTCAGCACAGTTACAGCTGACTTACAGAAGTCTTTAGTGATCAGGGAAGCAAGCCACGTGGATTTCATTCCTGACTTGGTTAGTGAGTCTAAGCATGTGCAAAAAGAGTCACTGGGGTTGTGTTTAAGCTGAAGCTAGGAGTGCTTCATAGCTCCCAGCAGAAGGTAAACATCACTTGTGGTCCAACACCATTTAGGAAAATATCTGGATAAATGGCTTCTTCACCTTGCTTTTCTTTGGGATATGTGGCTTGGCAGGGAGCTGTGGATGACTGGGGACCAGGACTGCAATGCATGGAGGTGTGCTAAATATATTAGGACTGGAGTCCAGAAAACCCAATTCTCTACTCAAATTAATAAAACTGCATTCTTTGATCCTTCTGCTGCTATTTAATAATTGATAATGAAAGATCTACTGAATAGCTTGGAATATACTGTGTAGTCACTAAAATGTGCAATTTTCTGGTAATTCAGAAGCTAATGATGCTTCTACCAACAGATATTGGTGTAAATAAAAAAAAAAACCAGATATAGTCTGTAGTTACCTATGCATTAGTTTCCATGTCTTTTGTTCAAATGCTGTGGTGTCTCAAAGCCAGATGGGTCTAGTGGAACCACAAAGCTGACGTACCCTGAGGATGACCTGGGAAAAAGGGGCATGAGATACTATCTCAAAAGCACAGTTGACTAAAAAGTATTAGAAGGATCAAAGAACAGTGGATAGACAGCAGGGAAATAAAAGACATTAAAAGGTAGGTCAATAACAAAGGTGGCACTGGATCTTTCTGCTTAGGAGATAGAGATCTGGTCTGAATGCCTCAGCCTACCTGGCAGTATCTCCCCATGTTGCAGTGGATCATTTTGCCCCAAGGTCCCTTGTAGTGGAGCATCAGAACACAGAGATCCAGCTGCAGTGATCTATACTGAGCTATTTCCATGAGATTGACCCTGTCGTTTGCAATTGCATGATGGTTGACCTGGAACATAGATTTGCATAATTAGTGGATCATTTTAACCTTGACTTTATTTTCTACAGAACTGCTGCCTACCTAAACTTCTGTGCAGATTGCTGTGCTTAGGTAAGACCACAGCAGTATTCACAGAATCATAGAATCATAGAATTGGCTGGGTTGGAAGGGACCTCAGAGATCATCAAGTCCAACCCTTGATCCACTACCGCTGCGGTTACCAGCCCATGGCACTGAGTGCCACATCCAGTCTCTTTTTAAATATCTCCAGGGACGGAGAATCCACTACTTCCCTGGGCAGCCCATTCCAATGTCTGAAATTCTCACTGAGGTGCACTGTATTTTTTTAAGGGTCCTTTGATAGTTGTCAAATGAGGCTTCTGAAGAAAGCTCAGTGTAGAAGCTCTATACACTGTGATAGGCAGTCATTTTAGACATTTTTGTATTGTTGATTCAACATTACTATAAATCTGCATGCTAAACTGATTATTAATCCCATCTAGTTTGGCAGCAGTTACAGACTAGTAATCCTGTTTGAGGCTCTCAGCTGATGTCATGACACACAGCTAGACTGAAGAAAGTACAAAATTTTCACTAATGCTGGGCTTGTTTTCTGACGTAAGCTTGGTTTGAAAAGCTTTCAAGATCTGTTGCATTTTAGTAAAATGGAAATTGGGAACTCTTTCAAAAAGCGCAGAGATACTTGATAGCATTAGCCACAACAAAATCTAATGTTGCTAAGAGCAGACACCACTGTCAGGCATTGTGCTCTTCATTGCAAAAGAGATAATACATGGAAGGCAAGTCCAGGCTCTGCTGGAAACCTCTGCCTGACATACATTATAGCACTGATGCTCAGTTTCAGCACCAGCTGTTATTCCTTGATATTCTGAGGAGGACTATTTGTTCATCCTAAAATCTGGCATGTAACTAAATTAATAAGGTTTATGAATCAGGGCTGTTTTAGCAATAACCTGGGGTATGGTTGAAGCAAAGTTGTCTGAAGGGTAAAGTGGAAAATATGTTTCTAATAGCCCTGGGCTCCTTCAGGTGGCACTGGTGACTGTGGTTTTGGGTACTTCCTAGAGAGAAATGATGTGTAGGAGGTGTCTGTCTCTCTGGGCTATCCCAAAAGTGATGGAATTCTACTGCAATCTGTAAAGAATTTCTGCAAGGATATCTGCCTGGAAAGGAGTGTGTTTTTACCAGCTCAAGTCTAAATAAATGCAATATCTTATCTTGTGGAAGAACTCATCAGAATTTGGAGAACAAGTGTACAATTTTCTTGAGCAAGTCATTTTTTGACCAGATTACTGAAATCTGAAAGTCTTGCCATGCTGTTAAAACTAACTGCATTTTAGGAAAAAAAAAAAAAGAAAATGTCTCTTTATGACAGACTTTTCTTTCTTGTGCCTTAAGCTATTCTCCACCTGATTTCCATGTCTCTAATTAATTCTTGAAAAATAACTCTGTAGGTGGTATGTTTTTCTGTCATGTTATTCAGAGGCTTTATTTCCCCAGATATTTCCCTGTCTGTGCTACATCCTGCTGTCACTTTCAAGCTGTCTTTTATTACAGGCATATCATTCGTACATTCATGCACTTTTACCACAGTACCTCAAGTAACCTCAGAGAAGCTACACTCTTGAGAGCCTACACTGTCTGTAGCACATGGTTATCCACATGTGAGGTCTCCTGGTTGCACAATCTAGCATTTAAGGTTTTGTACTGGCTGTGAGGACCTATTTTTTGTTTTGCTTTAGGGTTTTGGTTTTTTTTTTATAAACTTCTCATGTTGAAGTCAATGGCAAAACAAATTTCATAATTTAATAATTAATATTTCTCTAATATCTGTGGTTTTCTGTGAAGAATTTACAAAATCTTGTTCAGGGTAACTGTCCTGACCCATCGTGTTGTGTCATGTCAGTGAAATTTGTCTCAGATCACCTTGATTTCTTCCTTCTCTTTTTGATAGCAGGCAAAATCCATTTGGACTGTATTCATGCAGATGGCCAAGGTCATGTCTTTGTGGGACAAAGTGACTTTTCATGCTGACTGGAAGTATGAGTTTGCTTAGCTGATATTCTTAGGCAATAGCCTGGCAATACCTCAGCAAGGTACTAACAGCTGAAGCGAAAACTTGATCAGTACTGTAGTTTACTTAATCTACAGGAAGCTGGTGTGATAAAAAATATTTAGTATTGACACAAGGTAAATTGCTTTACCTTTGTGAAGAATGACAACGTTGCCAAGACTCCCACTAGGAGGGAATATAGTATATTTTGCAAATACATAAAAGATTTGTAGTATTAATTAGCTATTTAATCCTTTAAATCAGTGGATTTACCATCCAGATAGATGGTCAGAATAATAAAAAAAAAAATAGTTAATTTAAATTCTTTCATTATCACAACCTAGAAAATGCTGGAATCTGGATGGCATTTATTGGAGAATCAGAATAATTATCCAGACAGACTGAAACTGCAGTTTCAGAAGGAAGATGGTGCCCTGTTGTTGATGAAAACAGAATCCAAATTTAAATTAATGTTGCACTACTTTCATGGAAGATCTGGAAGTCTCCTGGTATAAAATTATTTTTAAAAATATTAAAAAATATTATTAAAGTGATTAAAATATTTTTATAGAACCATTACTATTTAATTCTTAAAATGTTATTAAGTTTGTGCTTGAAAAGCAGAGGGATGTGCTTGAAAAGCAGAAGGATAAACACTTCTATATGGATATAATGACAATTCCAGTACCATTAAAATGCACTCAAATCAATACCTGTGCTTTAAAACTGTTTGCATCAGACTGCTATGTGTATGTGTGTGTTTGAATGTTTCCATGCGATAACCAGGGGACACTTAGCATGCCTGAGTTATCCTGGACACTGTTTCCATTCCACAGTTGCAATAAAATGAAAATATGCAGAAATATAATTTAAAAAGCACCATTAAATTGTAAAACACAGTAGAGTGAGGCCATGAGCTGTGTAACAAACCACATGGGAAGTGATGATTACAATCTTGCATTTCTTCCTGTGGGCTCTGTTGGTTTCATATGACGTGTGCTACCAAAGTATGTCCTCCTTTCTTTCCCTTAGCAGAACAAAAGCCTTATAATTGCTGCTTTCCTCTGCATTAGCCGTGGTGTTTTATTTTGCTCTGTTGATTTGCCATCAGTCCAGTCATTTAGTTCTGTTTCAGCACAATGTTTACATTCCTGGGTTGTGTCCATCAAGACAAACAGGACTTGCCTCCATCCCCTGCTGTGTAGCATGCTGGCTGGCAAAGGTGACACAGCAGATCTCAATGGGTTTGTTATGTGTGAAAGCCAAAAAATTCCCCTACATGAGTTATTCATAGATGATAACTCGTAGAGACTGTGCTGTGTAATGGAGTAATTACCTAGTTTCTTGTAAACACTATCCAATTTCTTAAGGGAAGGCACTGAAGAATTACTGGTTGTAACCCCACATATTGGCACCATTTCAGCACTTTTGGTCAACTCATAAAGTTGACAGCTTCCAGGGGCACTACAAGCAACACCTTCTATTTTTCAGCATTTCCCCCAGCCTGCTATAACTATAAAGAAAGGCTATGAATGGTTTTATTATGAATCACTGAGCTGATGCCAAGTAAAGATAAAAAAGAGCTCTCCACCAAAAATCCTAAGGGCTTGCTTGAGACCCTGCAATTCTGGCCCCTTGTGGACTTGGCAATTGTCAAGCTGATCTGTCTCACTAGAGAAGGCTGGAAAAGAGGTGTGTGTGTGTGTGTGTCATACAAAATGAGATATTTCACCACCCAGTTAGTTCAGCTGACAAACCGAATTAAGCTCTTCCAAAGGGTTATCTGGAGCCTTTATTTGAGAGGCTCACAGCAGCAGTCTTGGGTGAGCTCCAGGAGGAGCTGAAGTCCAAATCCTGAATGGCAGAGAAGGGAGCTGAGGACTGGGAAGACTTGAGGTGTTAGTGGGAGCCTGAGCATGAGGAGCAGACCTCCAGCTATGCTGTGCTCAATGTGTCACTAATAGCTGTGATGGAATGAAAAGAAGTCACCACTAGGGTGGCAAAAGATAGGGCTCTGACAGATTGATAAATGGCTAGTGGGACATCAGGACACCTGCCTCAAGGGAAGGCTGCCAGTGTTTCTCTTGCAAGGAAACCAGTGTCCTGGCTCTTTTGGGATGCAGCCAGTGATGCCCAGCTCTACCTTACACACGTGTGTTGGATGGGACTGACTTGCTTCTGGGCAAAATTTCAGATCCCCTAAAACCTGGTCCCTGAATCTGTTTTTTGTGGAGCTTATGGACTAGTGGAGCATCAAAAGACACTTTAATTCCAGCCTTTTCTCTGCTGGTGAAGATATTATTAGTCTTCGGAAATATAAAATAAAATATCTGTGTATGCTGACAAAACCCCATGCACTGTAATTTAGATTTCTAAACTATGTGATGTAGCTATTGTAGTAATTAAGCTGCAGTTATACTCTGTAGCTATTAGTTATCTCCCAGTAAGATGTGTTTTGGCATGGTAAAGCCTACACAGAAAAACAAGTACCTGGCTAAGGTGGCTTGAAGGATGGCACCAGGAAGGAGATAAGAACTGATGACTGGGTGGAGATTACTCCCCTTTCCTGAGGGCCAGCCTTCAGTTCTGGGACCTCCCTGAAGGCATGATGTGCTGGCTAAACAGAAGAGGAACAGAAGAGGAATGTCACCTGAAAGAAGATGGGAATTGATGACTGAGTGGAGGACTACACCCTTCTGTTCTCCTCTGGGCGGCCTGTCTCCCAAGGAACCTGGATGACTGACAGCTGCTCCTTCGGCTGGGGGTATATATATGGCTGTCCATGCTTGGCCTTTTTGTCGTCTCTTGACCCACCGCCATTCCTGCATTGGACCCTGTCCAGGATCAGCACCTTCCTGAAGAAAACTTTGCTGGACAGCCGGACCCCTGGTGGTGACTCTCTCTCTCTCTCATTTTTCCCCACTATCTTACCCTTTTTCTACACTTTTCTATCTCATTCTTTCTTACCATTTTCCCTCTCTCTCTCTCTCTTATATCTTCTTTTCATCTCTTCCTCTTTCACCTTGCTCCATATCTTTGCCTGTATTAATTGTCAAATAAAATCTGCTTGCACTCGACCTTTTTATGGTTGGACTTTGTTTCGCGTATCCAAACAAAAAATAAATTTTAAATGTTACCTCCGGACCGTAACAGGCAAATATACTTCCCCTCAACTTTTATGGATGAGAGAGCTATTGGAGAAATCCAGGTGGATGATGAGTAGTCTGGAGGAGCAGTCTTATACCACACCCATCTTTTCCTTCTCCCATAATCTATTATCTACTCACGTGTTCACATTGGCTAGAGATCATCACTACTTGATAAAGAACCTCATTTCTCACTACTGTAAAGAGCTTCTGTGTGTCTCTCTACCTTTCCTTGCATTAGGGAGGACACACCTCTGCTGCACCTCTCTGCACCTCTGCTAAGGCCTGACTTGCTGAACTCTTGTGGCAGAGGACATTTTTGCAGGCATATGGAAACAGAAGAAGCAAGTGATGAAGGGAATTCTTCCTTCTCTGAGATGGGTTACCTGCTGCCACAGGTTATCATAGACTGACAGTCCTGGTGGGGTTTACAGAAAATCTATTCTCCACACTGCAAACCACAAGTTTGCACTTCACAGTGTTCTCCAGCACTTTCAGCATTGGATAGTTGAAGCCAAAGGTGAGACAAGGTAGAGAAGCCTCTGAACTGTTGTACCTGGGCACACCAAATGCGGTCAAAGACACATCCATATTTTCATGAGTGCACCCTCTCTAAACTGGTGATTCCACGAAGAGGGATCATGGCTGTATATGCTGAAAAGGAGCTGTAAAAGCTTGTGACTGCTTGCCTTGCCTGGACGTTTGGAAGATCTTGGAGCCCAGAGCACGATCATGCTCATTGTAAGTGTATCCTGTGCTACAGAAATACACAGAATGTTGTGATTTATTTTGGGAACCCTTCAGTCAGTATACTTGCTGTAATTCTTAAAAGCATCATCAGATAGAAATCACACGAATTGCTTCATGAAGGGTTTCTGCTGAGATCAGGAATTATGGTAATAGCAGATCTGTAGTCTATTTTGATTTTGCTGTTACGTCAGATAAATGACTGCTCTGTTGGTTGTTTACTCAGCAAAAGATTTTCATTCCAGTTCATTTTATTGTACTTCATAATATATTTACTTAATGTTGTTTACAGTGTGACTAAGATGGCCAAGGCTTTATCATGTTTGCATTGAGAGTGCTGTGAAGAGACTGGTTGGAATGTGTTTACAGGGAATTTTCCACAGTGGCAAGCCACTAGAAACTCGATACATAATTATACATGGGGAAAAAAAGCGCTACTCAAAACTGATGACCTTGTAAAACCATAATTTTTAATCTATACTTATTATTTCCTAAAAATAAACCTTGTAATCACAGCTTCCATATGTTTTTTAGAACATTTCGTCACTGCCAGATGAATTAATGTATTCTTGTGACTGAGCATGCTCCCAGGTCAAGGGTTACTTCACCCCTTCCTAATACCACTCTGCAACTCACATTTTTATTCTCTCTAGAGCACAGGTCTTCATCATATAAGTTATCTGGTAAGTTATTTGCATCAAGTGATGCAGGGCTGAATTCTTATGGATCTGCTCTTTTTCAAGTTCATATCCACATGCCGTGAATTTTCCAGCCTTCTATGATATAGGACAAGATTAAATCTGCACCAGCCAGGTGCCCTCTTAAATCCAGTTATAGCAGTCAGTAGCACCAAGTTTCACTCCAGTCATCTGAAAAAGCATCTCCCTCCCTCCCACCAAGTTCTCTGAAATGACAATCCTTTTCAGAATAAATTCTTACAGATAGTATTTTCAAGGTTCAAAAAGAATTTTATACTGGCGTTAGTATCGCTGGTTGTTGGCTTAATTAAGGCCATAAATACCTCTGTGAGTCTAGATATTGCTTGTCAAATAATGTATTTTGACTCTGGAGTGTCTGTGCTCATTTGACTTTTCACTCATTGAACTCTCATTCTGGTGTAAGCATAAACAGAGCAAACTGGAGCTGATTAGCAAACATGTCCTGCAAGAGAAAACATACAATAAAATACAGCAATTACTGGGAAATATCAAAGCATTTTTATGTGGAACCTTTTGGATAAATTTGGTGGCTGTTTGGAGAGTTGAGCCAGGGTTGGAGCCAGAGGATAGGAGCATGTACGCATCCAGGATTAATCATGAATCATAACACATGAAGAATGAGAAATGGATGGGATGTACATTCTGTAATGCTGCATCATTTTAGGCCTTGTTTCTGGACAACATGGTTAGCTGAATGCTATTTATTGCCACCTATGTTGGTCCTGCTGACCTTAATTTCACAGCAATGGTGTTTTTAAAATTATTCATGCTGTATTGTTATTTAATATTATTTTTGAATCAGGTTTTACTTGTTTAAAAAAGTTGCAGTTGTCAGTATGTAAGAGCCCATGGCAAATTTTAAATATAGAACATGTACATTAAATCACTGCTCATTCATACTATTGATTCAGTATGTTTTGCATGAAAACTGCAAATACAGAAACTGCATTTTATCTAGACAGTCCTCCCTCTGTCTCATGGCACTGTTTGGCCTTGTGATTCTAATACTGAAAAGGGCACTATGAAGAAGAAACACATTTGGCTTCATAGTACAAGTGATTTGCTGTTCCTGTCTTACTTGAGGGATAAATCATAGAATCATCTAGGTTGGAAAACACCCTTAAGACCATGAAGTCCCACTGTAAACCCAACACTGACAAGTCCACCACTAAACCATGTCCCTAAGAACTAAATCCACCTGTCTTTTGACTATCACCAGGAATGGTGATGTAACCACTTCCCTGGGCAACCTGTTGCAGTGTCTGAGAAACCTTTAATTGAAGAAATGCTTCCTAACACATAAAATAATCCTACCCTGGTGTAACTTGATGCTATTTCATCTTGTTCTGTCACTTGCTACCTTGGAAAACGGACTGATGTCCGCCTTGCTCCAACCTCCTTTCAGGTAGCTGTAGAGAGCAATAAGGTCTCTCCAGAGGGTGGTACCTCAGTGGAGATGGAAACTGGTCTGATATTGTTGGCTATGATGGTGTTTGTGATGGCAGAGAAGCTTTCACTATCAACAGCCCAGTCCCTCTCAGGTACTCTTGTGTGAGCTATTACAGGCAAGCAAGCTCTAGCTCTGATTACAGCTCTAGCAAATGTGAGCTGGCTCTTGTGCCTGGTTGCCTCCAAGCACAGGAAAGGACAGCACTCAGGTAACAGGGATCCTAAAAAATTCTGGGAAACACGAGAAAATAAGAAACATTGAACAAATCCAAGTAACCTTTTAGAAGTTACTATGAAATATAAATGCATTTTGTTATTGTTTTCTTATTCTACATCAGTAAATTTATATTTTGGAGATGAAAGATTAATAGAAATGTACTGAATTTTCCAAAATGCCTCAATATCTGTTTATGTGAACTTTGAAGCCAGCATGCAAATTAAGATTTATGGCAATTTCTATAACAAAATACATAGATCCTGTGTCATAATAACATTTCTTTCGGCTCAGTACCCAGTCTTTGTCAGAGGCCAGCAGTAGGTGCTGGAGAGGAGAATAAAAACATCAAGCAGATGGTTATATTCCCCAGAATAATCTGGTGTCCAGATTTTCACTTGAGGCAGCTTCACAGTCCTTGACTAATAGTTCTTACATGAGTCTGTGTAATTGCCTTTAGAATGTTGACATCTTGTTGAAATTAATTCAAGAGGTTAAGTGGATGTTATGTGAAGAGCACTTCCTCCTGTTCACTCAGAATTTGTGGTGTGCTGACATCCTCAAATAGCCCCGTGTCCCTCTATTGTGGAAGATTTCAGAGAGCTGAAGTACTGGAACAGCAAAAAGACAAAAAAAATATAGATTGATATATTTCTCAAGAGCTCTTAAACATCCTATGTACAATCCTTTGGCCAAATGTGAGGGCACTTGAACCTGAAGAGGTTTGAATCCAGGGTCCAGCTTTTGCATTTTGCACCTATTTTTAAGAAAAACAAATTTCCAAGGCACACTTGTGAAACAGGGCTGAAGCCACTCCCTGGGAGGTTCCCATGAACTGCTCTGAGGGGCTCTGTTCTATGGTCACACACACTGTGATCTGCCATGACTTTTGGAGGAGATTTGAAGGACAGAAGACGTGCAGGACAGACAGTGCAAACCTATGATAGGAGTTGGAGATAGTTTTCTTCAAAGAATTTGGATTAGCAGACACATCTGGAGATTATTTACTTTCCCAAACATTGCAACCTGATCTGGCTCTTCAGACACTTTAAAATTCCATTTTCTTCAAAAAGTACTCCAAAGTAATATATTAGAAAAAAGATCTTAAAAACACTATGAGACTAAAAAAGCATATAGAGACTAAAAGGTCTCTATGGAAAAGAGATGAACTGATCAGATATTTTTGTATAGTATGATAATAAGGCAACCCTTATTCTCATGTATTAGGTACATCTAAAAGTAATGTATTCATTACTCTATAAATGGTTTATCATCAAGAGAAGCAGAGTGACAGGCCATATAGAATTTGATTGCTTTGATTTAAAAATGTACTCCATTCTAACTTCTAGAGGATATCCATCTGTATCTGAAGAGGGCATACAAGAAAGCTGGGGTAGGGCTTTTTACATAGGTGTGTAGTGAGAAGACAAGGGGAAATGTTTTAAAACTTGAAGAGAGAATATTTAGGTTAGACATTAGGAAAAATTTCTTGACTGTGAAGGTGGTGAGACACTGGAACAGGTTGCCCAAGGAAGTTGTGGCTTCCCCCCCTTGGAAGTGTTCAAGGCTAGGTTGGATGGGGTCTTGAGCAACCTGGTCTAGTGGAAGGTGTCCCCGTCCATGCAAAATTATCTTTTAGGCTCCTTCCAACACTTCCAATTCTATGATTCTATTCTATGTATAGCTTTTGAGGGACAGCCTAGTGACGGCCTCTATTTATTTATTTGTATCAGGATCCAACAATTTTTACACACATGAATAAATATCTTGCAGAAGGATGTGATGAGGAGTGGGACAACAAGCCTAAATCAATAGGCCTTGTTATATACTGAGCATGGAATGAATCTATGGGGAGACATCAAGGATGATCCATGAAGACTGGTAGCTGTAAGGTAAATAAGCCTTTGGAAGACAACTGCTGCTAAAAAAACATTGCTAAAAATTATTTTCATCCTTAATGCTCCACTGTGTTTGAGAAAACTGAGAAAACAAGTCCTGCTGTAGTACCTCTGAACTCAAGGATTTTGGACCTGAGCTCTCAAAGTGTAATTAGGGGTGGTATGTCGTTCACACAGGTCAGGCATCTTCCACCCTTTCCTCTGTTTAAGATTATAGAGATGAATATGTTTGGATATAAAGAGGTAGGTATATCTCTGAGATACCAACCTATAATCAGCTGCTGAGACTTTTGGAGTTCACCACAAAATGTTTTCATGCTACTCAATTTGAGTAAGCTCATGGCATCCTTTTCTCCAAGCCTGTCTGATTTACTGCCCCTCTAGAACACACAGTTTCAGTCTTTGGTCTCTTCCAGATACTTGCTACCTTCTTTTCTCACAGCCCTCTTCAAATTTACTACGTAAATTCACATTCTGTCCAGGTTTATTATTTCCTAGCAATAATAAAACTTCTATATCTTGAAAAAAACAAAACAAAACAACAAACATCCTGCTATGGCATGCTCCCATGAAGAAGAGATCTTCTAGTAATATGTTTATACTGCTTTTGCTGCAAAGTGAAATAAAACAATGAGCTGTTTTTTAAAGTGATAGCCTTGTTCAAGTATTGTCTTATGGACAGAAAGTTTGCTCAGGTGCAATCATTGCTTTGCATTCCAGTGACATGGATTTATGTCATCTACTTGTCAAACCAGCCAAAGTGAGACATTTGATTGTGCTGCCTGTGAAAGACCATTTTCAAATGAGGAAGAGAGAGATGTTTTAGTTTTGCTTTTGCAAACCTTATGTTTGCTATAGTTTTCAACTATAGCATATAAAACATAGTTTTCAATTCAAGAGAAATGATGTGAGTTCCGAATGTCTGCTTGCAATCTAGTACACAACACTTCTAGTATCACAATATTCCTGTTTAAGAGGAACTTTGGTATTCAAAAAATTCTCAACAAATAAAATAAATTGAAAGCTTTTACACAGATAGTCTGGTAAAAAGTTTTGAAGTTTGGCAAAATTACACCTGCAGATTTGACCTCTGCGTCTTCCTGGTTCCTAATCTGAATGTTGAAGATATGTTAATAAATAATAAGAGTAATAATAAAATAGGGTGTGGTCTTTGATGAAAGAGCCATGCTCATGCAGAATAATGGTTGCCTGAATGTTTTTCCAGCAGGGTCAATCCTTGCATAATGCTTGGCAGTGCTTTTCTACTGTTTCCCCACATAAGGCTTTGTGTTATTTTGTGGAGGTGAGGGACTTGTTTGGAAATGAAAATGAAAATAACATTCTCTATTAGATCTCACAGAATTTTTCACTTGCTTCCAACAAAAGAACAAGACGTGAAAGTTTAATGTATGTGACTGATTGCTAAGCCTGAAAAAGATGGCTTTCCTGGACCTCTACACTTTTGGGCTTGGGAACACATTCATGAGCAGTGGAAGGTCACAGCTGACACTGAGCAGCTGGGTATGTTTTGAAAGTTCGTAGTCTGGGAGCAGTAAGATAAACATCAGCTCAGCAGAGTCCTACTTAAAATAAATAGAGCATATTATCCCTAGCATTTGAACAGTTAGAAAAAGTACCATCATATTGACCATAGACTTTTTAGTTATAGTTTTAAAAACTGTCTGGAAGTGCCTGATTTGTGGGAACATGGTTTTGATCTGGACAAGGAGAGTAATATTGTTCACAGCTTTTAAGTTATGTATCCCACAGTCTTTGTGAAAGCAGTAATTGGTTTTGAGTTTTGTGAATCTACACTTTATGAATGTAGACTTTATGTACAGATGATACCTCAAGTTCAGTTCACAGACCTGACTATGTATTTTAGTTAATTGTGCTTGAAGATTCATAACACCTAAGTTTAAAGATTTGTTCTGTGGTTTGTTTCCTTCTGTTTATAGCTTCATACAAAAATGGCATCCACAGAAGGCTGGCCTCAGATCTGAATGTGAAATCGGTGGTCCTGAACTAGAGTCCCGTAACTGATCACATACTTGGCCTCTCTTTTTGTTTTTATTTTAATGAATTAGAATATAAGTTTTCCAAAGCCCTGTAAACAGAAGTACATAAAGTTGTGCCAAAAAGACTGAGAATAATAGACCTGAAGAAAATCCTGGAAGTGCATGGATTTCACTATCAGACTACATTAGTCAGAATTTGGCAAATTCACTAGGTTTTAGGGAATATTTATTTTTATTTTTCTTTGTTCCATTTTTGCTTTGTGGAACCATAAATGCACATGCTGGATGGGAAATTTGTGATGTTTTACAGAAGAAAATAGATTAGAAAAACATTTTTTTTTTTAAATAAGAATTTGACAGTTGCTTTGTTGAATGTGAAAGCAATACCTGGAGAAAACCAGAAAGCCATGTTGTTTTCTTCTGCACAAACACTATAAAATTGTTTATGTTCAGGTCTTCTCTATAAATAGCTCCAAACACCCAAGAGACTTCAGAACTGTGTTATTGCATTCAGGGAGATATTGAAACCTAAATTTTTCTTTATTTCATACCTTGAGTGGTTTGGTAAAATGATAACTAAGAGATGAAAATAAAAAAAAAAAAAATGAAGTGAGTTTATTGCCCCTTCCCAAACCAGGTGCCTGGGGCTTTTTTTCAGATTTAAGTTTTGGTTGCATTGAAGAATCTCTAATATTTGTCTACAGGGATAAAATAAAATGCATTTGCTAGATTGAGCTTAAATGAAGTACCTCTTAAGAAATTTCTGGAAGGGGAAAGTGCAGATGTTTTTTCTCTGTTTTCAGCCATAAGTCAACATGCACACTTCTGATGTTGTCGAGTGCTCCCTTGTTTCCTTCAGTTCTTAAACAGAGTTCTAGTCTATAATTACAGAAGAACTTAAAGGGTAATATTTTAAATATAAATATTTGAATAGTGATACAACAACCTAAACCAAACTAACAATTTACAAGCTGAAACTAAATACAGCCTTACCTTGGAAGGATCTCCAGGGTACAGGTTTTCAATTATTTGACTTCCATCACAGGTGGCTCGAGGTATTTAAATGTTTTCTTTGTTTCTCCTCTCAAACTGCTGTAATTTAGGCTTAGGCAAGTAAAAGGAATGATCATATTAAGAAAGGAAATGAGGAAGAAGATGCATAATGATCTAATACAGATGCAGTAAGAATATACAAACAGACAGACTGAACACTTTGACTTGTGGTGGGATGGAAGAAACATGTTTGCAGGCAGGGTATGTTAAAGAAAGAATACTCCAAGGTCTGACACAGTTTTGGTTTGATTACTGGTTCATTGCTGTGACTGGATTGCAGTTTAAGGAGAGAGAACTTTTTTTTTTTTTACTATTGATTTGATACTTTTTAATAGCTGCAGCAGACAGGTAGCTTTAGAATTTATCAACATCTGAAGATCACAGAAAACATCACCAGCAAGGTGGAAAACCACCACAAATGGCTGTTTCTGTCAAGTGACTTTCCATTGGCTGGCCCAGAGCATGTACTCGTGAATGGGATTCTCCATTTTCCTTCATGGTCATGAGGTTTCCACCACAGATTTCTCAGGCTTGTCCCAGTCTCCGAGTGGTGGCACAACCATCTGGTCTATCAACCACTCCAGTTTTGTACAATTTGCAGCCTTGCTAATGGTGCACTGTCCCTTTGCCCAGGTCATTAATAGAGATGTTAAACTGTATTGGACCTAGTATTGAGCCCTGGGGTACATCACCTGTGACTGGCTTCCAAGTGGACTTTGTGCTTCTAATCACAACCCTTTGAACCCAGCAGTTTAGCCAGTTTTCAGTCCACCTCATTGTCCACATATCTGGTCTGTATTTGCCAACTTGCATTTGAGGATTTTGAGATTGGCAGTGTTGCATTTCTCTCTAAAGTCAAGGTAAACAATTCTCACTCCTATCCACTTATCCACTGAACTAGTCATCTCATCATAGAAGACTATTAAGCTAGTCAAGCATGATCTCCCTTCATAAATCCATGATCACTACTTCAAATCGTCTCCTTGTCCACCATGAGTTTGGAAATGGCTTTCCAGAATAAGTTGTTTCATCGTCCCAGAGATTTAAGTGAGACTGAGTGGTTTGTAGATCCCTGGAGCCTCCTGGAAGACAGGAGTGCTATTTGTTTTCTTGCTATTCTCAGAGACCCTTCCCAGTCACCATGATCTTTCATATAGTCTGATCTTGTAATGACACTGGCCAGGTCCCTCAGCAGCCCTTGTGGTTGAATCCCAAGGATTTATGTTTATCCAGTTCATATAAATGTTCCCTAACCTGATCCTTCTCCACTGAGGATGCTTCCATTTCTCCACACTGGTCTCAGAGACTTGGGATTCCTGAAGTCCAGTTTTATCAAGCAAGGACTGAGTCCAAGAAAGCATTTACCCTGACCAGATTTCCTTAGGATCCCTGTGGCAATTGAAGCAATTATAAAAGCCCATATCATTGCCTTTCAGGTTCCACACCAGGTGGGCTTTGGCTTTCTGAATTGCATCCAGACACACTACAGTGCATAGGAGAGGGTATGTGTAACTTTAAAATAAATAGGGAATCCAGCCTTTAAAATGCCATCACAGAACTGGTTGCTGGTAATGCAGACTCAGTGTCAGTTTCAGACCAAGAACGCTTTGTGTAAGTACTATAATTTTCATCTCCTCTCTTGCATTTCAAACTACTAGAAATTATTAGATTGATTCCATATGGTCTGGAGATAGAGCTGATTTACAGCTCTGTTCTACAATATACCCACTGGAAAGGAGTTACGTCAGGGTAGGTCAAGCTGCAGTCATTTTTTAATTCATCCTTGTAAGTGTCCACTTGTTTTACTTTCAGGATGTTGAGCAATATATTTGCTCATTATATTACAAATATGATTGACTAGATACTTCTGATACGAAATAGCTTCTGGAAAAGGTACATTAGTTAGTTTCCATTTTCCATTTTGTATTGCTGTTCTCTCAAGCTAGGTCTCATAAGGGAAACCACCACTTATGCAATTTATCCAATCTGGCTATAAATCAGTGGAGAGTACACTGCAGAAAGTATTCCTTCATTGGCAAACACTTTGATGAGGTGACCTCATAATTTTTTCCATGTGAAGTATGGATGTGTCTAAGATTTATTACAATCTTAATATAAATTCAAGACTATGGAAATGTTTTTATGAATTATTGCCATGTCAATGAAAAAAAAAAGGGCTAACGTAAGTACAAGATAGCTTGATAGTGTCAGGATATTAGAATATGTCAGTTCACGTTTATGGCAAAATTTAGGAAGGATACATCACAAAATGGGATATTTTACCACTTCTTTTTAAATATATTAAATTAATAAATTCCATTACAGAGAAACAATATTTTTCCCATCAATTCAATATGTGAGTTAAAAAGAAAATTGGAATTTCAGAATGATTTTAAAACAATGACATTGCTAGTCTTCCTGGATCATGTTCCAGATTAAGCAAAACCTATATTGTGACAAACGATTAGAGAAGAAACTGAATCTCAAGAAAAATACAGGTTTGAGTAAGAAGATGTGGGTAGACTTTTGTTGCCTTGTTCAAAGGTATAGTCTGACTGCTTCTTATCTAATAGTTATCTCGTCCTGGTGGTTTTAAATGTCAGCAAGAGAGCCCTTTTCTTCCTGAAAATTCCCAACATTTATTCTAATGCCTAGATACCTACCCTGTAAGTAGCCACCCCTGAAATCTGGAAAAAAGACAGGGACAAATTTAATATCTTAAATAACTTTTCTGATATTAATGGGCAAAGTAAACCAGGAAAAGACTTTCAGAAATGCTGGTGCTAGAGTAACAGCAGATACTACTGAAAGGTTACTCAGATACTTAGAGAAAAACTCAAGAACAATTGAACTAAGGGTGTGAGGAGAACCCCTCATATAGGGCAAGGAGGTCAAAAGAACATTCCCTAAGAATGAGAATGAAGACTGGGAAGGGCCACAGAGTTAAGGGAGATGAACCAATGGGAGTCTGTAAGCCATCTGCTCAGTTAATTTGCAATGCCATTTATATTACATAGATCCTGCTAGAGACGAGATGCGGAAATTTAGCGCTTGGAGAACACAGTTGCCATGTAAAGCCCAGATGAAGTTTTTCAGCATTAAGATGTGGAAGAAGGCCCAAGATGTGGGCACAAAGTGTTTGCTGTGTCCTCAGCTCAACCTTGCTCCTACTGTACATACAGACTGCACTAAGTGTGCTGATCTGGCCTGCCTGGAATCCAGATCTTTTCAGTGGGTGATAGATCAGCCCACTGAAACTATCCAGGCTACTGTCTACAGGATGTTGGACTGGTTCCTGATGTTATAACTTCTCCCCATTCTGACTTAATCACATTTCCTATCTGTTCTGCCATGCAACAAGAAAATAGGATTAACTGTTGTTTTGCCGTACCCTTTCTTAAGGGTGACATCTTGGGCACATTCTTTTTTTGCATTCTCAGCAGATGCCATAATTAATACAATGAACACAATTGCTGTAGTGCTTCTTTGTGCTTATATTCTGCAGCTGTGGTCTGTAGAAAGAGTTTTCTCATGCTCAGCTTCTGGATGACAGTTTGGACAGCCCCTCAGGGCCCCCTTTAACCATGAATACCAGATGCTCCTTTTGATCCTCTTTTAATGTTACACACTAGATAACCAATATACAAATACTCTCCAGTTAAGGCACAGAAGCCACCCCAGACTACTGATCTCTCTTCAGACTCTAACTCAGAACCATCAGGGCCCAGCGTTCATACTTCATAAAGTATGAAAATGAATACAGTACTTAGGTTTTCAATGCTTGATTTGATAAGAAGAGCCTTGGAAACTTGTGTGGGCACACATACAATACAGTGTTTAAAGTTCCTCAAGGCAAATTAACTAACAAACTTAAATAGTGGACAAATGGAAATGTGGTTATTAGACATAAGATCACTCACTACTTAGGTGAGTTCTGAAAAGTTTTGTTCACAAGAGGAAAGGAATCACTTGATGTTCCAAAGCTACCTTCTTGGTGTTTCTTACTGTGAAAGAGGAGGAGTATCAGCTCCAAAAATTAAAACTTCAGTCCTGGTTCTTAGCTGATTGGAAGCAAAATTGGTTTTGCATATATGTTACAGTTGTGGTAGGATCTCCAGTTTTAAAGTAATGGTTGATACACAAGCCTGTGCTCATACACTGAATGCCTTGCTGCTGCTGACAGGTTTGTTTGTCTTTTGCATAATTTCCTGCTAAGACTGGGAAAAACTTGTGGCTCTGTGAAGCTATGGCAGAACCTGGGGAATGTGGAAGGTGCTCCCGCAGAGGGATCAGCTCCAGCTGCCCTCTCATAACCTGCCTCTTTTCTATGGGTCTGGGGAAGACTGATTTGCTCTGATTGATGTATTTTTCTACTTGCACACTTGCATTGTGCCTTAAAATATCATAAATACCACCACCTGAAGTAAAAGAGTAACTACATCATTTACAGCTGAGGAAGAGGAGTGCATTAGGTAAATCTTGGTCTGTGGAACTTGAAACTATCCTTGTCTTTCTTAATGCTATGCATGGGAAAGTTAGAATCCTAATTTAAGTTAAACTTCCTATATTGTAAACAGGCAGAGACATAGTCTTAAAGGGCGATTAATCTGATGTTACTATCATAAAATACTTGGGGTTTTTTGCAGCAGTATTTTGCAGATTACAAGATCGCTCAGAATTTTTCTCTCAATCTTCTTTAAGCTAAATAACTTCATTGCTTTCAAGCTCTCCTCATAGCATGTTTTCTTAAGTCTGTCCAAATTTTTATGGTCACAGAATAAATAGAGTAACAATTCAGTTGAGAACCATATCAGTTCAGAGTAGAACAGAAGTCACGTGTTTTCACTGACTCCTGCTCCAATATACCCATAATATTGCTTGTATTTTTGCAGTGGTGTCACAACATGAAATGCCTGTTTAAGAGTGCTGTTAAGCTTGTTGTCCTCCACCCACTTACTCATTGCTACAAAAATGCTAAAACTGACTCTTGTTTTCATTAAATTGCATCTTATTTTCTTTTTCAGATCACTTCTCCAGTGTATTGAAAGAACTTCTAGTTCTTATCCTGTCATTCAATGCTCTCAGCTGTTGATATAGTTATTTAGTCTTTTACTCATCATTATGATCAAGATGCTGAGCAGGACTAGAACCAAAAAATAATTCCACTGAATATGTGCTTCCATTTTGGTACTCATTATTTTAAATATTCCCTCTGAATATAATCTTCAAATAAGTCTTGTTCTACCCTATAATGGTTTCCTCTAGTCCACATTCCCCTGTTTTATTTTGGAAACAGTTTCCCTATGTCGATTCAGGAAAAGAATCAAAATTCTTACTGATGCATTCTTCTGTCCCCAAGGTAATTTAGAGACAAGTTTTAGTTGATCTGAAATATAAAAAAGCCTTGTTATTCATACAAACAATATACATGAAAACAATCTGCTAAAATGACAGTAAATAACGCTACTTAAATGGTCTCTGCATGACCTTTTTAAAATCATGTTAACATAATGGTCTTAATCAGTTTCTACTTAAATATGTCTGTGAACTTTGCCTCTGTAAAGTACTTTCATGTGAATACCATTTTTGACTATGCATTTTGTGAGATCTTTTTACTAAAGGGAAGTTCTCTCCCAGCATAGAGGAGCTCATTACCTCACAGTCAGTCCTCTGTTTCCTTTTTTGTGACACTCCCAAATCTGCATTTGACTTAGGAAGCTATTTAGAAAATTAATTTCTCTCTCTCCTTTTTTAATTTTTTCCTTCCATCAAAAGAACAATGCAAATCACTAAAAAATTAGACCACCAGGTTAGGTCCTGCAGGCTCTTATTTTTAAAGGTCTTGTTTTTAAATAAGTGAAAGGCAAAGATACTTGTACTTGGCATACACGGAGACAATGGAAAAACATTTCTTTAAGAGTAGGCTTCCTGTGCTTTAGCACAATCTTCCTTTCTGGAAATTCGGAGGGTAATACAGTAAAAATTTAGGGAAATAAAGGAATAAATGCCTCACAATAATAGCTGCCAAAATATCTCTGCAAATAAATTAGAACTCATGCAAATGAACATGAAGGGTTTAACATTGGTGTTGATGCTGTATCTCACATTCGTAAATTAAACAAAATTTGTTGGAAAACCATGTTTGCCTCACAATCTTAATTCTGTTTGCAAAATATTTTGAGATACCTTCTATGATAATTTCTGAAGAACATTAAACGTCCCCAAAGTGAAATTGAACTCCATATTTATTTTGAGCTTTTAGAACAGATAATGATCAAATAAACCCTGGTAGTAAACCAGAAAGCATGCTGAAAACCATTCATGTAACATCTGCGGTCTCTGGTTAAATAATTGTGGACATTTCTGGTATATCTTCTAGAAGCAGCACAGAATATTCCTCCATATATGAAAAACATAAGCTTTGTGGATTTTATCATGCAAATAATTTCTTGTTTCTTTCTCAAGAATTTTGTAGTAGTATGACAAGTAGTAGCTATGCACCAGTCCTGCAAAAAAGGTGATTTTCCCTTAGCCCTGGAGGAAATGAAAGCATGACACTAAAGTAAGAGGAAAAGCAGATATTTGCAAGACTGTTGCAAGGCATTAAGCATATTCTGATTTATTATAACTGCATTAGGGTTCCTGAAATTCCATCTACTGGAAAGAGTATTTTAAATGTAATATTGCAGGTATTAATTTGTCATAGTTTATGTATGTACATATTTATCCATATGTGAGGATAAATATTAGAGATACCTATATGCAAAATAATGCCTGATGTGAGATGAAAAAACATCTTATTTGACCATATCTTAAAGTAAGGATGGTCACCCTCATTTTTAGACTAATTTTCTTTCCTGTGTGATAATTTTTCTCTCTAAATTCCTTCTTCATCACATCATATATGGACACTAACTTGTTAGGAAAGCTGTCTGCAAAGCCTGATGTAGGCTACTTATAATTTATTTGTTTCCTGAAAAAAAGTCAACACTACTATTAAAATAATCCTGCTGTGTAGGTTAACTATTCCCAACATCCAAAAATATTTTTCTGAATTCATAACAGTAAACTAGCACTTGTGAGGGCCAGTTCACTTCTACAAGGCTATTTGGTACAGTCTGGTCATCTCCCTGCTCTTCTGTCTTATCCTACAAAGCAGGTGGCTGCACCCAGGTGTTTGGTGAGCAATCTGGGAAGGCTGCTGTCTGGCCAAAACCATGCTGGGAGCCTTGTAGAAGATCAGGTTTTTGTGTCTGGAAATGTTCCCTGGCACTGCTTGTTTTGGTTGTATAAATGTAGCCATCATGTCTAATGAGCACAGTAGCAAATAGGGCCATTGGGACAGTAAAAGTTCTGCTTCCTAAACAATTTTTTTAAAAATAGTCTTTAGATAACGGTGATTTATAAACATATCAAAATTTTGATACATATGGTTTATTTGCAAAGGTAACAGGCATAGGTTTTTTATAATGCAGTCTATATGTAACTGTAGCAATGCAGCATATGTGGTTGGTTTGCACAGGATGAAAAATGTTGACATAGAGAATGAGTTGCAGCACCACGGTGCTTCCCATGATACACCCGTCCCGGGACCTGATGAGGCTGGTGGCTGCAGTGAGGGACAAAACAGAGGGATGGATTGTCTGGTATGGCTGTACTTCATCTTCTTTATCTTCCACGCCTGTGGCCCAGGACCCATCAGCAGCCATGTGCCCAATGTCCAGGGCTGTGGCTGCCCTGGTGCCCTTGGCCGCTCTCCTCCTGGCTCTCTGTTGGACAGAATCATAGCAATTCCTCTCTCTTCTCACTATCCTTCTCAATAACCATGTATTCCAGCTAGAGTCAGAAAAGACATCTCTCTTCATGGGGATGCACAAAAGCAAAGCAAAGCAAAGATGCACCTAAACCTTTTCTTGAATATTTTGAATATCATCATCTGGCATTTTAGGAAGGGGTGCTCTACAAGTAGTGCTCTAGGAAAGCAAGCCTATGTGAAGAAAATTATCTCTGTCTCAGCCAAAACCAGCACATTCCTTGATACAGCTTTGTCACAGCTTAACACTGGCCTGGCAATTAAACCAAATGACAGATGTTCTCTATTCATCCCTCTCCCCTCCCAGATAAAGGAAGGAGAGAGAATAAGGGAGAGAGACTTATAGGTTACAAACTAAACTACACAATGTTAATGAAACAGTAATGATAAATAGGAAAAATTACTAAATATATACAAATATACAGGAAAATTGATACCACATTCCTCCCCCCTTTTACCGCAGTACTCTCACGTCACCACCAAGGCTGCAGGGCAGCCTGGGGAAGGGGGGAGGAACGTGGTATCTGGCAGACTACCCTTTCTTGATTTAATGTAAATTACTCAGACACTATGATTATGTTAAGATCTTTCTAAAGTTTTCAGCCTCTCATCAAAAGCACATACTCCATCTAAATATTATTCTACTTATATCAAACAGCAAGACATGTATAAGCTTTTACACAGAAAGTGAGAAATGCCATCATGATGACTTAAGAAATCTATAGAACAGACATGAAAAATATGGGAAAAGAAAATTCTGAATACTTTAATTTTCCGGAGAAATGACAATGCCAATTTTATCTGAAGTTCCTGCTGCATTTAAAATTTGTTTTTCAGTTATTGAGAACTAGGAAACAAACTCTAGCTGTAATTTAAAAATAGAAAAGGTTGCCACAGTTAATACAGAATATGTATCAAACTAAAATATATAAAGAATATCAGACAAATGTGTAATAATAAATTGGCTCAAATACAGTCAAAAGGCAGGAAAATACAGCATGTGCTTATAAAATAAAAACGTTTTATGCACATTGGTAAGGTCATTAGTGCCCTAGTAAAAAGTTTCTCCTCAGGTTCTCTGTAGGCCCCTTCAGGTTCTGGAAGGCTGCTATAAGGTCTCCCTGGAGTCTTCTCTTCTCCAGGCTGAACAACCCCAACTCTCTCAGCATGTCTTTGTATGAGATGTGCTCCATCCCTCTGATCATCAGTCCTCTGGACTTGCTCCACGAGCTCCATGTCCAATTGGCTCAAATACAGTCAAGAGGCAGGAAAATACAACGTGCTTATAAAATAAAGATGTTTTATGTACATCGGTAAGGTCATTAATACATTAAGTAATGTGATACATTACATGTGAGAATTCAAATTTAATTTCTAAGTTCTTGACCACATAAAATTCAAAATTATAGGGTGTTCATACCAATAGTAAAATTCATTTCTTGTGTAATATAATAGGTTTACTATACATCATCTAAGTAATCAGCAAAGGGGACAATGCTATTTTCCACTTATTTTCAAGATTTTAACTTTACCATCAACAAACGGTAATCATTAAAGAAAAATTCTAATATTTTAAAGAATATAACATTATTCCACTTCCTGAAGGATTCTTGATTTCATCATCTGAAGTGAAAAAGTGCTTATAAATTTCATATATCCTGGACAAGTAATTTTTTCATATATAAATATATCCCCATTTATATAGAATGAATTCAATGCAAATAGCTGCAGACAAAGGTAATGGATAATGTATTTAAATTCAGAAATATTTTATCCTATATTTTGCTGAATGAAGACAGGATTTAATGAGAAAAATAGGTTTTATGCATAACTGATATCTACCCTCTTATATGATTCATTTTTTTGTATCAGTGTTGGTCATCTTTCACAAATAAAACTATTTGTGAATATTTCACACATATTCATCTGACTTTCATAACCTTGCTCAGACATTGACAATCAACATTGATAAGTTTGAGGATGACAGAAGAAATTCAGGGGACATCATAAGTTGGTTTAGTCCAGAGGTCTGCACTGTGGGATTCGGCAGATGTAGATAAAACCTGTTAAAAGACTCTGAAGTTTTTCTAAAGCAGTCTAGCAGCCTTTAAAATTTTTTTACCAACCTGCTGGCTGGAATTCTTTCTTCATGTTCAAGCTTACTCTTTGGAAATTATATTAATTTATTCTGCATAGCTGTTGAGTCTGAATGAGAACAGTCGATTTGACATGGAAAACAGCTGGTTACAATCCTATAACATTTTTTATGAACTGGAAAAAAAGTTATCCTGTTTTCTTTCTGTCTTTTTAGAGTAATCAAAGCTAATTACTTCATCAGTAATGTTTCTTAAATCTCTCAGTGTTCTTGCTACTCTTATCAGAACTGTCACAAATGTTATTAAACCTTTTTCTTGAAGGTTTATCCCTGGAAGGGACCCAGCAGAAGCTTTCCTTGTGCCTCATTCACAAGGATATTTTATCTATTAATATAATAATCAAGGATATATTATCTATTGGATAATAGAATCATTAATAGAATCTGGAAATTGTTTTCTTCTCTTCTCCTTTTTTAGTTTTAATAGAAAAACTTCATTGTTATTGCTGCTTCATATTTCCTTTGTGAACCATTAAGGCCTCCAGATCTTGCTCTACCAGGTTTTCCTTTTTTGAAATTTTTTCATCCCTCTTCTATTGTAACAGCATTTACAGATCACTTCTCCACTTCACCATGATTTTTGGTTGTAATGTCCCTCCAGTTCTTCAATTTCTACTCTTAAGGCAAGCTACTTATTAAAATACTGACTGGATTGGGTGTGAACAAATCTTTTTCAATCCTTAAAGAAAAGGTTCTTCTATTTGATAACTATATTGACTAAACCTTCCATCACTGTATTCCCATTTATAAGTTATTTTATCTAGGTAATATTTCCTTAGTTGCCTTATAAGATAGTCATTCAGGGCAGTGGCAAGATGTCTTATGAATATTGAATATATTGCCTTCCCCTATTCAACTAGCCATCTAGCCTGTCAAAGAAGGATATTGCAAGACATTTTCTAGACTAATTAATTGTCAATATTTTTTTTTATTTTTGTGTAACTTCCAAATTTTTTTGTTTGTTCGTTTGCTTTTTGTAATTCTGGATTCTTTCTGAAGTTGCAGTTCCTCTGTGTTTTTCATGAAATCATAGTATGGTTTGGATTGGAAGGGACCTTCAAATCATGTAGTTCCAACCCCCCTACCATGGGTAGGAATACTTCCCACTAAACCGGGTTGTGCAAAGCCCTATCCAGCCTGGCTTTGAACTCTACCAGGGATGAAGCATCCACGACTTTTCTGGGAAACCTGTCCCAGTGACATATCATTCTCACACTAAAGAATTTCTTCTTATATCCAAGCAAAATCTACCTTCTTTCACATAAAATCCATTCTCCTTTGTTCTGTCACTACATGCACTACCAAAAAGTCCTTCCCCAGGTTTCCTGTAGGCCCCTTCAGGTACTGGAAGGCTGCTCTAAGGTCTCCCCAGAGCCTTCTCTTCTTCAGGCTGAACAACCTCAACTCTCTCAGCATGTCTTCCTATGAGAAGTGCTCCATTCCTCTGATATCTTTGCGGTAGTCCTCTGGGCTTTCTCAAAGAACCCCTTGTCCTTATGTTGGGGACTCCAGACCTGGACAGAATCCTCCAGGTGGGGCCTCATGGGCCAGAGCAGAGGAGGAGAATCCCCTCCCTTGACTTGCTGGCCATACTTCTTTTGATGCAGCCTATGATATGGTTGGCTTTCTGGGCTACTAGGCACAGACTACCTGCTCATCTTGAGCTTCCCATCAACCAGCACCCCCAAGTCCTTCTGTTGAAGGGCAGTTCTTAATCCATTCTCTGCCCAGCCTGTATTTTTGCTGGAGATTGCCCTGACCAAGGTGTAGGACCTTTCACATGTCCTTATTTAACATAGTCTGTTCAACATTGGCTTAAAATTTGGCCCTGAGCCACTCTAAGGCTTTAGAATTGTAGTATAATTCTATTTTAGACTCCTAAGAAAAATGTAACATTTAAAAAAACTATTATCCATGTCAAAACATACTACTGTCCTTGAGCTGGCTGTTTTGTGTCTCTTATGTGAAGATTTTTAATCTTACAACATATGAAGATTTGAGAATTGTGTTTCCACTTTCCTATCATGTACTTTAGAAGTTATGATTTGGAAGAGCAAGAAGCTGCAGCTAAGGACAAGTCCTTAACCAGATATTATGTGGAGAGGGGGGTAAGAAAAGTGGCTTGAAATTAGTGTTCTGCTTCCAGATCTGAAAGCCAAACCTACTCCTGGCATGTCTTTGAACAGCCTGAGGAATGCACTAACTAATTCTGGCTCTATGCCTGTTAATGACTCATGTGAGCATTCTTATCACAAAGGGACTCCAGCAGAAGCCAAGGAACAGACCTTATTTGTACATTTGTGTGAATGATAGCAAAAGGGAATGAAGCGATTCTTCATTTTTTTCTATAGGTAAATGCTTATCTTGTTCTTTAATGAAATATCGTGCATAGGAAGTGGCTAGGCTTTAGCTGTTAATATCTAAAATACTTCTGGAGTTGTAAACAACTTATATATTCAAGTCTTCTGCAAGTGAATCTGTGAGAACTGAGCAGGACATGTAATTTTTGGAAAGAATGTAGAGTTAGACATTTCTAAGTGGGAATTACTAGAATTACTAAGTGGGAATTACTAAGCCCTTAAAACTTCTCCCCTTTAAAAAGTGATGAATATTGCCATCCCTACGCCTACTTTTTCCATGTAGGAAGGTGGTGTAAGGAAAAATCAATGCAAGTCTCAGGTTCTAAGAACAGAATGAAAGCTGTGCTGTCTCATCTTTCAAGCTAGAAATTTGCATGAGAGGGGGAGGACATAATTGAAGCCAAACACATGGGGAGTGAATGTCATTCCAATCCTGAGAGACCTCTCTGAACCTATGGGAAGATATTCAAGGTGAATTTGGGTGTCTGTAGCCAATTTTGCCCTCACTCCAGGTTCGAGTTCTACATATACAGTCTACTTCTATAGTCTCTTAGTGTTAGTTTTCATGTAAATCTTCAGGTGTTTACCTTTCTCTTATCCTGCTTGACTTTTAAATTTTGCATAAAACAGCAGCATGTGCAAACCTTTTCAGTTTGTTGCATGTGCAAGTAGATGCCTAGCTGTGGGGCACGCAGTATTATGTACTAAGAGAGATGCTCTCAGCTTTGCAGAATGCTCTATATTATGCCATTAATAGAATACAATTTCGTTTTAATCTTTAAATAAGCAAGGGAGCTGAAGCTAGTAAATTTTAATTTAATAAAGAATTGTTGAATCCCTACTTGCTAAGCAATTTGGTCAATAATACTATATGTGCTCTGCAGGTAAAAGATATCCACAATGAAGTTTCACATAAAAGCAATTCTGTGAAGAAAATTTAAAACTTGAACCTAAGGTCACGGTGTAAACATTCACTTCTCACTTGGAGAATAAAATCAGTCTTTGTTAATTAAAAAATTCTTCAGACATTATGGATTATTTGAATCAATATCTGTAACTTCTGTTTCTCTTTTAGCCCAGTGCTCTTCATGATGTTATCTAGTTTTAGTCAGATGTCTTACCATGTTCTCAGTTTAATTTTCTTTTAGTGATAAGAGGTTATAATGAGTGTGCAATAACAATAATTGAAGGATTTGGCAAAGCAAGGTCTGAGAAGATAAAAGTAGGAAAATTGTGACCTACAGGAAATAAATTAATATTTTTATTCCTAAAGGATATTTCTACCTTTATAGTATTCAATACAGAATGAGAGCCACGTATGTAGTTAAAATGGCATAAAACCCAGACTACTGCTATTATCTGATGTTGCAAGGTTGCTGCTAGATGAAAGCTTACTTCATACAGCCTTTGTTTCCTACACTCTCCCAAAAGGTTTACCCCTAACTTCTGTCAGATATGGGATACTGGGACAGCTGAAACTTAACTGAAAGCAGTTGTGACATTCTCCTGCATTTGCCTCAGAAAACACAGGAAGTTATTACAGCTTCTTTTTTATTTAACTTTTTAAAACATTATTCATATTACATTGTTATTAGGATGACCAAACCAAAAAACCCTCATCTGTCTGTGCTCCAGCATTTCTCACAAGGCTGGGAGGTTGTAAGTTATTGCAACAGCCCTTGTGGTGGTTACAGGATTTTATCTGTAACCAAGATGAAAGAAAGATGAAGAAATAAAGGGTAAGTAAAGCTGACTGTCTAGGTGAGTCTTATGTAGTGGAAGCTTCTTATTTGGAAGCTGGCTTTGTGAATTTTCTAATTGCACAAAGATCAAGGATATTTTTATGATAGTAGTTGATAAAAACCTAGATATATGGAACTTACATGTGTAATAATCCTAACTTTATTTTGTTGTTCATTATATGAAAAAAAAATTTTTCTGCATTACACAAAGAGAGGAAAAACTTTGACTCCTAAACCAAGGGAACATAAATTTGCTGAAGTTAGAAGAAATTCAATGTATACTTTAGTTGTTAATTTCCTTCTTTTTTTTTTTTTTTTTTTTTTCTTTTTTTTTTTTTTTTTTTTCAGTTGAGCAATAGATAAGCCTGCCTTATATAATTAATATTAATAAAAAAGTATAAAAACCCTGAAAATTTTGTTTGTGATAGACTGAAAATTTTTACAGGCAAAAACACTGTCCTTGTCTTACATACATGATGAACCCTTATCCTGGCTATGCACTGCTGCCTTTATTGTGGTGAATGGTTGAGATTGCTTTCTGACCATAGCAACCTTTGATTAATAATAATCTTTTGCTATCAAAGACCAACACACACACTCAAGAGTAACAGTGTAAAAGCTGAGAAGTCCTCTGGATGAGTTATGCATATTTGATGACTCTTGTGTTCCTCACAATCCTGAAATCATTTTTGTTGAATGCTAACAAATCAGACCTCATTGTATGAAGTGAGGCCACAAGATTAAATGAAAACTTTCTTGGGAAAAGAAACAACCCAGACACTGCCAATTTCGATACAACATAAGAATGACTAATAGTAACCTGAAATTTGAATAAAGTAAATTTATGATATTCATTGAAAAGAATCTGTCTGAAACTTTCTTCAAAAGCATTGAAGCATTTTGCTCATCTCAGTGTTTCTGCCCTGCACAGAGGCACCCTGACTGTTGCAGTGTTGGAGGAAATCTTTGAAATTGCCTGAGAAATGCCACAGTGACCACTAAAATAATGTACTAAACTAAAAATGTAAGGGATCTCTGCTCAGTAAAAATTCATTTTTAGTAAGAGCTAGGAAAAAGAAAGATCCCTAAGGAAAGATGGCATTCCCACTCACTGCTGCAGAGCAACTCCAGCTGGCAGCAGGAAGAGAAAGCCTTCTCTGATGTGTCTCCCATCAGCCTGCTGGGAAGATGTCCTTAGCATGAAGTCTCAACATTTTGCATGGCTATGTTAAAGATTAAGTATGTATCCTAGTCACAGTAAAAAAAAAGAGAAAGTACATTGAATTGCTGGGTTATTGTGCCTTATATTAATTCCACTCAGCTTTTACTGGTGAGAGGGTGGGTAGGCATCTCTCATTTTTGTAAGACTGAGTAGTGTCTATCCTCAAATTGCTTCCTTCATTGCACTGAGCTGGTGAAAGACTGAGATAGACAAATCTAACTGTGGAGGGAAGTATAAAAAAAAAAATCAAAGAGATAGAACCCTGGAAAATTTGAGATATTGTTCAGACTTGAAAAACCTGACTCAAAATACCTTTTGTCTAATGATTTTACCATTTGCATCTCCCTTTTCTAAGAAGATTGTGACATCTCTAGCTCTGGGCAAGTGTTTCTGGGAAAGGTGAGGCTGACAAAGTTACATTTGTGAGTGCTACTTGTTAATTCCTGACCTCAAGTTACCAGCACACATCTGCAGTGATAGACAGAGCCTGGCATGCATGATGCCTTATTTTGCTCCCCTAAGGGGTAACTGTTCCTCCATCATGATGAGCAGTTCTGACAAGTGTGGACTGAGATAGTAGGTAGCTAACAAGTGACACTGGAAACTCCCTGGGACAGCAGAACTGGTGTCAGAACTAGGCAAAATATGTCAGATTTTCACTTTTCCAGATTAGCCCTTCCAGTACCTTACTGATATTCACAAAAGAATGATGTAACTGGCAAAATGTTCCTAATGCAGGCACATCTATGATATAAATTATAGCTTTTCCACTGTGAAATTCAGAAACAGCCTGCAAGCTGCAAGCACAGCCTATGTGCCTCATTCTCCTCTTCTTGGCACTGGATCTCCTGAGCTGTGCTGAACTCTGGAAGCACATGGTCCTGACTGATATGAAGTGGGGTCAGACACAAAGTTGTGCAGTCACCACTTCCCTAATTAACATAAAGTCTGTATCCATTCTTGTCTTCTGAACAACACATTTTCTTCTTTAAACACACAACCAGAGCTTGCCCCTCAGGGATCATTGAATTCCCAAGAAGTCCTGATTTTTTTGCTCTTTGCCAGAGGCAGAAGAAAACCCTAAAATGTCTTGCCAAGCTCTCAGTAGCGAGGAGAAACAACTTACTTAGCCTTCTAATTTATGAGAGTATATTGCACCAAGTATGACATTTTGCTGACAAAACTCTGTGTCAGTGTCTGAGCAGCATTCAGGACAGTGATGCTGACCAGAGAAGGATGCAGTAAAGTTCTCCCATGAAATGATACCTTGAAACTAACAGGGAAGCAAGAACAACAATCAGTCTCCAGTCTTGGCAAAATGTCTTCCCCTGACAGGGAAGAAAGTAAGTGAAAGAAAAGGGAAAGAAAGAGGCTAGCAAAAGGTTTGCAATAGGGGTTTGGACAACTGAGACAGGATGCATGCTATGTGAGAAAACAGTGAAATACATTTAATAGGAAGCAAAAGGGGGGATTAACTATCCCTCCTGCCAACTTCATTTTCAAGATGACTGAGTTACCTGTCATATACCTGAGTGTGGACATCTGGGGCAAGTCACTGTCTTTACTGCTTACCACAGAGGCAGGACTTTAAATGTGAAACCCAAAGAGCCACTTGCAATCAAGACCATAATTTTTCTCTTCCCCTCAGTCTGCTTTCATCCGTTAATAAGTCAATGAAGTCTGCAAAGTATGTCACAAAAACTCCAGCCACTTCTGATACTGATCAAGGAGAAGTCTTTCTTTTGGCTTTAACTGATTTTAGGTCAGGCCTTTAAAGTGAAGAAATGGTTTGTTAATTTGAAGAATGTTTACTTTTCTAAGCATGATTGATTTTGGTGGGGCTTGTGTAGAGTAGCCACTGTAATGATGAACTTTGTTAACAATTATGGTGGTGTGAATCACAAGTTCAGCTGAGGAAAGGAAGGTCTGCCCTTTTTAAGAGGTTATCATATTTTATAGTTTGAAGTTTTCCCTTTTTTTTTTTTTTCCCCCCCGGGAAATTACTTTTATAGTTGTCAAGGGTTTCATTTATGGGCTGTAAAAATGAGACAGATTCCACATTAATTATCCTAAAGTAGAAATAAAATATTTTTGTCATTATAGTAGTTCCCCACTGTTAACCATATTTCAACACAACTCAAAGCTTGAATTGTGTTCAAATACTTTTTTTTTTGGTGCTGAGCAAAAGTACAACTATTGTAAAGAAACTCACGTAAAATACATGGCATTATTTCTCTCAGTGACCCATTTTTTACTCTTTTGTATTTAGGTGAACAGTAAATACACAAAATATTTGGCAAGAAAAAAAGTGCATGTGTAGTGTGCATACACAATAAAATTATGCTGGCTGGCTGGATCTTGTCTCTTATATTACAACTATGATTTATATTATTATTCAGAATTATTTCTGTGTTTTATAAACATAGAACCAGTCAGAATTATTAACACATAAATTTCAGTTTATTTATTCTTATTTTAAGTGGTAATTTAAGGGATTGTTGTATAAAAATACCAAAAAGATCACAATAAATGTGAGTTCATATGAAATGCTTTTATTTCTGAAATTAAACAATGCATGTTGTCCTTTTCTGTCTTTTTTGATTATATGAGCAACTGAGCTGCACTGCAATGTTCCAAGTTTCTGTCTTTAAAAAAAACCCAAGAATACTAACATCACATTTTAAAAGAGATTATTTTTAATGTGGATTTTCAAGAGGTTATAACTAGATATAAAATTAAAATCCTTTGCTTTTCCTCTTTTCTTTCTCCCACACAGACACATGAACTCTGAGGGTCATTTCAAAGTAGTGTTTTGGGATAAACCAAAGCTACAGAGCAACCAATTATACCAACTGATGACTGGGACAAAGTGCTTCTTTATTCTCAGTGTAATTCCACAAGTTAAAAGATGGCCCTGTTAAACTCTAGTAATCAGACATTGAATCTCAGCAGGGTATCCACAAGGCTACTTAAAGTAGACTTTGGCAGGTCTTAATGAATATTGTAGTTGTTGCTCAAAGTACTCCTGGGGTCCATTGCAAAATAATGTATGGCTAAAATACTCACAAGGCAATTACAGTGATTCAAGTTTCATAAAACTGGGCTCACTGCAAGTAAAATCAGATATTCAACTATTATAAATCACTGACTGCACTAATGTCAATGCTGAATTACAGTCCACAAGGGCTTAAAAATCTCAGTTTGTAAGAAGAGAGTTCCCTAAAGATGTGGTCCAAAGACCAGTGAAGTAATTTGGAGGTTTTCCATTAATTTTAGCAACTTTTAGATCAGTCTGCAAGTATTTCATCTTAATTTATTAAAAAAAAAAATAACACAGGTCGTCTCAGAAGCAGAAATAAACACACATATATTTGAAAAAGACATCTAAAAAGCACCAAAATTTAAAGAAAACTTCAAATGAGAAACAGACTCAGAATTTTTAATAACTTTGGGGAGTTACATAACAAAGTAACAGAAGTGAATGATTATTGAAGATCAGGAAGAGAGAAGTCAATCATTTTAAGAAAAGCATTTGTTACCTTATGCCAGAACAGATTGTAGAACTATACTATAAAATAAAATATAGATACAGATGCTAAACTCATGTATAAAATCCAGATGATTAGATCTTTAAGCATATAGCTCTGATAAACACATAAGCACTCCTGTCAAATTTCAGACACCTAGTTCTGCTCTATTTTGAGGCCTCTCACTTCTTTTTTTTCCTCTGATGGGACTTATTTACAGTAACATTTCTGAGAAATGAAGCCATGTTGGCTATTAACAAAAAAATTCTTTATCTTCGTAGTAAGAGTATCCTCATGGCCATTTGGAAAAGTTTTTATTTATTAATATTGCAAAACATTCATAAAGAATGTATAAAGTCGTTAAAAACTTGACCCAGACATTTTATGGGTAAGAAAAAGTGACTTTATTATGAAAAATAGAGTACAACACAGGAAAAACCATTATATTTCTCACCCAGTCAATCACATATGAAGAATGAAATAAGACTGTTAATTCCCAGTTTATAAAGTCATAGAAATTATGACTGCATTATAAAAAAATATGCTTGACAAAACTTTCTAATCTTTGTCCAGTATAGGACAAGAACCATTATGTTTAATGTTTAATATTTAGCTAATATTCACTGGTTTAGATAATCAGCAGTATATTTTGGTATTCCTATATAATTCATTTGCATTTTGGTTACTTCCGACTGCCATTATTTTCAAGTAAAGTTCTACAGAGTTAGTGTAGGAAAATTATGCACTATGGGCTTCTATAAAAATACTGTTAGTGTACCGAGGAGTGTGTTCAGCTACACTGAAGTCTCTATGGTCTTTAGGAAACAATTACTTTTTCTGTACACAAATTCTGTAAAAGTTTCAAAGTACCTTTACCCTCCTAATGGAGAGCAGTACTGCTGCTGGCACTTTCCCTCCTAAACATTCTTGTTGGATGATACTCAGCAGAGAGGTTATACTGCCAACTCAGAAAATGATGTGGGAAGCAGTTCCAGAAGTAAGGCACAGGATAAATGGTGAGAGAAGACACTATGGACATTGTTATGGCAGGCCAGAGTAGTCTGTCACTTCTCTGATAGCTCTTATCTTTCCATTAATTTCTTGAAGGTTGCTCAGAAGCTTTTTTCCCACTACTTCATATGCCTAGATTTCCCTCTTCATCCTCAAGACCAACCTCTCCTTTACTGGAAACAAAAAAAATTGCCACTCTGGTAAACTTACTGAGATGTGGATCTGAAATCTAGCATGCAACTAGTGTTTTGAAGTGTTTAACTGACATGCATCTCTGCATTTATCCTGAATAAGTGGGTGGAATGGTACCAAGCAGCAATGGGCTTTCACTGTTCTGTTTGGAAAATTAAAATCACCAGCTCTGTCATAATTTTGATATGCAGTTTTTGCCACTTTTCAGATGGTTCTGGAAAGTTGGTAAAATTATATATATAGCTTTACACAAAATAAGCCATAATCCCAGTTGGCCTCTGCTATCTATCTGTTTTCCTTGACTTAATACACAGCAGTGTCATAGCAAATACCTGAAACAAAGTTTTCTCTTTACCATTGACTCTGATTGGCATTGATTTCAGCTATTAACAACACTTTTGCTGTGGTTCATACTGTATACAAAAGGCACTGGCATAAAAATATGACTTAGGGTCATATGGAAATAGGAGGCTTACTACAGGAAAATCTGTAATGATGAAGTGAATTCATTGATTATATAGTCAGTGAAACATATTTTGAAATATTTGATTTTTATATTGCAACTTGAAGTTACTGAATATTAATTTTCAGTGCACTGTGAAAAGTAAATCTATATGTCAGTTTTGGTCTCAAAATCATTCTTCTGTAAGTTGTAAAAATGAAGCTGAATTAGAAAAAATTATTCAAACCCATCTGGGGGCTTAGTTACACTGTCTGTTTCTTGGCATTAAGTGTCTGTTCTTGCTGGAGTGTGTCATAGTTTCTGTTAGAAAGTGTAAAAAACCTGACCAGATGATGTCAGTACAGACAAGGTGGCTCCTGGCAGCAGATATTAAATAATGGCTGAACTTAAGCACTGTGAAATGCATTTGGCTAGCTGGAGGCAGGCTTTGCTGTGTGACCTCTCCTTCTAGGTGTGTTAGCCCCAGCCAGCAGTCCCTGGCACAGGAGTGTGAGCACGAGCTTGGAAACATGTACTTATTTCAGGCAGAAGCACAGAGGCAGCTCCTCTCCCACTGCTGGCTCCTCTTTGCTCTCCCCTGGCAGGAAACACCCTCCTGAAGGTTGCTTCTTGAAGTGGTGAATGTTTTCCTCTGGAAGGAGCGAGATATATTGAAAAAGGGGTTCCCAAAGATTTCTTTCTGGAGGACTATGCCATAGCTGGGGAGACCATAATAAAAATCAGCTGTTCTGTAATAACTAATACCTTCCCCATTCCCTCCCTTCTCTTTTCCAGACCCCACAAGGCTGTATATGAAGCCAGATGCCTGCTCCTTTTGTTGTCCCACTAGTGTGGCCATGCTGGGCTATTGCCCTGTCCCAGCAATGGCCATGGTACAGACCTTTCTGAAGCTTTTTGGGGTTAATGTAAAGGCATAAAGTGAGCTGGGGCCTGGAACATTCACTGAAGTGTCCAGTATTGATTAGGTGGGTCGGTGCCAGCCTCTGACCACTCAGAGACTCACCTACATCCTACCATGAGGATTGCAGCTCTCATTTGGGGACCTCTGCACTAGAGGGGATTTGCCTTGCCCTCTCAGCTGGGACTCCCATGCTACCTCTTCCTTAATTGTTAAAAAAATTACCTCTGTATTATACAGCAAACAAAACCAAGTCTGTAAAACAAGGAAGCAAAAACTCACCTGTCAAACCAGGAGCAAACCCAAGAGGGCTTTGCCAGCTAGGCAGCTGGATGTCTTGTCTGAATTTACTAATTATGTGTCCCATAAGTTATAGTTTGAACTCTTCTCTTGACACACTTGGTGTTCCTGTAAGGACTGTCTCAACTTCCCCTCCTGCTGAGGTGGGAATGTTAGCCTTGCCTTCTGCTACACAGGGAAAGTAAATACTGATCCATGATTCAGGTTTTGCATTACTCTGTTTCCACTTGTCTCACCTGGAACGAGGCAGTATCAATGCTTAAAAATATTTGACCTCTCTCTTTGGAATTACATAAAACCAGTGTCTTTCATGTGTCAGAAAAAGGACTGGTTTAAACATTTCCTTTTCCTTTTCCTTTGGGTGTATCACAGTACCCTGAAAGCTTGCTTGAAGTTCTGAGGAGTTTCTGTTCATGCTGCTGGTGTTATCTGACTACCTCACTGCACCAGTCTCTCCCTCAGACCACACTGGCTGTGTTACAGAGGTGAAGGGATCCTTATGGCACAGGAAATGGTTTTCACCTTCTCCCCTAAAAAAATTTTATTTCAGAAGGCTAGAATTTAAATGAGCTCAGAGGCTGCTAATGATTTCTACTTCCTAACACTCATCCAAGCACCTCCTCCTGCCCTTCCAGCTTTGTTCATTCACTCCAGTACCTTTTTTCTCCTCTTTCTCTGGTTAGCTCAGGCTATGAGACACTGTGTGATGTGCTGCCCAGGAGGGATAGGAGGGGATAAGAAGCAGGGGAAAGCAATCAGCCAGGAGATATGAGTCCTCTGGCAAGGCCAGTATGTGGCAAAACTTTTCTTCAGGCCAGCCAGCAGTCAGATGACATAAATAGTCTGACTGGCACTAGTTGGGAAGTGCATAGTGAAAAAGAGCATGTTTTCTCATCCCTGGTGGGCAACAGAGACTACTTTGGGTGCCAGGCCTGGCATTCAAGCTGTCTGCACCACAGGTCTGCCTTACAACCTTAGCTAGAGAATGCAGTTTTCCTTCTATAATAATGAAAAATTTGCCCTTAACTTATGGAGCTGTTTTGGAATATGAGATGCAATTGCTAAGTTAGTAACCTGGATCAGTGCTGCTCCCTTTGAATTTTCCAGAGGATGATGTGAATGCCATCAGCACGGCATGCCTTTCTGGCCCCTGCTTCTCCCCACCTTATTCACCTCCACAGTGCTTTTTAGGCTTGTATAATTTGCTGTTCCTTCTATCTGTCCTAAGATAACAGCTTCTGTCCCATGGCTTCATTCTCCACTACAGTGATCTTATTTAAACTGGGGTTGCATTCAGGAAAACAATAGTATTTTTCCATTAAAACACATTTTCTTCCTATTTGAAGAATGCCTTTATACTTCCTTAAGCAAGTTCCAAACAGCATTCTTGTGCAGCTGCTGTACTCCCTTCAAACCCCTTGCTTATTTAGTGCTGTTAGTTACATGGTAGTTACTCATTTTCCATTAATATTCTTCAGTGACCTTGTCAAGACACAATTTTCTACAGCCCTCCACCTCTAGAAGGGAGGATTTTTTCCAGCTTTCAGATAATATACAAACATGCTCTTAAAAAATAAGCCAGGCCTCAGGCTACAACTCTCAATATTAAGTGACAGTCATTATTTGATAGAGGAAGAGTGTTCAAGGGCACTGTTGGCTAAGACAGGTGGTTTGTGATACTATTCCTGTTTTTCCAACAGTAATGAGAAATCCCATTTACAATACCCAGTGCTTCTCCTTTTCGTATGAAATGAAATCTGTGTTAATGTCTATGGAAAATCTGATTATATGCTCTTTCTTTCCATTGACTTGCACAGATTAATACTTTGTGTTACTATTTCCCTTAAGATCATAAGCAATGAGCTCTTTGATAGCTTCTTCTGCACTGGTCCCACACATCTTTCTAGCTTTCAGACCAGTGCACCTTTGCTTGGCTAACTATTATAGGCTTGTGCTTCACTATTGTATTTCAATAACTTACTGACCTGTTTTAGCAGTGAGGTAGTTCTGTTCTAGCCTGTATGGTCACGTCCCACACTCATGGATTTCTTATATGGCTGGATGTCTGAGATAATTTTCTAAATCTCTGCAAGCTTTTCCAACTTCTCATTTGTATGCAGGTATTCTGGTACAAGAAAAAATCACAGAGGGAAGTTGTGGTTTCTGTGTATTCCCTGATCCTCATGTCCAGTGCAAGCACTTTTAATTTGATCACTTTTCCTGGTTATTCTCATCAAGAAAAGGATAAAAAATGCCTCCTGGCAAAAGTCACAGATTTCTGTGACTCTCTATGTAAGTACAGCACACACAGAGTTGGGAAGCACAGTATTTTGCCACAGGATTTAAGACACAGCAGACTCCTTATTTTGGTGCAAAAGGGGAGGAATAATTAGAGGAACCTGCCTTCAACTTCTCCATGAGAGTCAGCCTCAGAGTACAAAAAGACCTTCATTAATTGCTTAGAGAATTGATAAAATAATAATAATGTATGCATTTGAACAGAAAGGCAGTTGTTAACATGCCCCATTTTCTGGCAACAGGAGTGTGTTCAGGAAAAGGAACACAAAAGGATCTTTTTTTTTTTTTTTTTTTTTTAATTTGGAAGTACACAGACTCACTCACTTCAGGAAAGCCAGACATTCTTCTTGACTGAAGAACATTAAAGCAAGGCAGCTTGAACTCTGCTTTAGGACCAGGAGTGTGAATCTGGAATATGTTTACTGGTTTGATCAAGATACTTTGGTTTTACACCAGTGACTGAGAATAGAACTTGGCTCTGTATCCTATCCTTCTGGTGACAGTAAAAAATATAATCCTAAACCAGATATGTAGCTGATCACAGAAGTTTTCTCATAGTAGTTCTACACTTAACTTTCAGATGCAGCATTCAAGACTTGCAAAAAGACTACTTTTGAGCAACCTGGTAAAGAGGATCTATAAGAGGAACAGCAACCTAATACTTGCATGGTTAGTACAGCTTTCTTGTACAGACCTCTTTTGCCTCACAAGATGAAAAAAATACTGTTGTGCTTTATTTTTTTCTTTATTGAAGTTTATGTGTATAATGCACAAAAATAATTTATGTGGTAACTGTTCAGAGAAAGGACTATGTGATTTTGCAATAACTGAGGAAGCCCAGATAGCTTTTGCTGTCATGTCTTTACAGAAATCTCAACTATGGAGTAGGTCACCATAGACACTGACATTATCAGCTTTTTAACTGCAGCATTATTCTTCCTAGACCAAACATGTTTTATTTCAAGTAATTGAGTCGCAGATCAAAATGTTACAGACACAGTAAAGCTCCATAAGACTCATGTGCTGTTTTGACAAGATCATCTCTTGTGAGAATGTGTATGGAAAATCTTACAATCATAAAGTGAACACCAGTTTTAGCCTTCAAAGGTAAAAGGCTTTTTTTCTTTTGGATAATATTCCATATCCTGCTGTGACTTTTCAGTTGTTTACTTACTATAGTGCAGAGACTTCCTCAGCCACCCTTCTTGGCCTGATAAATCCACAGATACTGTGTTCTGAAATGATACACAGATGGGAAAGTTTCTAACAGGCATCAAAGACATTAGATTCATATTGCTTTTCCTATTGTTTATTAATCACTGAGAGGGAGTGGATCCCTCTGTGACCTGGCTAATTGAAAGGAAAGTCACAGAGTATTAAAAACAAATGGGAAGATGGAAAAGAGAGTTGCAGTAGGATTTTCAAAGGAGTTTTCAATCTCATAGACATTCATTGTCACTTAAGTTCCCAGTTGCCTCAGGCTGAATTTGAAGTCCCATCATGAGAGCTGGAAAAACCAAAACCAGAGCTAACCCATATTTGCAAACTTAAAAGAAAGAAGCTACAGTCACAGATAAACAGACCATGATCTGGGGCTGTGCTGTGCTTCTGTCATTGACTTTAATTAGGCAAGCATGCTCATGTGCTTTGATTTTCCCTACAAACAGAAAAGAATCAATAGAAGTGTCATCTAGCATCATGTTTTGCTCTTTATTCACTTTGATAATCCCTATCCTTAGCTAGAAACTGCTGCCAGTGTACGTAAAATGTAACATCTTAATCACACAATTCCTTAAACTCACTGAGGTGATTTTCTTTAAATTTTAAAGGCGTGATATGAGAAAACCCAAACAATTTTGGTGGTGAACATTCATGAAACACAATGTCTCTGGCTTTTCTCCCATTTCTGAATACTTAACAGTTGATGTTACAGTCCAGTAGAGCACTTAATGTTTGCATAACCGTTGAGAGACATGAATGGTTTTATTAATTTAATTTCTTAATGGTTTTATTGTTTTAACTTGTGAAGTTAAAATAATTAGATAATACTTTCACATATATTCTAACCTAATTCTAGTTCACTCTGAGCCAAAAAATAGAAAATAGATATTCAATTTTTTAATAGTTTGTTACCTCTTTCAGCCCTAATTTTCCATTATTCTCTCATTGCATCAGAACTGGGAGAAACCAGAAAATTGGCTCCACTAGTCTGGTCTTCATTTGAAGCAGAGAGCCATGCCTCAACATTGTGAATGAAGTGTCTGAGCATTTCTCATTAGGCATAATGAACAGGGCTTTTATTGATGTCATTAGAGATATATTTAATGATATCTACGTTCTAATGAAGGGTATGTTCAGTCACACAGATGGCACATCTGTTTTATATGACATTTCTTGAGAGGTATTTACATGAAAGTCCATTACTTTTCTGGATTCTGTTTATATTTGTTGGGACTTTCCCACATGGAATTGCTGGACATGCTTAATGCCTACACAACCACCAGTACAAGTTACGTAAAACTTCCCAAATAATCAAACTGTGATATGGTCAAAACCATAAACACAAATGAAATCAACATGCCTGTCTGATTTTTTCTCTTTCATTTGCTCTGTTCATACAAATTATGCATAGAGCAGATCCAAGTATTATCCAGACATTATTATTTTGTTTTTATGTCCTCAGTGTTTTTTAAGACCTCAAGAATTTTTACCAGTGATAACTATGTTCTGCTAGTGGTAAGGCAGAAATATTGCTAGGGGTTGACAAATCTCTTATTGAGCTTCCTTGACCCTTCTGTAATAATGACACAAGACTAAAAGGTTTTATCACTGCTATGCTGATACACAATTGTGTGGCTACACACTAGGAAATCTGAGATACTCCAGTGGTGACAGTATTAGACCCAAAAGGGAAAACTGATCCATTTTTTCTCCAGAAGCTTCAAAACCAGATATTTTTTGATGTGGTCAGCCTGTAGCTCGGGCAGTTCTGCTGTGTTCTTGCTTATTGGATGTATGTCAGCATTTTTTTTCTCAGTATAGATATTAAACACTGTATAGGGTAGCAGTCGGTGGGGCAATCAGTAGCACTGCATGCAATATAAATTGTAGCATTACTATATTCAGTTAAATACCAATGAAATAAAAATTAATTGCTAGTGAATATCATTGTTACTTTTAGCTTATTGTTTATCAGTTACATAGAGGAACACAGCATCAGAAAAAGTGGACATATAATCTGTTTGCATATATTCTATTTGCATATATATTCTCTTTAAAATACTTCTTCTTAACACATATCAACTAATAGGCCTTCTCCAAAATTCTTCTTCAGTTAAAGCTTTGTCTTATTAGCCTGACAAAGTTCATACTAAATACCAGATTTCACTCCATATCCCAAAATCTTAAAATAGGATACATTAAGGATAATCTAAATACCTTATTACACTGTTAGCTGTTCCATTGGTACAAAATACTATAGGCAAACTGGTATTAAGGAGAAAAAGATAAATCATATCAAAACCCTTTGTTTAGAAAATGACATCCAAGAAAAAAAAGAAAAAAAATGGTAAGCCAGTTAGTAGACTGTCCAGCCAGATACTTTTAATATTAAAAGATTTGTAACAGTCTTAGTATAAGGCATTTTGGAAATTCAGTAATGAAACAACAGTAAAGTTGAAAAGGCTGAATAGCACAAGTAGTATACTAAATTAATTCTGTGGTTGATTTCCCAAAGGTTTTAATGGTCTAGAGAGACAGACAAAGCCCCTTAACCTACAGGATCATATAAATAATCAGACGATTAATAAACCTTAAATTATAAATCTATTGCTACAGAAAAAGTTATGTCACTTTTGAGTTGTATTTATGGTATCTCAAGTACCAACACAGCAGGATTGCTTTTAATATCTCATTGCTGAAAAACATGCTTAATTTGAAAGTCCAAACTTGTTATCCTTTCACACTTCACATCTGACATCAGTCAGGGTGTTGAAATCTATGGTCTGACATGTGATACTTTGAATCCCTTGTGAACATGGAAAAAGATGTTTTGATTGAATCTTTGTGCTCTTTCAAGTAAGTCTTTCAGGCACAGTTCTGGCATTACAGCAGCAAATCCTAGGCTGACAGTCATGACCAGACTGGTAGGAGACTTTTCTTCCTTTTTCTTTACTTTACTGGTCCATCTATTATCCCATTGATTTATCCTTCTCTTCTATGTTCCAAACAAGAGACACAAAACAAAGAAAAGACACAAATCTTCTGACACTTGTAACTGAGGAAGACGATTGGACTTTTAACCTCATTTATTTGTATTTTTACTTGGTAAATCCTGCACAGCAGGGATTCTCTCTTTCCCAAGTTTTCACAGGATGCAGCTCTGAAGGGGGCCTTTGGGAATGACTGCCATCAATCCTAAAATAAGTGCTGAGCATAATCCAGACTGGTGCATTTGTGGAGCATGTGCCCAGTATATTCTAAGTTTCCAAATTAACTGTGGTTAAGAGAGTGAAAGGGAAAATCTTTCCACTTCTTGCACAGATGACTAAACAAACATTTCTAAATGGCTTTCATTAGAACTAGTAGGCAAATTTCCTAGCTGTCAAATTTTGGTACACCCAAGCATCTTCAAATCTTCAGCTGCATTTCTATATTAATTTGAGAAGCTCCTGACTGCTTGGTGATCTAAACTATTTTCTAACATCTCACTTATACTTGCAGGTGTGCATAGTGTAGATTGGTACAGTAATGCCATAACAATTTTTGTATTTAAAATTGAAAATACTGACACATACAAGTTATTGTATAACATAGACCAATAACTCTTGCATAATTTACATAAATTTTCTGAATCTTTCTGGCAATTTGCATTTCTTATACTAATTTTTCACTTCCGAGCTTTCTGAGTGCCTTGTTGATTTTGGAACTATTGTAGCTACTTGTGACAAGTCATGCCACTTTCAGAGAGTAATAACTACTAAGCAAATTTACTCATTGTATCACCCACAATTTAACACAGTAAACTTTGTGGATGTGAGCTACAGCCCCTTCCCTGCCAGCCAGCAGCTGAACTCTCTACCTCAGCCTACTGAGAACTGCAGGGTGGGCTTGCAAGGGTGGGCTTACAAACTGCAAGGTGGGCTTACAAACTCTTCCAGGGGTGTGAGACCCGCTGCTGAATATCAAAGACTGATGATCATGACTCAGTCACTGCCCGTAGTGCAGCATGGGACCTTCTGGCCCGTGTTCTCCGACTCTTGCCTCCTGCCGTGCCTGGTTTTTCCAGCTTGAACTCCTGCATATTGTTGTGTTCCCAGTTTCAGTTGCTGTTCTGTTGATTTGGCTGGAGTGAGCAGGGTTTATGACTGTCTTACATGAGCCCTGAGAGACAGCTTTGTTGGTGTGAATAATTCACTCTCTAAGTCCCCTAATTACTGCTAATATTTGCTTTGTTTTCATAAGAGTTCCAAGCCAGACTTTCCATGAGGAGGTACCAGTAATGCTGCATACCCTCAGGAGTTCATGTGCATGCTCTCCTGCTGTGTTAACTTTTTTACTCATTCTTGGTAAACAGATCTTGTCTGGAACAAGTGTGGCCCAAAAGATGACATGTGGTGCACTGATGATCATCTGGGTTTTAGGAAAATGCATGACCAATTGAAGTCAGTCCCATATCTGTGACTGCTGGTGGTATCAGATTCCCCTCACACTCTGTCTCCTCTGTGAGAGCAGCCAAAGCCAAGCTGCTTCAAGGTACAGGCCAGATTTTAGCAGTGTTGTTTAATTTCCTATCCAGCATTTAGCTCCCCACATTTTCCTCATGGATTGCTCCAAACTGCTGGTCCGATGTGATCCAATGTGCAGCCAGCTGGCTGGGGTACAGTTAGAGCCTGGTCAATATTTGGAAAGAAGTACACACACTGTCTGATTTCAGCTGAAATAATGGAATATCCATAAATACAACACGGTGTTTGAAGAGGTCGAGCAGCTAGTCATTTGTCATATTAGTTAGCTATGCCCTCGGTCTATCCATCAAATTAAAGTGCTTCTACAAAAGCAAATAAGAAAACAAGGCAGTGCAAAACTCGCAAGCACGTTACCAGTGGTCCAAAACTTTAGCTTTGCCTCTCCCAGCTCAGTTTCTCAAAAGAAGCAATAGAAGGGGGAGAGAGGGACGAGCTTATAAACTGTAGCAGGGTAGCATGTATGTATTTCTATAAGATGTCTCTCCAGCTATTTAGTGAGGCTTGGATCCCTGATTACTTCTGCATTTCTGTCTGACCTTTTGAGCTTCAGTCACTTGTTTGGTTTGGGAAACAGCAGCCTTATGCTATGAGTTAAAACAGAAGTACAAAAAAAGAAAAACCTATTCCAAGGAAGGAAGGATCTCTCACTTTTGCTGCCTCACTTCCTTTTATTTATGTAAGAATTACAGAAGTGCACTCTCATTTCTTTTCTACTGCAGCGTTTGAATTTGGTTCTTTTTTGTAGGTGAGTTTTCAAAATTGTAGATCTTAGTTTTCACTTGGCAGAACGGACCTTTGTGGGTTTGAGGTTTTAATGTTTGTTTCCCATCCTGTCATACAGGAAGTTATACAGAAAGCTGTGACAAAACCAGGTGATATTATGAAAATATGACAGAATGTTATTGACCTCTGAAGACTTGGCATCTCATGACCCTAGGTCAGCAGCAGAAAGGTCTAAACCAATGCGTATTTTAAGTAGCTGGATGAGATCCTGGCTTAACTCACATTGACCTCAATACAAGAATTTTGCCCCTTACATCTTGAAAAAGACAATGACTTAAGTATTGCTTGCTCCCCTAAATAGAAACAGATTATGCTATTAAATTACCTCATCTCTTCTACATTAATATGGGATTTATTTATTTATAAGGTAGAATACAAAAATAAATGCTGTAATACAGCTGAGAAACAGTGAAAAATAAAAGTGGAATGAATGTCTTTCAGTAAATGCATTTACTTTAATTCATGACTCAGACTTAATTCTTGCCTTGATTTTGTTATAATTTCTTAAGAAAATAAGACTACAGTTATAAAACAACATCTCTTACCAATGAGTATCTAGTGTACACATGCAAACAGTTAGGCTGCCTGCCTACTCTGCTAGCTAAAAACCACCTCACCTTAATCTTTCACTTTTATTTCCAAAACCATCTTTGAAGTTTGATCTGAAACAGCTCACCCCTGAAAAATGTCTCAGACTTTTCTGCTCAAAACAAATAATTCAATTAGAAGAAAAACAAGGAATTCTATGGTTAATACTCACTTTTGCCTGAAACCTGGACTCAAGAGATCTCTTTTGTTGTCTTTGTTGATATGCATCTGACTTGCTTGAAGTAAGAGATTTCTCAATTACAGCAGCCTAGAAGTATTAAAAATGAAAAGTTTTTGTTCAGGAAGTATAATTTAATTGAAACTAAGTTGTTCCTCAGGAAGGAACACTTTAAATTATTCTTTTAATCTACAAATAAAAGTAATTTTACAATTCTTTCTGTGTGAAAATTCCGCATTTTAAAAATGAATTCTTTTAACGTCTGTACAGGCATAATAAATACATAGTTATTTGTAAGTTTATGTCATTTAATGGTATGTAAAAGGTTAGCACTGCTAAGAGCTGCTTATTACTTAATTTGATGCTTATGTTTGAGAAGACATTCAAATAAAGAATGTGGAACACCTAAAACGGAACTTGGCATGCAGCAGCCTATTGCATTGGTTTCTCAGTCAAGGAAAGACGTCACTATTAATGTGTGGCAATTTTACATAGCTGCTACAGGATGAAATGATTTACAGCTGAAAGGGTGTAATTAAAATATAGGATCATTATTTCAGCTATAAATGTCTATTATAGGTGAGACAGGAAGAAAAGGAGGAAATTAAAGTATGCATATCGCTGTGTTCCACCTCTTCACCTTTTTCCAGAATTCCCACTTTTCTGTATCTTAAGCATGTTGAAGACAGGGTGCTCAGCAGAAAGCATTATGAAATGGAAATTTAATGATTATTTCACCACTGATATCACAGTATGATAAAGCTCCTCTGTCACTGGAAAAAATAATAAAAAACCTATTCTGAGGCTGTAAAAAAAAAAGTCAAATCTCCAATAGAAAAAAAAAGGCATCATTTGGAGTAAATTTCAGGACTCTATGGAACTAATAGATAATTTTTAAATTATTGTTTTAATTTAATTGAATTGAATAAATTTAATACCTTTAATATTCAATCTAATTATTATATTAATTATTTTAATTAATTGCCTTCTGCCCCCAACCCGTCCCTTTTGTCCCAGTCCCAGATGGCTTCATGGCTGCCTCCCCCTCAGGGCACAGGGAGGGGCAGGGGGGGTTCAGGCTCAGTTCCCCACACGGTGTTTCTGCCGCTCCTTCCTCCTCAGCATGAGGACTCCTCACATTCTTTCTTCCCCCGCTCCAACGCGGGGTCCCTCTCACGGCAGAGAGTCCTTCAGGAACCCCTCCGACATGAGTCCCTCCCAGGAGGTGCAGTCCCTCAGGCACAGACTGCTCCAGCCTGGGCTGCACACAGAGTCACGGCTGCTTCGGGAACAGTCACCTCCTCTGACACGGGCTCCTCCATGGCTGCAGATACACATCTCACCCTCTCCCTGATCCTGCACACGCTGCACTGCAGCTCTCCATCTGTCCCACCATGGTACATCCATGTTTGCTCCACTGTGCTCCTCCATGGATTTCAGGGAACAGCTTGCTGTCTCACCATGGTCTCAGGGACCTCCTCCTTCCTCACCAACCTTGGGATCTCTGTTCTGGTATTACTCTCACTTCCTCCGCTCCTCTGCCTTGAAGGTCTTTTTGCAGTTTTGGTTTCCCTTTCTTGAATATGTTACTTACAGATGTGCATCCACCATTGTTTATTGTCTTGGCCTTAGTCAGAGACAGAGGCAGAACTGGAACTGGGGGACCTTCCAGCAGCTTCTCACAGGAGCCACCCCTGTGGCCTCCTCTCCTTCCTATTAAAACCCCACCACAGCAGCTCAAAATACTGTATGACATCTATCACAGAATCACAGAATCATTGAGGCAGGAAAGGACCTCTGAGATCATCAAGTTCAGCCTGTGACCTAACACCACCACAACAGCCATACTGTGGCACTAAGTGCCACAACCAGTCTCTTCTTAAACAGCTCCAGGGATGGTGACTCTACCACTTCCCTGGGCAGTCCATTCCAATGTCTGATCACCCTTTCCATCAGGAAGTGCTTCCTAATATCCAAACTAAATCTCCCCTGGAGTAGCTTCAGGCCATGCTCTCTTATCCTGTCACTAGTTTCCTGGGGGAAAAGCCCAATCTGTTGTTGGTTTCAATCTAATTGCTGTTGAGGACACGTCTGCATTTGTATTTAATGCTGGTTCAATTAATTAAGCTGAAGCCTTGAGTCATTGGGTAAAATGAGCTGATTTCTCACACCAAAGCTACTACCTGTCTGTCAGAGAGAAGTATAATTGGGATAGAAGCTATTTATATCATCTTGTACAGAGATGCTGAAGGACGTGGCCCATCTGCAGTTGTGGTTTTATAAATAAAATAATACCATAGGCAAATTATTTTGGACATACTTTTCCTAAGAGCTAAAAGACACAAACTTTTTGCTGTGTTACTAGACCTATAGAAATACTAATTTACCAGTACTGCACATGCCAATACAATTCTTACAGAATAATTGAGTACAGTATGTGCTGCCAGAAAGTGCTATTGATCTAAAGATATCACCAGTAAGGCAGTGACAAAAAGGATATACTGATTGCAGTAGGAGAATAAATAATTTTCTCTAGCTCCCATAAAACATACAGAGGGTTAATGATGAAGTGCAGGATTTGTATACAGAACACTGGAGGCTAGATGTGCTTGTTAGTATGGAGAAAAAACTGATTTTTTTTTTTTTTTTTTTTTCCTGTGAAGAAGTAGACCAATTTCTAGGTTGTTTCAAAACTTACTGCTGAATGGAAAGAAGCTCTTATAGTTCAGGTATTAAGATTATTGCTTTTTGTGGTATCTCCTGAAAAGGAAGAGCATTTTGACTTCCACCTGGACATGGTTCTGAAATCTATCAGAGGTGTTAGTGGAAAAAGAGTTTCTTAATCATACAAATATTCTCTATCACAGAAAAATATTCACAGTCTAATTGATCATATAGTAAAATTTCCATCTCATTTATCACGATTCATTCTATGCAGATAATAATATAAAAACACTAACAGATGAACAGTTACTGATTTACACATATATAGCTTGTAACTTTCATTAGAAATCCTATAGGACTGTTATAAAGGCAAAAATATATGTCAGACTCTTTCTTCCACTTCCAGTGCCTGTATAGAAGTTGTTATGAATAAAATGGAAAATAATTTGTTTTATACTTCTCTAAAATATTCTTGCCATGGGTCTTCTCTTTCTCTTTCAGAATTCCTTGTAACCTTTCAGGTATAAAGTGAAAAACGAGTGTCCAAAGATCTCTTTTAGCTATTTTACCAGGGATAATTCCTGTGAAGGTAAACTTACTGCAAAGCCTCCAGGATATATCCTAAAAAAGCCCCAAATCTATGTTTAATACATGCTATGTGTGACCTTAGAGCTTTTCTTCATTATTGCCTCATGGTAGTTTTAGTACAAGGTTTTTCTTCTTCCTGTTAATCCCCACTGTATGCAAATGGATGATGTAGGACACCTCTGTCTCTGATTGTGTGTTAGAGAAATTCACAAAGAGAAGGCATGGTTTGAAGCAGGTCTGATGATTTCAGGGTGCAAAAATGGAAGCATTAGATCGTCTCAAATTGCTGTTAAAAATATTTTCTTAACTTGCTTTTCCAGCTGGCTTCAATTCTTTTTTTTTAGCTCTGTGGAAATCAGATTCATCGTGACCCTGAATGCATTGATGAGTTCCTGGTCCATTTGTTATTACAAATGGTTATTTTTTCGAGAAAAAACAGTGGCAAGGAGAAACACCACAGAAATGTTATCTTAACTGTGGTAGACCATGGGAAATCCAGGTTTGGGTGAAACTTAACCTTTGCTTTCATTGTAAGATAGGAGTATTTTAATTGCACTGATTTCTGTTCACTTCACATTTGTTTAAAGAGCTCCTCTGTGGTCTGTAATAAATTCTGTGGGTCTCCAAAAACAGATATGTAAATTATGTGTGCTTTTTTTCCTAGTATTTCATCTAAAAAAAACCCAAACAAATAAGCAAACATGGGAAGAAAAGAAAATTTCCTTGGGGTAGGCACTGAAGTTGTGCAAATGAGTAACATGGTTGAAATAACTATTTTAGTAAAGAGATACATTAATTTTCTTCACAAATCAATATGTCAAAACCCAGACGTGAATCAAAAACACTAGTTTTAAAGCAAATTATCTAAGAATAATTAGATATGCACTTTTGGAAACTACTGTATTTGAATTTTCATGCCTGTGAACTCTGACATCAAGTGGGTTATTTTAAACTCTTGTGTGAATGTTCCCCATACTACTCACAGGGGCTGAGTCTCCATATCAATGGGAAACTCAGAGGAAGAGAACAGTGAAAACTGTTGCTATAGTTTCACTGACACAAGCTAACTGGTTTGATCAAGTGCTTCATAATCTTGGATCCTTTGCTAGGCTCTCATGTCACAGTGTTTGAGAGAAATGTTTCACACCATCTTCCATTGGCTCTGAGCACATGTTCCATTGTGGCAGGCAATATCTTGGCCTCTATTATTCATACCTTCATCATGTCTTAGCTGGAGAATAGCTTTGTAATAAACCTGGGTGTGATGCCTACAGCATGTAGGAAACTCTAATAGAGGCTGTAACACATCTCTGCAGGTACACTGGCTACCATGGATCCATCAAGCCTGCCTACAGAGATTTCCCATGGAATTTCAGCTCAAAGTTCAAATTCTTTTTCTGCTAGCAAAAATCCAGACTGTTACTCTACAAAGATTGTGATTAAGAATTTTGATCTGTTGCCATGGACCGTGCATTGTAAGTGGGGTAAAGCTTATCTCTAAGAGCTTTCTTGTGGTACAAACTGAGTCCCCGAGTTCCTTCAGGGAAAAAATAACATCACTGATTTCTCTTTCTTAGCTTCTCTTCTACTTTGTGTTCTCTAAAATAAATATAGTAGCTTTTGTAATCATAAAGTTTAAACCCTACCAGAGCACTGTTCCTTCTGGAGAAGACAAGAAAACAGAAATCATAGATTCATAGTCCTGTTGCTTTCTGCAAATTAGGATGTCAGAGAGTAAGTGAGGACTGCAGCCAGGAGGGCCTTTGTAGTGGAACAGAATGATCATCTAACAGCTAACAGAAAGTTCAGGGTCAAAGTTGTGGGTTTCTTCTGAACAAAGGCTGTTATAAGGCACAGTGTCTAAATTTAATGATGGAAAATATTTTCTGAGTCCCCTGAAAAATTCCTCTTGTACACTACCACTAGAAACAGTTGATAAAATCAGAGAAATATTTTAAGGCTTTAATTCATCAGAGTATTTACACAGACAAATAAGTCCATTCCTTTTTGGTGAAGTATGCGTGTATTTTAGTGTATTGTGTCTACAACATTTCTATTCATACTGGCCATGGGAAAAGTAGTCCTGAATGTTAATATATGAAGGAAGCAAGTGCCAGAATTTTCTCTCTCTCTCTCTCTGTGAAAGCAGAACATCTGACTAATCAATGTAAACACTAATCTAGATGAAGTAATAATGCTTTACTGGTTCCTCTGAAGTAAGTAGCTAGTCCTCAGTGCAGAACTGAAGAAACTTGCAATTTATATTGGTTGGACTACTAATAAAGAAGAGATTATGGCTCTACTTATGGATGATACAAGATGAAATTCCTAGATCCACTTCAGGTAGAATTATAATAAAAAAGAAGCTGTTAGACAGAACTCCCCAAAATTATGCCTTCTGTGTATAGTCTCTGGAAAAAACCAAAACCAAATCACAAATAACTTTCAAAAAATTTAAGTGGAATCTCCACATAACTAACTATGACTTATCCTTGGGAAATCTATAAATCTTTTTGACATTTTCCTTATTTTGTCCTTCTGTACAAGATACAGTGAAACAACCCCTTCTGTATACCACAGCTGATGCACTGTACCACTTCAGTTTGAGAGAAATGAAATAGCAACAGCTAAAGAATGTGTGGATGGGAACAGTTGTAGAAGGAAGTTGTTATGAGGTTTATGAAACCTTCTTGGTTTGCTGATGCTTAATATCAGCTGAGCTAGGCAAGCAGATGACTGCAGCTGGGAATCAAAGGCAGCTTTCAAATACAAGTGTTACTGATATCAAGGAGGAATTAATCTGAAGATGAAAGCAGGATATGCCTGGACATCAAAGTATTTTCCCTAGACCTAAGCATTTTATGGTCCAACTGGAAAGGAATTTAAGGGATTCCAACAGTTAAAGGTATATAGGTCTATGTGAGGGGGTATTTCAGGTTCAGAAGAGCTATTTTAAAAAAATTCTATATTGGATTCAGTGTGAAATGGCTGAACCATGCTTATTCTAGGTAATCAAATGAGTCTTGTAATGAATTTGTGGCTCTGTAGTGCAATTCTGTTGTCAACATTTGAATAAGGTCTAACAGCTTACTAAGATAATTCTGATTCTTCTATATAAATTTTTTTCATATACTTTCTAGTCAGAGAACTCCAGATACAGTTAACAAGGATGGTGATTCAGTTATCTGACAAAACTGTTCTATTTTACTGTTTCATGTGGGTTAAAGAACACAGTTCAGCTATAATTTCATGTTCTCATGTTACTGTGAAAACCACATTGTAAGTGTGGAAGCTTTGAAGATTGTTATCTGAAAGCCAATACACTGGCATAAATTAAATACACTATGCAAACCCTATCAGCTCAGGAGCTCAATAGCTTGTGCATTAATCAGGGCCACACACTGTGAAACGGTACAAGAAATTGGTACAGTAAAAGTAAAGGAAAAAAAATAAGGAAATTAACGATATAATCACAAAGAATTTCTGGGAACTTTTCTAGTTAACCCATGACATGGTTGAGGTATACTATTGAAAGAGTTTCAGTTATGCAAAGAAATTAAGCTATTAGAAGAAAGAAAGAAAGAAAGAAAGAAAGAAAGAAAGAAAGAAAGAAAGAAAGAAAGAAAGAAAGAAAGAAAGAAAGAAAGAAAGAAAGAAAGAAAGAAAGAAAGAAAGAAAGAAAGAAAAAATGTATTAAGTTCTCTTTAGTTGCATACATATCAGATCATGTAAATACTTACACCTCCGATCCTCAGAAGGGACTCAGTGGGTCATTCAATAATTAGTGGAGGTCAGTGATAATTTGATCAGTGGCTTCCTTCTGCTCTATCATGTTGTTGTATAGCATATGTATTATATTCCTGTCGTATGCAAAAAAGTGCTGTGACTATCTCAAGGATGATTTGCATTGATGAATGAACATCACATAACTGCAGATGTAAAATCAAATTGTTAATACAAATAAACACTAAGCTAACACATAGGCACTGTTCTCATTGACATTGTGCTCTTCACAGCCTTTGTACAGAATGCTTTCACTGTTCCCTATAAAAGTTTTTGTCTCTCAGTAACAAATTAATATGCCAGTGGTCAGTCTATTTTTTCTCTCTTCATTGTTCTTTATTTATAACTGGATGCATAAACTACACAGGAATTTTCCAAACATAAAGAAAGAAAAGAGCTGTTGCTTCATACCCTTGAGCATCTAAAATAACAAAGAACTTTGGAAAAGCTCTCACTATACTAAATCCCAGATGACAGCATTAGCTCATTTCTATTGTGATTTCCTTTGTTTGTGTTCCTAAGTATAAATGATGTGGACAGTATGACTACAAAAATTATCATGATCGTGCATTGGTTCATTGCTCACAAAAAAGTACTGTAGTATTGCCTTACTAGAGCTACATCCATACTTTTCCTCCATTTTCCCAAAAGTAAGGACTATGTTTATCTGCTCTGACAGCACCCAATGATTCCAGGACCTGATCTCTGGACTGACAGCAAGCTCTGTGATGAGCAGGTTGGTTAAGGTAATTCCTCTCACATTTTAACAGAGTATTTGCCTGTGAAATGTTCAAAACATTCTTAAAAGGAAGTCTGATAAAATTCTGCTAAAACAGGAGGAATGTGCACAGATTAAGGACTGTGAACTGTGTCCAGTTCTGGACCCCTCAGTTCAGGAAGGAGATTGAGGTGCTGGAGCAGGTCCAGAGAAGAACAAGAAGGCTGGTGAAGGGACTCCAGCACAAGTCCTGTGAGGAGAGGCTGAGGGAGCTGGGGGTGTTCAGCCTGGAGAAGAGGAGGCTCAGGGGAGACCTCATCGCTCTCTACAACTCCCTGAAAGGAGGCTGGAGCCAGGGGGGGGTTGGTCTCTTCTCCCAGGCAGATATCAGTAAGACAAGAGAGTATGGTCTTAAGCTTTGCCAAGGGAGGTTTAGGTTAGATATTAGGAAAAAATTCTTTACACAGAGGTTAAAATCAGGCACTGGAATGGGCTGCCTAAGAAGGTGGTAGATTCTCCGTCCCTGGAGGTTTTTAAGAAGAGACTGGATGTGGCACTCAGTGCCATGGTCTGGTAACCGCAGCAGTAGTGGTTCAAGGGTTGGACTTGGTGATCTCTGAGGTCCTTTCCAACTTGGCTCATTCTGTCATTCTAGGACTTCTCAGAAGTTTTTTTGAGGAGTATTTTGCTATCTTCTTTTTGAATCACACAGTGTCACAGAAAGTCTGGATGGACATGATGCAGAAGTTACAACATCAAGAAGCAAAAGGCAAATCGTTCTGTACAGTAAGTTTTGCCACTCCACTGGTCAGCATGAGCTTTCATAACCTCGACATGCTGTTACAGACGTTACTCAGTTTATAGACATTGGAGCACTTCTGAAGGTCTCATCAGGACTCCTAGTCTCATACATGCTATACACCTACACTGTGTATGGTGCTCATTGCATTAAATTATGTATATCTGTATATTAAAACACACAGCCTTGAAATACAGCCACCTCTCTCTGCTTATACAGAAAGCGTCTTTGCCCAAAGACACTCCCAGGCTTTCCAGAACTTTGTGGCATTTCAATTCTCAGCTACAAAGAGGACAAGAAAGAGAGAAGGAGAAGAGCAAGGAAAGTAAGAATGATGTAGAAGAGATAAAAGGGATTAACAATAATTCTTAGAGTGTGTGACAGTGCTCATTGAGATGGAGAAAGAGAAAACCATGAGACAGAAATTTGCCCAACTGATCAAGTAAAAAAAAAAACCATAAAATGGAAAGAACAGCAAAGAAAGTAGAGTTCAGGTACCAGTGCTCAATCGAACTGAGGTACAAAACATCTGAAGGAAAACAGTGGACAAAAAGTTTAATATGTATTATTTATCTTACGTAGCTCTGTGGGTTCATGGCAACAGGCACCACCAGACTTTTTTATAAGATAATAAATTTCATAATTGTGAACACACTTTTTGGAGTAAATTGTTTTGACATTGTAAATCTCAAAGAATTTATAATTTTTTCCAGGGCCCAAATTGATAAAACTAGTAACAGAAATAAGGCTGCTCTGAGAATGAAACATTCAGCCTCTGCCAGTAAAACAAAACAAAAAGATCCTAAAAGGTCACAATATTTTCTTAAACATTAATCTTGGAAGTTTTATACTAAAAACATGATAGGTCAACCTGCCTCATTAAACACAATCCACAGAAGACAATATCAAGGGTTGGAAGGAAGAACTGACAATTTAAAGTGGAGATCAGGTTCTTGACCATCTGAAGAACCTGGAAGTGTACAAGTCCATGGGACCTGGTGAGATACAGCCACGGGTACTGAGGGAACTGGCAGATGTGGATGCTAAACCACTGTCTGTTATATTCCAGAAGTCATGGCAGTCTGATGAAGTCCCTACTGACTGGAAAAGGGGAAACATCACCCCAGCTTTCAAAGGGAGAAAGGAAGAAGATCCAGGGAACTATAGGCTGGTCAGTCTCACTTCTGTGCTCATTAAGATCATGGAGCAGATCCTCCTGGAGGCACTGCTGGAGCAGAAGAATAATGAAGATGTGACTGGGTCTAATCAACACGGCTTCACCAATTGCAAGTCATAGCTGACAGACCTTGTGGCCTTCTATGAAAAGGTCACAACGTGAAAAGACAAGGGAAGAGAAACCAAAATAATTTGCCTGTACTTGAGCAAATCCTTTGACAGTCCTGCACAACATCCTTGTCTCCAAGCTGGTAAAACATGGGTTTGATGGATGGACCACTTGGTGGGTTAAGAACTGGCTTGATGGCCGCACCCAAAGAATCTAGAATCCAGAGTCTAGAAGGGAGTCAGATTTTTTGATTTTGATTTCTGACCATGAATGAAGATGATGAACAAAACCATGGATGCACATAAATGATTTCTTGGAAGTTCTTTTCAATTCTCTTCTTGGTATTTAGCAGTTGAGTGCTGTTTGGAAAAAAAAAAAAAAAAACAAACAAAAAAAACCCCCAACCAAACAAAAAACCCAGCCAGAAACAAACAAAGAAAAAAAAACCCAGAAAAAACCTGAGCCAATTTTTGTCTCCTTCATTTTGCTGTAACTGTTTTACTGCAGTGGCACACTGTCTCTATTGGACATTTTGTAACCTCCCAGTAGTATTTCTTTGAAGGCCTGGCAAATGTAGTCATGTCCTGAGTTCCAGGTTGGTTATCGTTGAGTCAAATGAAATGTGGGAGTTCATAGCGAGTGATGATGTAAGTTGGAAGATGGGACAGGAAAAGACTTTTTAGATCAAGTTCATTGTTTTGCGACTGCAAGAAGCTATGAAGTTTAGTCTAGATGGAACTGCCTTTGTAAAACTAAATGTGCTTGCAAAATACTAGAAAACACAAGACTGACAATATACTTTGCTAAGCCAGTAGTAGTGTTCAAATGGTATTATCACAGTCCTGCAAGAGGAGACACCAGTGGGCCTGCCCAAAAACTCGTGAAGGATGGATCCTGTTACTCTAAAAGAAAAGGTAAAAATATAATTATAAAAATATCCTGCTTTCTGCCACAGTAGACTTGGTAAGAATTCCTTCTTGAGCACCAATCTGATGTTAGGTACATAGTAAGCAAGATGCAATTATCTGGCACGTGAGATATCTAGCCATCAGTAGATGTATGTCCTGACTAAGCAAAAGTCAGTGAAACTAATGATAATTTAAAAATAGATTTAGACTTGATCAGGCGACAGTGGACCTGATTATGAGCAGTTTTGCTATACTATTTACAAGCTGGCACTATTTACAAGCTCTGTTCTGCATGCACCGCATGAAATATGATGAAAGCAGCTCATTGCTGCATCTACTCAACATCTACTACAACAAAGACCTAGACTTCTGAGTGAAGAAGGTGCATGAGATTCAATGTTTTCAAAAGCATTTACAGTGAAAAAAATTGCTCAAAAGTATGGACCCTGCATAAATCTTTTACCTTTGTGAGAATGGTATACCCCATGATCACAGAAACCTGGGATTTGTGGTGAGTATTTAAACAACATTACATGGTTATGACTGTCCCTGACTGAACAATGTCCTGAATAACTTGATGGATTTGACCCTTCTTTGAGCAGGGGGTGGACTGGATGAGGCCAAGACCTTCATTCCAGCCTCAAGTTTTCTCTGATCCTGTGATTCTCTTATGAAGATTACTAATGATAAATTATAATTACATAAGTTGATTAATTAGTATCAAGGAAGCACGTGCAAACATTTAGTGCTCATGAGTGTATATGTGTGTGTGCAGGTATAGATTTGCTGGGCATGGAGCCCTGAAGAGACACTAGTCCCCATCATCTCCTGTGAGGCTACCATTGCACTGGCATGCCTAGAAATGCAAACAGGGATATTGCCAAAAAAGAATGGGTTACCAAAAAGGCTAATGGGAGTGCTGAGACATACTTGGAGAGGGGAACATCAAAGCTATGATAACCCAAGGTTTCTGGCATTGTGGGAGGAACCTTTCCCTGAAGTTTTCACACAGAAGGAGACTGAGTGCCTTCTTGCTGAGACAGTCTCTCCTGTGTGAGGTAGTAGGCCAGCTTTCCCATAGACACTGGGCATGATTCCCTACTTCCTCCTCAATATGTGATGGTGATGGAAATGATGAGAATCATTTCCACACAAATGCCAGAAGAAATTTTGTCCACATCAAAATAAAATTAACTTAATCTGGCTGCATCCTGGCTGTGTCTCACTAAGAGTAAGTTATATTGAACACTCAAAAATGTTTATCAATATCAAAATTTAATTACTATTTAGTGGCAATGAAAATACCTGTGTAAATTACACAATTTTCAGGAAAAGTCAACCTTTGGATGGTGTGTTAATAAGGACTGGGCAATCTTTGGCATTTACTGTGGAAAGAGAAATGCATTACACAATGGAAATTAAAGCCTACGTTAAGCATGTGCAAAGGTACAGCATTAAGTAGACAGACACACTGGAAGGTATAATTATACTGAGATAATTATACTGAGCTCATGTTTCTATCCACAAGGGTGAACTTTATTTAAAACACTTTGATGACTGCAAGATTCCCTAAGTCTCAGCATTCCTTTGCTGTTCAGTAAATCACTTGAAGTCTATTTCATAATATGTTCTTAATCCTTTTCTAGTGGTTCTTCCTCATGGAATAACTACCTCATTGTTCCAGCTGAGTTCAAATAATAGCTGCAACCTGAAATATAGGAAAGTATAAACCATCAGCCCTTAAAAAAACTTGTAAACTTCACTAATCAACATATAAGGATGTTCTGTGTGTCTAAACTAGGGTACCCCAAATTAGTAGGCATGAAAGAGTTTTGATTTGACACATTTTGATGATGTATGTCAGAATTTTGAATTCCAGATACACAGGTAGCTTCAAAATGCTTCCTTTACACGTGGCTCTTTTGCCTTTAAAGTGTCCACTGTTGAAGAAACAGATCGTGGCTTAGGAGCACCTGGGGAGCCCTGCAGTTGGATTCAGCTAAGTCACTTTACCTGTTACCTTCTTAAACTGTTTGCCAGCTGATAAAGTACTTTTCTGTTTCACTTTTCTATTACTATGCGAAAGAAATTCTGTCACTAGATGTAGGAGGGTGGTGAGGGGTGGGGGTATGTGTCTCAGAGAAAATAGTCAGAATTAGTCAATGTTCTGAAGACCTATGTTTAAATAAAAGGTAAAACAGATGCTCCCTGGAGGAACCTGAGAAAATAGTGGGCATGAACATTGCATCTGCATTCTAGGAAGAGCATATGATTTTAAAATCTAAAAGTCCTCTAATCTTAGAAAATTCTAATGAGGACTTCAAGATATCTGGGGAAACAAGCTGAGAAATCCTTTATTCTGGAATATTTTACATTTTTGTCATTAATCAGAGTGAACTTGAGCTCTGGAATTAAACTTCTTTTCCAAAGTTATTTTGTCTTACTTTTATTTCACTTTTCTGTAGTTCCTAATCACTGGGCAGTTAAATATTGAAATGTTTTTTGCAAATACAATTCACTGTATTTCATAATCATTTATGGTAACTGCTCACACAGCAAGTTGTTTGAATTGTAGAATATACACTTAGATCTCAGCCTTAAGAACCAGACCCTCAGGAGGCATTTCAGTACTACTATCATTCCTTTAGTGGCTTGATCTGTTCCATTTCTACTAAAACCTTGAAGTTAGATTGTCACAACATTATATCATCTCCTTGGAGGACATTAAACCAATAGTTTAATACAGTACAAGTCCATATGATTGATCTGAAATTATTTTGAATTATCTTCATATATTATTCTATAGTTGATTCAAGATAGTGTTTAACTGTTGCAGCTTGTATGTAAAAAAATGCAAATGCAGATATGCTGAAGTTTGTAGAAATATTAGGAAAATATTACTTTCAGTTCAAGGATTAAATATGTTAATAGTTTTGTGTTAAAGAATTCCCTTTGCTGTCAGATTGTATGAACTCATCTAGTCTAGTCAATAAATGTTTCAGGCAAGCATGTCTTGTAATTTTCCTTATGTTTCATTATGGAAGTACTTTTCAGAAGTGTTGTCCATAATCAGTACACTATATGCACTCTTTGTCTACAGTGGTCTTTGCTTTATATTGTGTATTTCTGTGTAGAAAGATACACAAACAACATTACTGAACCACACCTACCTGTGCTTGCAGGATACACTCACACAGTTTTGGGTCTTTGCCCCAAAACACTCTAGGGCTTTCCAGAACTGTTCAGCCATTGGAGTTCTCAGCTACAAAATAGATGGACTCATATTTCTGCCCTGGCCTAAAAATACCACACAACATCACGTTTGTTTATTGCAGAATAATGAAAAACCAAATGTAATTTAAACAGGAATTGAATTGCTATGTATTTCCAGTGTGGGTCTTACATTGCGTTTCTCACTCTGGTGCTATTACAGGCATGGGAATTAACAAATTTGAAGATTTGGGCAGGAATTGCACACAGTAAATACTTTGGTAAGCACCATAAAACTTCATGGATAATAGACAGGAATAGGGATAGATAGGGATGTTTTTAATTATTTTTAATGTTTATATATAAAATACACCTCCTGGATTTTTCATAGTTCTATGAACCTACTTTCCTAGAATCTTAGCCAGCTCACAGTAACATAAACACAATTTATCCTGTTCTGCCTCATAAATAGACACTATACAGTGCTCCTCTAAATGTGCTAAACTTATATGGCTAAAAATAGATTGAAACCAAAAAGAAACCTTTTAAAGAAACACTGGAATGAAAGGTAAACAACTAATTAGGCCTTGACTCAAACTATCTCAACAATCATGCAGACTTCTAATGTGCTACTGAGCTTTGAATTCAATGTGTGGAACTACAAGCAGCAACAAAAGGAAGAGAATGTTTAAGTCCTGATTGAACATCACTAATGCCTCCCCTCATCTTCTTAAAATAAAAAATGTGTTTACTGTTTTGCCATGGCAGAATCTCAGACCATAAGAATTCTTTCTTTAGAAATTGTACTTTATCTGTATTTTGAAATTCTGCATTTTTTGAAGGTATCTCTATAGAAGGCATAACAATGAAACACCTTGGAACAACAGAAAACACTTGAATTGCTTGATTTAAAATTGCATGGCAAATAAAACCTCTGTCACAGGTTTGAATTAACCAATCTTCCTGCTTTCCTTCCTTCCTGCCTGCCTGCCTTCCTGCCTTCCTGCCCTCCTGCCTTTCCTCCCTCCCTTTTTACCTTCCCTTCCCTTCCCTTCCCTTCTTCCCTTCCCTTTCCTTCTTCCCTTCCCTTCTCCCCTTCCCTTCTCTTCTTTCCTTCCCTCCTCCAAAGGCTTCCACCTTTATTTTTGAGAATTATGTACATGAGAGTTACCAAAAAAGAAGGTGGTAGTCTTTAAAGTTTTATTGAGACAATTTTGAAGATGCAGATGCCATGAAGTTTGTTAACAGAAATTGCTGCACATGACATACTTGTGCTGCTGTGATTAGTGAGTTGTTCTGCCAGAGATACTACAGGAGCATTTTTAGCTTCCTAAACCACTCTGGTCAGTTATTTCCTTTGGTTTTGGCTAAGCTTATTAAAACAAAGCAAACTTTGGACAACTGAAAGGATATCACTACATTGGATTGTACACAGTGAAATACACCAAAAAAATTCTGGTATAGTCTATATGCGACATGCAAAAACACAACCACAATGGCATGTGGTGGTAGCTCTTTTTTTCTGACTACCAGTTTTTGGAACTGTTATTTGATGTTCAGGTACAGGTTTTAGTGCAGTTATGCAAACACGTTGATACTGTGGAAGACTGAATCACAATTAACCATGATATAAAAAACTTTTGCAGTCATGAGGTCTGTTGTTAAAATGTTCTGCAAGTCCAGCTGCATGGTTTTTGGATCAGTGATCAATATGGCCACCTTCACCTATATTTCTCAGAAACAGCTGAAAATATCACAGTTTGCCTGAAGTTCTCCCTCTTAATCCTGTTTTGCCCTTTTTTATGGTGCCTGGGGAGCATATGAAACTGTACGATCTCTTGTGAGATTACAAATACTTCAAAGAATGATTTATTTTTTTTAAGTTATGGTATCGTGTATTAAAAGACCAAACATATTATTGAAATCACAGCATAAAAACAAATTCAAAAGCAGACCTCAAGGCCAACAAGCTAATATTTCAGGAATCCTATCTTAGTCACAGCAATAACATAAAATAGAGTAAGAGAGCAGCCACGACAAAGAGTATGAATCAGTGGTTCCTAAGTTAATGAAAATAAACAAAGATGAGAATTAAAGAAACCAGATGCAAAATTTTATCTTCTATATTAGGAAAGTATTACAGTTTTTATAGTTTATACAGAGATGCTTAAATGGTAAAATCATATTGTTGATAAGCCAAACACTGAGAAGGAGAAAGTGTAATGGTACTGTAAACTCTCTCTTTTGTTACCTCAGTCACTTTGATAGGTCTTGTTCTCATGGGTGGAATGTGAAATACTAAACTACATTTTACTTTTCTTTGTCAAACACAGGCCTAATTATATATGAAGAAAGTTTTAATTGGGATGTATCACAGCATACTAGACTACACATCTCATACTACTGGGATTTGTCCTCTCATGTGATACTGATATTATGTCCAGATTCTGTTTCTTAGTGCCTAAATTTCAGTCTTCCAAAAGTCAGTTATTGAGCCACAACTCTCTCTCTCATGGTTCAAACGGGTGAGGGAGGCCTCTGAATCAGTTCAAAATCTGGACAAAGTAAAAGCAGAAATAACAGAAGATGTGCCTCAGCATTTGTTAATTGTTTTTCAATAGAAGAGGAAGGAAGAGGGAAGGACACTGGAAAAAGAAGGGTACTATACTGTATTCCATTTTAGACCGGGAACACAGAAGTTTTGCTTTTCAGGCTTGACTTCAACGGGACTTCCTAGGAGCATTGAAAAAAACCTCTCCAGCTCTTCTTTGCCTCTTTGGTGTTCATACTTCTCTTATCTATACTTATTGGATGATATGGGCTTTTAAGTATTTTGAATTGAACAAGACCAGCAGAGTGGCTAAATATAAAAGTGCAATACACAGCTTAAAGTGCAGATTAATTCAAAAAAACTACTTCACTTTTAAAAGTGATAGATGATTTTTTGCTATTAAACAGGATGCTGAAGATAATGTAGAGAAGTAGGTTTCACATTTGATATCTCTTCTATAATACTAGGATTTGCAAAGTTTTTCCTTGACAGTAGAATAATCACCAGCAAAAAGATTACTTAATTACTGTGTGATGAATTTAAAGTAAGAGTTGCCTAATTTTTCTGAAGCAGAAATTCCCTTGAATAATATGTTAAACAGAAAATCAGAAATGTGATAATAATTTGGGGATATGTTCTTAAATAAACCTTTGTAAGATGATTAGAAGAAAACATTTCACTCATTTTCTAAGTGAGGTGGTGGTTTATGAAGAATGATATGGAACAGCTAAATCTTCTGAGAAGATATCTACACAGCTCCTGGATCTGATATATTCACACATGTTGCACAAAATATATATTATTCAGTCGGGAAATGAAAGCACATAACATGATATATCTGTTTTTGACAGTGGCACAAGTTTTGCACAAAGTCTGATTCATCTTGAGTATAGCAGCTTGCAAATGTATCACCTTTACCTCTGAGTAGACATAAGGTTGTTTTAAAAAGCTTAATGTTCTAAAAGCAAGAATATTCTCTGGACAAGTGGAAAATCAAACATTGCTATTTCAAGAAGTTTTGGCAAGTAAGATCATACACTTGCCAAAGCAACAGCAATTTTTTTTCTAAACACCACCTCAGAAATGTTGCTCACTGATGTAAATCCTGTGTTGTTTATTTGTGTCCTGGTGAACCACCCAGTTCAGGAATAAGCAACATATACCATCATGTGTTCAGAAGGAACCTAATTCTACCAGCTGTGGTCTGTGGAAGCTTTGCTCTGTCTTTAGGCTGTGTAATCGGGATGTGCCTTTCTTTGACCCTCTCTGTTAGTCCAGCCAGCTTCCTACTCCATAAATCCTCATGAAACATTTACTTATGCCTTAGAAATGCTCTGTATGAGAAAAACCTGCAGCAAAGTCCCTGCAATCTACTGCCAAGATTCTTCAAGGAGTTAAGAGCTGATTGTGAGGGCTTGTCTGCTTCCAGAGCCAGGAGCAAAACCTTTCTCTTAGGAAATAAAATAATACATCAACAACTTAATTTATCTTCCAATAGAAGCTTCTTGTCTTGGGGAGGTATGCTGAATGCCAGATACTGTCACACCAAAATCTGAAGCAATATTATTATTGATCTTTCAAATAAGAATTATATGTTCAGAGGTCTATTTGAGGAGGGTCTCTTAACGACTTAAAAAAACATGGAACCTAGAGTGTTAATTGATTGCAACTACATGTATCACAGTCAAAAAGGTGCCATAACTCCAGATTAACAGTCTGTCAGGACCTATGAGGGTACCAGAGGCTTCCTCTGGATCTGCCCTTCACCTCTGCTATGGCCCAGGGCTATAAGCCCCTCTCCCAGTGATGGGAGATTGCAGCAATGTCAACCTCCATTTCCATCTCCATCCTTGTAGGTACTCAGCATCCTGGATGGAGTCCCTCCCCTGCAATGTATGCTCCACTTTATCTCCAGCCCTGCCTCTGGACCCAGCTCCTTTTGCTCCTGATGGGACCACCTGGATAGCCCCTGGCACTGGTTCATTCATCCCTTGGCATGTCTGGCATGTCTATAGATAGAAGTGGCTGGTAATTAATCTGAGTCTACAAAGAGGAGTCTTCTTTTTTCAAAATCATTACTGCACTGGGTATATTTCAGGATGGGCTTTATGCTTATATGCTAAGTGGAAGCTTGGACAGAATTTTCTGAAGTTAGAAGAGGATGAAAAATTAGGTAAGTCACTGTAAAAACCTTTGTAGTTGATACCTTAAACTACTGTTTGGTGCAAGCATGGAATAGGTCTTTCAGAAAGTGAAGGAAAAATTTAACAGAAGCTGGTTGATAGTTGAATTAATCTACCTGTTAGACAGTATTTTGACTGAACAAAGTTAACAGACAAACTGACAACTTTATTTTAGACTATTTCTCTGCATAATATTGAAGGTAAAAGCTGGTAGTACAAAAGAAGGTAAATTCTACTAGAAAATTAAAAAAATTGACTTGGGATTAAGTGATGAGTGGGTGGAGTTAGCTTGAGCTTTATTAAAAGTTTTTCTAAATTACTTCAGAGAAGGAAAAAAATTACGTAGCATTAAATCAATTGATACCAAGATAATAGAAATTTTAATTAATGCATCACAGTAGAAAAAGGAATAGACTAAGGGACTAATCTTTGTTATCACATGATACACCACAGCCTTTGACTGAAACAGAATATAGGTGTTAATTCATAATCCACTAAAGTCAACGGAAATTTTCCTCTTGAGTAATAAAGAGCTTTGGGAGAAGACCTCAACTCTTGGGGTGTGTCCAGATGTCAATAAAATGTCTTATTAGGAAATAAAAGTTCAAGAGCTAGAGTAAATGGAAGAAACCTTCAACCTTCTCTAATTACAGAAAACGGGGACTTGAGCAGTACCACAATTATGTGAGGTTCAAATGGCAAAACTCTTAAGTGAATCTGTGTAAGGGGATGTTCTGGTTAGAGATCAGATTGCATTTTTTCAACCAGAAATGTTGTTTTCATTTCGATGTGGAAAAGGACAATTTGTGCCAAAGCACCAATACTATGTGTTATGTAAAACAAGGCTAGTGTGAATATGAATTCATTATTCACATATAATAATATGTATAGAGAAGCAGATTTTCAGGACATAGATTCTATGTGTTTCAATTCAAATATTCATTCTTTAAAATAAATATAAAAGCAATTCTCCACTTTTCCATTATATTTCCTGGAGACATCTGAAGTTCCTTGAATTCTGCACTTTTCTACTCTGCCTAATGGCATCTTTGATTTAACATTTCTCTTTTCAATTGTGAACATTTTTCCTGTTAAAAAGTTTCATAAGAAAAATAACTTCCCAACCTATATAGGAATTAATTTATTCATTATCCTATAGTTCTTAAGGCCACTTTTAAGGCTCTAGATTATAAATAAATAGCCTCTAGTAAGTATTTGGATGCAAATAGCTTATTCATGTCATATTTCGAGTGGTCACAGTTTTATTAAAAGTTTCAAAATATTTGTTCTTTGTATAAGTCTCTATTGCTTATAGAAGTCACTACATGAAAAAACTCAGCTTTTACATATAAAATGTTCCTACCTATCATGAATGTGCAAGGTATCTTGAGCTCACGAACTGACATTCTCTGAGAAGCAAAAAGTGAAATAAAAAAGGTTGAAAATTTGAGCACATATTTTATCACAGCTGAAGATGTGGTTTGATTCCAAGTTTCCTGACTGAACAACCTCACTCTGCAGATGAGAATATTAGCAAATTACTGGTTAATACATTTCATTCACTCTGATTTGCTAAATTCATCTTCAGAAGAAAAATAAAGAATACTGAAGCCAAGATTATCTTGAGTTTATAAAGACTGTGGTAATAGGGCTACTTGTCAAAGATCAAATGTAGGTCAGACTGCCCTGATCTTCTGGCTCTCAGTTTAGTGCCTTAAGCACAAGACCCTATTTGAACTTCAAATATTTCAGTAAGAAAGCTGGAAGGACTTCAGAGGAAAAAGGACATGTCAAAGCCCAAAGTCTACCTCTATGTTCCAGAGAAGTACTCCAATTGAAAATGGGACTTACTTTCTTGGACATATAAACACATTTCGCTTGTCTGACTAGAGCCCTGCTAAGATAAAGCCACTGAAGCAAAGTGATGTCCCCACCTAAGTGTTCTCACATTTAAAACTAAACACAAGCAGAAAGCAGTCATACTGCAGGCACACAAAAGGAAGGGAACAAAAAATAAAAATTATAAACTGAGATTGTGTTAGTGACTGCCCTCTAAGTTTTCATGTCTACACTCTTACATTGAAGAGGACACTATAAAATACTCCTTGCTGTTATGACTTGGGATGGCACAGATCTTTCATTTTAAAGCACAGTTATACTGATTGCAAAACTTACTATTGTATGCCATGATGGCATGAACTTTTTAAAATCCTTTTTTTTCCCCAGATATTAATATGTTATACCAAAGACAGGTCAAGGTTGTGATGCAATTTTTTTACTGCTATTAAATTGAAATTTGATGTAGTATCGAGGTTTCCCTGTTAAATTATTTGAATGAATTTAACTAGAAGTGACAGTCTCAGAATGACAGTCTGCTTAGGAATTCTTTACTTTTGCAATCCTGGAAACCTCATTTATGAAGAAGTAAAGCTAATATTTTCATTTCTTCTTGAAATTTAATAAGATACAAATGTTTAAGTTCTCAGTTTAACACCTAAATTGGGGCTTGATATTTAATCTGTTACACCACTGAGTTCAAAAGAATATGGCACAATCTTACCTCACATTGTGTTCCATGGATAAGTGCCTGAAGTATAATACAGTCTGCGTCTTGGGATTAGGACGGAGTTTAATACTGGAGATCAACTATTCTTTGTCTATGGTAGCTGTTTAATGTCTCATCCTGAGTACTTACTGATGGCCCCAGCTGTGCAGGGTGATGACTAGATGGTTTTCTGGTCTGGTCCAGCAGAGAAATTCCTCTGATCAGTGAATAGAGGAATTAAAATGTTGTCTAATTAAGTGTCTGCACACACTGCTGCAACTGAAGCAATTCTACAAGTGTTTTGACTGAATCATAAACTGACCTAGTCTAACATTGGTTCAGCAACCACCTCCTGAACCAGGCAATAAAGCCTCCCACTACCCTCCCCAGGGGCCCTGGGGCTGTTTGTAGATGCCACTGAAGTCAACTCATCTCCAGGCCCTACAAATCAGGTTTGCTCAGCCTCTCCTCAAAGGACAAATACACCAGGAATGAGCATGTTTGTGGCCTTTAATGAACTCACTCTTGTTTATCAATGTTTCCTACACCAGGGAGGGCAAAACTGCTGCAGTATTTGAGCTGTGATAAGCAGGAATAAAGGGTGAAGATTAACAGGCTGTGATGATGTATGATACAGGCAAGAATTGCTTCTTGCTGCCAGGGCCACTGCTGCCTCATGCTCCAGAACTGGCACTGTTCTCCAGAGCCCCAGGGATTTTCCTGGAGGTCTTTGCCCTGGAAAAACAATCTCAGTCTATGCTGCTGCAAGGAGGTCTTTTTTCAAGAGGGACTTCTTCCTCTTCAAGAATTTGTCTTTCTTGAATTGTGTCGTTTTCTCATTTCTCATTCTCATATTTTCTATGTGGGGGGACAAGCCCTGCCCTGCTTGTTTCTTGTTATCTGCAAGCCAGCTTGCTGTGACCTCCTGCAGTCATTAATAAAGATGTTAAACAAGACTCCACACTACTCCACTAGCCTCCAGGCAGAGAACAATACATTGCCTTTATGGAAATTGTACATACACAACCCATCTGGAGAGTTCAAGCCTAAGAATTATTTTTCTAAAAACAGAAATGACTCTCTTATTAGTAATGTAGTATTAGAAATAAGCAGGCGAATGTATTACTCTTTCACTTTGTATGGATTTATCCTTTTGATGCTTTTGTCCTTGAGATCTTTTTTTTTCTGCCAGGGTCTCTAATAGTGTTTTTACCATCTCCTTGTGACCAATAGTAGATTAAAGCTGCCAGTTTTCCTTTACTCTGATGCCATGTTGAATGATTCTTGTTGGATTTTTCTAAAAGTCTCTTATTAGCTGGCTATAGTGAGAGATTTGTCCTTATGCTTGTTCACTGTTTGTGAACTTTTGTGCTCATACACTTTATCTTGTTCCCTGACATGATAGCACTTGCAAGGACCATTGTGCTGGAAACACAGGTAACAGGTTGTCTCCCAGACCACAGTACTAACTGGACTTCTTCTTGCTCCTTAATCTTTCTTCTTTTTCCACAAACTGTACTTTTAAAATGAAAGCTGCAGCTTGTAATATACTTGTGAGTTAGCATGTGAGATGTACTAAGGGAAATTCCCTTTTCTCTTCAGTTTTCCTGAAATCCAATAGCATTTTTCCCAAACTTGTGAGAAGTTCATGGTTTGATAGACATTGCCAGTCACTTGCACCACAGCAGGCATCAGAATGTTGGTCTTGAGCATTGATGTGGGCATTCATTCTTTCTGACTGGTCACAATGGAGAGCTAAACTATTTTCATATATTTTTTTTTTAGCTGGCAACACTTCAAGAAACGTATGTAGAAAACTGCTCATGGGAAACAGTGAAAGTAAAACCATGAGGACTTCTGAGACAGAGAAAAGCCTAAAAATCCAATAACTTGTATTTCCTGATTTAGAGTGTTAGTGGAATATATTCTATTTACTTTGTAGCTTTATTCAGAGCACTGCCTTTTGAAGAGCCCTTTAGCAATAAAAATTACATAGACAATTTGCTAGCACATTCCTTACTGAAAACAAATGCTTCCAAGCAACTATTGAGCAATTCATCACTGTGGGGCAGACAGGCAGATAGACTGAACTTAGAGATCATAATTCATTCCCATTTTCCATTTTATGGGCTATCTGGTCATCTTCTGTGTTGGCTCAGGCATCCTAAAACATCTGTCATTCCTGCAGTTATTCAGCAATTGTGTTAGAGCTTCTGGACCAGTGGACTTGCTTGTTATGTTATACTTACCTTGTTCTACCAATGAGCCTTCACCAGGCAAGTGTTAGTTTCCTGTACAGGTAGGCTTATTTTACATTCCAAACCATTACATACTGACCTCCTCAAGGCCTGGAAGGTGTGCAAGAACTTAAAAGCTGTCTGAACACTGAAATAAGAAAGCTATTTTTCTTCCTGTAATGGATGAGTAGATTTGCAGTGGATCAAAAGGAAAGAAATGTAATGGGGGGGGTAGATTTTAGTGGTGTGTGATCATGGAGACTAAAAATGGGTGATGGATGATAAGAAAGTCTGGAGGTAGTTAGAGTGTAGAATATTGGACTGCAGCATGGGTAGGGATGTAGGAAGATTTGAGGACTATGTGTGGCACAACTAAGGAGGAATAGGTTGCCGTGACATACAGTGATCAAAATGATTACTCTGATGTGCTCAGCACAAAACATGCTTGATCTGTGAAACATATTGTTGAACTGAGCTGTGTGGGACACTGAGGGAACTGGGCAGGTGGCCTCAGATGGTGAGAGAGAAGGCAGAGGCAGCGCAGGCTATGGGGTCTGCCACTGAGGTGACTCTGAACCCCCGTGAGGGCACAGTCTTTGGTGTCTTAGGTGATGACCACTTTCAGCCCTGCACACCTAATGATTCCACTGAGATTCTGAACATTATGACACATCACACATACTCAACTCACAGCCTCCCTTTTCCAACTCCCATACTTAACTCACAGCCGAATCATTCTGCACACTAATCCCATTTGCAAGGACAATGACACAGCCCACAGGTCCCCATCCCCTTGGTGCATCTCCCTCCCAAATCTTCCTCCTTTGCTCACTTCATCAGTCCTGCTTCAGCATGTACAGGATGAATGAGCTGGGAACACTCACATTTTAGTACCAGGCAAAATCAGAGCTTCTGACTGCAGAATTCTCAGGAATGAGCAGTGGATTTAGAGTTGGGTTATGGCTGGTCTGTCAGTGTTCATCAAACACCATGAAATATCAGCTATGCAGGAGACACAGCAACTTCACCCTAGTAAATCAGATTGAATGTCATCCTCAGAGTTTGCATGAATGGTTAATATTTGGAAGTAATTTAAAACCTAGAGGAAGAAACTCACCCAGAATGAGCTCAGAACACCAAAAGCTAATTTTTTGTGCTTTTCTTATATGCTGTGAGAAACGGATTTGTGGTTCAACCCTCTACTACGTTTTGTTGTCTTCCCAAGAGAGAGGCATATAACATCATTCATTCTGTAATTAGTTGAGTTTCAGATCTACGTTTTGGCTTGCTTATGCAGTTTCCAGTCTTGCAAATTATTGCCTGTGACCCTTCATTCCAACATAGCTCTGTGGAGATTGAAAACTGATTTGCTAAACATTGCCTGTGACATACTCATTAGCCTTTTCAGAGCATTTTTTCCAGTGTCTGGGCATCTTGTGTTTGTGAATCAAACACAGGTCACTGGGCTCAGTGTTCAGCTGCTGTGAACCATCTTCAGAGGCGCTGTGTTGAAATAAACCAGCTGATGATTTGTCTTATCATGTGGAAAGAGAAGCTAGAGACAGACTGAATAACTTCATGATTGCTTTTTGTTGGCAAATGCCAAATGTATAACTTGGTAGAAGCATACTAAAAGGCAAAAGGTATAAAGCTTACAACAAATCTGGGGTGCTTGACTGAGCATAGTTGATAGAATTAGCAGGTAAGGAATAAAGGATCCTGAAATGTTATATGAAAACTGTATTAACAAGTGAAAATATAAAAAAAGTGAAAAAATTAACATTGTCTCTGATACTTTCACATCTTATGAATGTGCTTATTAAAAAAAATGAGAATTAACTGGCTTGAATATTTCGAGTAACTAGTGTTAGTTTCTAGCGAAGGTAATGTATACTATTTTCCTGGATAACTGCCACATCTTCTCACAGTTTTCTGTTTTTTTTAAAGTGGTATTTCTTTAAATGTCAAGTTGGACTGTATTGAACTATGTCAGATTATAGAATTTTCTAGGATTTAGCTTCATATGACCTGGATAAAAAAACAGTTTATATTTATTAAGAAATACAATGTTAAAAACCAAGCTTTGAGGAACAGACCAAATTTCATCCTAGCAGTGACAAAAGCTGATACTTCAACAAAAATAGCAAAACCTAGGCAGACACAATTGCACATAGTGAAATACAGAACTCCTGCAGGAATTTAATTTACTGAATGTACTTTCTTCTCTCAGGCTTGCCAAAATATCTATGTAGGCAGCTGGAGAGGGCAGGTTAATACCAATAATTAAATCTTACGGTAGCTCAGGTTACTGGGACCTTGGTGGGATCAATACTTCCTCCACAGGTTGTAGGCAGATAATCCTTTTAACAGACCCCCAAATGAGGAGTAGCAGCCATTGCTATGTTCAACTCAGTCAGATCCAGCCACACAGTGTATGATTCAAGAGCAGCTCAAATGTATGCAGCTCAAATATGTTTCAGCACATGGCCATTATGAGAAAAGTACTATCAACACTATTATGACTGTGGAAATGTTTTATACTTTTTATATTTGAGATAAAACATTTCCTGAGGGCTAGAACTAGGTATAACAACGGCAGCCTGCTGCTTTTGGGTTGTGTCTACTATTCTACTGGCTCAAAAACATTGACCTTTATATAAGGTTCAAAGAAAACTGAAGGGAAGGATTTCTGAGTTTTCTGAATCTCAGTCTGTGAACTGAGATTATAATAACAGTTATCTCCTTTCCAAAAAGAAACATAAGGATTTATCTTCTTTCATTTTTTTTCTTTACATGTAGATCTGTCTAATTCTCTCACACAGTATAAAGTATGGAAGTACATTTATTATTGAAGTATTTAATGTGAAGATGCTTGCTGAATTGTAATGTTTCATGATGTGAACATGAAGATCTGAACAGCAGATCCTGCAGGGAAACATGTTGGGAGAAACTGTGGTTCACACTGTTTTAAAAAGGATGCTGACAGCATTAAGATGCTGACCTTAGAAATGTGAAAACAAAGGCAAACTTTATGGGTATAGATCAAATTTATGGTTATGTGTACAGAAGGTTGACTTATTTCAGTGTCAAATTTCTTGACATATTAAATCTCTTCCAGTGTGTGTGTGCAGAAATAAAAAACAAACCTCATGAAAAGTATATTTCTATGTGGAATAAAGAACTCTATGTAATCACAGTTATGTCTGTTATTTCACACCATTAAAAAAAAACAAACCTGAATCAACTAATGGAATCTATAAGGAGATTAATAACATATTAATTTTCTAGATCAATAAACTGAGAAAAATAATAATTAAATGACTCATTACAGATTACTCTGGAAATTACTTGTGGAATGATTTAAAAAATCTTAATGGAGTCTCCATCTATATTCTATCAAGCTAAAATGGGAACAGGTTAAATATTGAATAGTGCTTAATTTAATGTTATGTGTTTAATTTTTCACATATATAATTATGCATAGTAATATTTTCAAGCAACTTTAAGATACTTGTCAAAGAAAGTCCCCAAAATATACCATGTTGGCTGCCCTGACCTTCAAAAAAAAGGTGATGGGGACAGTAATTTCTCAATCATCCAGGCAGCTGAATCTTTAAGTCTGGTTTTCTGCTCACCAAAATTTAACAAAATACTGAATGACAAAATCAGTCTGTCTTCAACCAACATCAAATCATTGATGATAAAAATCAAATGTCTTCACTGAAATTACGTAATCAAGTAATATGATTTAGAAATAATATAGCTCTGTGTCACTTCTGAGAGGTTGCTACATGCTAATGGAAGTTCTACCACACCAACAGACCTCAATTATTGGTAATTCTGAGGCTTAAACACAAAGGCTTGATGCAACCTTCTTGAAAGCTCCCAGGTTGAAAAAATAAGCTCATAATAAGTATTTGTGAACAACTTTAAAAGTGTATTGTAACAAAAAATTGGGATGCTACCCCTTTTGCTCTCTCAGCTGGGTAAAGCAAATGTGTTCCAACAGGTCAGGCTTTTTATTTGGTGTTGCCTGAATTTTCTTTTTTTGTTGTTTTTTGTTTGTTTGTTTTGGTTTTTTTTTTTTCAGAAGTGGATAAACTGCCATTTAACAACTTTCCTTAATTACCCTTCTTTGGCAGAAACTTTTAATGACATTCCTTATGTTCTTTCAGTCTTTTAATACTGATTGTTTTTTTTTTTTTTATTTTTAACTTTCTGAAAACATTATATTTATTTTAATTTTGTATATTCCTGCTGATCTCTGCTCTGTTGTTGTTTAATTGTGGTGTAGTTCTCACAGGCTTGGCTTCATGTTCTCTGCAGAGAACTAGAGCCAGGGCACTGCAGATGCTGGGTATAACAGAGTCATCCTTCACATGCCCTGCAGGCTCCATTCATTCTTTTCAGATCCAGGTAATGATGATTGCTTTTCTTCAAGACAGTTTGCCATAGTGAGTCATTATCTACTGTATCTACTGTACCACCTCTATTAATCCATCTGCCTCCCTTTGGCTAGATGGAATGTATCTAGGTTTCTCATTTACTTGTCCTGGTCCCGGTTTAAAGCCATTCTCAAAAACCAGCAAGTAATTTTCAGCACTCAGATTTGCTGGATGAAGAAGATTTGCTGGAACCTTCACTTGAGAAGAAGTACAGACAGCTTTATTAGCAGTTAGAGAGGTGCATGACTTCTATTGAGCTGTCAAATTCATTAGTGCTTGAAACCAGTGTAAGTAAACATAGTGTGCTTTAGCTATTACTAGCTGACCAGTTTACTGCTCAAATCCCCGCTAGATGCTAACTGAACTATTAAAGAAGAGCCCTTGAATCTCACTGGATTTATCTGCCTGTCACTGCTGTAGGACATAACTATTTTAAAGATAAAATATTGAAATTTTGAATTTATTAAAATCTAGACTTAGAAAAACCTAATAGTTTTTAAAACAGAACTCTCCCTCTTTGCTTGCCATTATCACAAAGTAGTGTGGGCTGAATTCTAAGAGTTGCAGAACCTTTCATTTGATTTTCAGGTAAAGGTTAGATGTTTTTGCCATAAATGAGATCCTCTTACACTCTTTACCTTAAATTGCTGCCCTGTTCTTCTTGAAAGGCCCAGCTTGCTGCTAGGACACAAAGTTGTCCAATATGATTACTTCAAAGAGGATTATTTTTCCCTCTATGGAGATTAATTGGGACTTGTCAAAGCCTAAGTTGCTTGGGGAAAAAGGAAACAATTCTTCAGCAGTAGTCATAATGTCTTCCAGGCACATGGAAAAATATGGCACAGGGCAGGTCTTAAACACAAATTTCTGAATCTAAGTAGTTTGTATAGGCTGGAAAAAAGAAAAAAGCTGTGTGCAGTGTTGCTCATGTACTTTCTCTATATGGCTGTTCTGCAGTAACCAGTCCCAGCAGTGTAATACAGCAACACACTGGGGAACTGATTATAAACTAAAATTTCACTAATGTGTGGTTATAGTTTGCTCAGACAGCTCTCTACCTGGAAAATAGTCTGAGTGGTTTGTTTCTTAACTCCCTAAACCGTTGCAGAACAGTCCCTCATCTCCCCTTGGCAGCCACATACTGCAAAAGAGCTTTTTTAGCAATTGTGCTTATTATTACAGAAAAATGTGTTTACTTACAGGAAAGCAAATTCAGAAGGAGAAAATCCCAGCTGTGCATACTGACATATGCTCTTGTTTCTAAGTAAAACATACAGTTGTGGGATATTTTTTCATCAAAGAACGTAACATATAATTGGACTTTTCTGAGGTAAGTGAAAGACCTTTTTTCTATAGGAAACAATGAGTATAGGAAGTGTTTAGTTTGATCATTAAAAATAAGACTGTAGAGCTTTTTCCCAGACGCAGATCCCACAGCAGAATAAAATGACTTCCTGACAGTGAGATGATCCAATGTCAGTCATCTTCAATGCCTTCTTTTTTTGAGGGAACCTGCTCTAATTTCCCATTACTTGCCATATTTCTATCATTCATATTTCTCTGTTGACAAGGAAAAGATAATAGAAGACTGTAAAAATCCATTAGAGAGTGACATTCTTTTTTGATGAGTATTCCCTTTTAGAAAAGAATATTCCTCAGTTACAATGAGAATGGAATTTTTGAATGAATGAAATATTTAGGTTTATATTTAACTTTTATTTTTGGTGGAAACATGGGTATTACAGGTATGTGTGTATGTTTACCTGCCTTGTAGCTGCAGACCCATTTCTTTGAAATTTCTTTGAAATTCAATGGACATGTTATTTTTTGATATCTGTGTTAGCAGATCTGTTTCTGCCACAGGCAAAGCTGCTTGTGCTGCCAAGTATTTGTCTCTTACTTCCTTTATTAGAACCTACAATAATTTTCTGCTCTTATCCTTGAAAACCAAAGCTGAAATGGATTGAAATTGCTCTGGCTTGTATATTGAAAAAAAAATTAAAAAAGGAAAAAGAAAAAAGGAAAGAAGGAAAGTGCATATCTGGGAGATGTGGAAGATTTAGACTAACTTGTCAGAGTCTGAGACTGTGATCCAGAAATAAAAACAGGAACAGAGACTGAGGATGAAAGTGGGAAATACCCTAGGTTTGGTGGCTGGGAGAAGCTTAAATAATTGGGCAAAATGAGGAAGGTCTGAAGAGAGATACTGGAAAATTGTAATTCAAGAAGGTTGTAGGTGGAGACAAAGGCCAAAGGATGTGGACACAGACTGGTTCGGAGAGAGAATGAGCACCAAGAACCATGAAGCAAGATGGAAAAAAACATCTATAGAGGTGCTGTGGGAATAGCAGGGAAATCAGGTGTGGCTAAGGATATAAAATGAATTGGAGTCAAGACAGAACACGGAAAGAGAAAAAATGTCAGTGACAGGGCAATGTAAAGAAGGAGGTGTAAATGAGGCTAAGACTGACATAAGGTAATATGTTGGATTCATAGATTCATGGATTACTGAGTGAAGAGATGCAAAATAATTGCAGGATCTCTGTCATAACCCTGCTTTCATATCCCCTTCTGCTCTTCTAAAGGAGATTTTCTCTTAGTGTTACCTCTTTGTTCTGTGAAATTGGGTTTCCGTTGCTCACGCAAATCCTCAGTTGTGGTGTTTCCATTTCCTTTCTCATTTTCTTCCTTATTCAGTGAAAATGTGCCACTGATTTCCTGCTGAGCCGTTTTGTGCCACCCAGATGTGTAGGGAAACCCAGCATTACACTGTCTATGGGCTGTTGTTGGAATGAATTGATTCTTTGGTCTCTTAGCATTTGCTGGCCGCTTCTTGTCCCCCTGGCCACTTGTGTTCCATGTTCCTGCCAAGTTATTTTTAACTTAAATCTTTTTGCTGTGAAGCTCCACAAACAGTTGTACCCACACAAAGCAGTGTTGGTAGCTAAAGAGGACCATGGGCTGCAGATGACATGACAGGCAGGGGTGCTTCAATAAACACTGCTGTTTATACATTCTCACCTCAGCAGAAGTCCCATAATGAAGCTGGTAAAATGCTCCTCAAAATACTACAGAACATAGTCCTGTTGTTTTTAAAGGGGGTGGATAGAACGTTTTTCCCCTTGGGAAACATGGCTCTGGAGGTTGAGCAGTCTGGAGGTTTCACTGTGTACTGGTACCAGTAAATAGCTTCAAAAGGCATTGGCAAGATGCTTCATTCAGTCTAGTAACCCTGATGTACAGAATGACAGCCTGTTAGCTTTGGTATTGATTCTGTTAATGTATATAGTCAATAGATCTCATGAGTCCATTCATTTTTGGTGATAGCCACATGGGTGTTGATGCAATGCCAAAGGAGAAATATTCTTTTCACATGCATTTATGAACACTCACTTAAGTTAATTTGTTTATGAAAATGGTGCACAAACTGCCTGTTTTTTTCCACTGCTGAGGAACAGCTGATGACTCCAATTTTTAAAATTTAATCTAAAATGATGAAGGTAGGAATTATGTTCCTTGAACTAATGGGTAACTCACCAATTCCTTCAGCTGACAGCAATTATATTTCACTTAGGCAGACTACTTAATTACAAGAAAGCTGAACTGAGGTGAACTCTTGTTCTTTTACATATGACAACTTGTTATTGAAAGGGAAGATTTGTTTTCATCTTTATGCTGCATTATTTTTTTGAGTCCATTTTATTTAAGTAGCTCAAAATAGAATACAAAATTTAAATTTGGAATCCTGTGTCCCTAATCATATGGTATTAGTGAAAAAAATAAACAAATTATGAATGCTTAAAAAAGACCATTGCCAAGGAGTGATAATTTTTCTCTCTTTATCACTTGTAAAGATGCATCTGGAGGATGCATTTTGAGCACTCCGAGTTTGAAAGAGACTTAAAAATGGTTAGGAGTTTGGAGTACATAATGTGTGAGGCCCTGATTTGACTGGACCAGACTGCCCAGAAAGGCTGTGGTGTTCACATTCATGAAGGTTTTCAGATCTTGACTGGACATTGTTCTGCTCAACCTGATCTATCTGTGAAACAATTCACGCTTTGAAGAAGGGGTTGACTATCTGTGGATCCCTTCCCACCTTATTTATTGTAACATAACATGATACTACAATGCTATTAAGCATAGTTCAATCATCAGCAGTATCCTGTATATCATCTTCACTATGTCACATTCATCAATTACAAAAAGTCTTTTATTTGCCTTTATTAAATTAAACAGAGATCCCATTGCCACATACATGTGAAGTGCACTGTGTTTAAGCTCTCAACTGCAGTTACCATATTGCATCCTATGGAAATATGTTAACTTCTACATAGTCTCAGCTTTATAGACATCAAGAGATTTTAAAGACAGAACATACTGTCTGATTATAAAACCCTACTTCTACTCTCTTCCATCTGCTTATTTAATGTATTGTCCTATATAACAAGGTAATAACATGATAAAGCCTATATTTAAAGAACCGTTCCATCTGTATTTTAAATCTTCAACAGATAGGAAATACATTACTCCTGTCTTTCAGGCATTCTTGTGATCAGTCGTCCTTCCTGCCAGTAATATGAATGTGACTTTTGGAAGTTCTTGTCTTATATTGGGTGCAAATCATAGCGTTTCTTAGGCAGTGGCCTACAGAGTGTCTTGTGTGTGGTGGGAGATGCCCTCATCCCGTCACAGTCAGCTTTGAAACCCATGCAAAGGTGCCTTTATCATACCCCAGGACCTCAGACAGGCAGGGAAGTGTACTGACCCATGGCACAGACACATTTAAGTGGGAGTCACAGCCCCCAGAGGAGCAAACATAGGAAGAAAATAAGTTTGGAGACATGTGAGGAGGTGCTTTTCAGAGGACACATGGATGACATGCATTTGGAGATGTGTGGAGAGACAAGCTACAAAGGAGACTTGTAACTGGAGGTGTGCTTGTAAGAGGAAGTGCTCCATGCCAAAGAGGAATATCCCTGAGGGACATGGTGTGACAGGGACACTGTGATGCATTGAGAAGGGGAGAAAACTCAGTAAGAAACAGGGATAGCAGAAAGAAACCATTCTGCACATGATCCAAGCCTATTGTGTTGCTTGCTTGTTGCTCCACCAAAAGGATTGGGACTGACTGAATGCAACACACAGCAAAAATGAGTAAGGTTGAGGACAACAACTTGGGAGGACAAGTGTTTTGCTGAAGCCAAGACAGGGAACAGGGTGGGAAGGTCTTTATTTATGTGTTTATCTGTCTGTATTTGCTTTTTTCACAGTTCACAAATCAGTAATTAGAAGATTGTACTTCCTGGCTAAAGGATAATAAATAATTTCCCAAGTGAAGACTTCTTTGCCTGTGATTGCCTTCTAACAGTTGGTCCTCACTAATCCTTCCTGCAAGAAAGGATTCTTTAGTACTCTAATTTAGTACTCTATATTTCCTACCCATCATCAGTGACAGGAAAAGTGGATACAGTATAAGAGAAGGTCAAACACAGTCCTAACTGCAAAAAAGGAGCACTAAGGAATTACACATAAGTTAATTTGGCTTCAGAAACAGTAACTCAAGAAAATACAAAGCTATAGCCACAAAAGATATAGCAATCAGAATGTAAATATCCAGAACACTAGGCAAAAACTAAACTCTCAAGGACAGGTCTTATCAAACAAATCTAATCTTTTATGATTAAATCTAATTTTCTCCTTTGGCAATGGCTAAATGGATAATGGGAAGGTACACGAATAATGTGATATATGATGACCTTAATAATACTGTTAATGTTTTTCTGTATTACATTCTCTGAAACTAAAGAAATTTGATGAAGTTATAGGGGCTGTAAAACGCATACAGGTTTGGTTGAAAAATTTGTTTCAGAAAGCAGTTGTAATTGTCTATCCAAAAAAGATAACTTTATATCTAAAGGAAGATATCTATGGAGGAAGAAAATAAATTTCAAGGTTTATAATTCAATATGAATATACTACTTTTTAAACCCTGTAATTTCAAATTTTTACATTTACTGTGAGAGTAGAAATATGGCATATGAACAAGTAATGCTTAGAACCAGAAGTCACTCCAGTTTTCTCTTAGATTTTATCAAAGTATTTTCTGGACTTGCCTCTACCATATGAGCATATCTGCAATTGAAAGAAGTGAATTGTTGCTAAGATCCAAGGTAATATCAAAATTTATTTTTTGTTTTGGATCCACGAAACAAAGTCCAACTGTAGAAATTGTCAGGTGCAAGCAGATTTTATTTGACAATTGACACAGGCAAAAATATAGAGCCAGGCAAAAGAGAGAGAGAGGAAAAGAAGATATATGAGAGAGAAAAGTGGTAAGAAAGTGGGAAGAATGAGAGAGACAGAGAGAGTCACCACCAGGGGCCCAGCTGTCCAGCGAGTTTCTTCAGGATGACACTGATTCTGGACAGGGTCCAATGCAAAAATGGTGGTAGGTCAACAGACAACGAAATCAAAGCATGGACAGCCACATATATGTACCCCTGAGTCCCTTTTGTTACAAAGGGGCAGCTATCAGTCAGCCAGGTTCTTTGGGAGACAGGCTGCCTGGAGGGGAGCAGAAGGGTGTAGTCTTCCACCCAGTCATCAGTTCTTATCTTCTTCCAGGTGCCATTCTTCCTCTGTTCCAGCCACTTTAGCCAGGCACATAATCATGCCTCCAGGGGCATCCCAGCATTGAAGGCTGGCCCTCAGGAAAGGGGAGTAGTGTCCACCCAGTCATCAGGTCTTATCTTCTTTCAGGTGGCATTCTTCCTCTGTTCCAGCCCCCTTAGCCAGGTACTTTGCAAGTACAATCAAGGTGGCTCAGTCCTGCCTGGAGGGACCACCCAGCATTGCAGGCTGGTGCTCAGAGAAGAGGAGATGTCTCCACCTAGTAGGTTTTATCACATCCCTAGGTGCCAATCCCTGCTCAGCTCTGGCCAGCCAGGTCCTCCACCCTAGCCAGGGTTATTTATTTTAAAATTGCTCCTTTGAGACAACTGCAAATCAGTGAGGTCAGACCCACACAACTGTCAAGGTAGGAAACTACCCATAAAGTGTCAGTGAAAAAAAAAAGGTATGTGGAAGATACGTTTGAAGCTTTTACTGTTTTGAGTGAACTAATTCAAATCAAGAACTCCAAGGAAAATACTCTTATGTTGTGACTATTAGTAAATATTATGCATGTAATCACATCCAATGCACTAAACCCAGCATTTATAGGTTCTTATGAGGGTTCTAGTACACTTGTTACAAGAAGGGAAGAAAAGATTATTATTTTTCCCTATAAAAAGAAGGGAGATATACTTAGTGTGTTAAGCAGAAGCATTCCTTCCTGGTGGGAGGGGTAGACATCTGTACTTCATTTGAGGAGAGAGCCTTTATTAGAAATGTCTAGGTTGGGGAAGAGAACCTTCTTTTAAAACAAATATTGCAACAAGATCTGTTCATACTGATCCTTTGCTGACAGGGCCATGAATGAAGGCCCACAAAAATTCCATTTTGTAGTCACAGGAGTGCTTTCATATATTGCCTTATGAGTAGAAGGATTATGAAGTCATAGGTCCCAAGAGAGGATCTGAAATTAAATCCTCTTACCACCCATAGCTGTATACTACCTCACAGTCTTATGCCATTAAAAGTTGAAGCTGACAAAGGAAAAATCCACCCCTCCAAAAAAAAAAACAACAACCCAGAATAGAAAATTTTGGAAGAAAAATTGTATATTTTTTCATAAATATACAAGTAGGGTGCCTGGTCATCTTTAAAAGTATTTCTTAAATGCTATATTTCCACATGTATTTAATCTCACTGAACTTGAGATGTTTAACACTTAAACATTCAGAAACAGTTAGTGGTCTGGAATCCTACTGTGTCCATATTATCTTGAGTGCTGACCATGTCATATTTCTGCTCTATTTAGGAGCCATATTGAGCCATGTAGGAGCCATATGAAACAGAGATCTCTACTGAAAATCCCAGAGGTGGAGACACATAAGGGAAAAAATTATGGACCAAAGGCTGTCTAAAATTAAAGGTGCTACATCTGAACCAAAGTGTACTTTCTCATCATATAGATTTGATTTCCTTCAACTTTCCCTTTGATCTTTGCAAATCTATATTTAATTTTCATTTACAGTGTGACTGAAGTCCAGTGAAGTCTCAGTTCCAGTGAACTGATCTTATGTGAAGCAGACTGACAGACATACAGACAGATACCTGCACATTCACACACTTCAGCACTTCTTGCCTATAGTGTTGGAGCAGCAATTCTATCTATAAATATTTTATTCCATCCATGTTCTCAATACAGATGTCAATCTACTCTGAAATGATGGTCATTCCTTCTGCATGTCTTTTTTTTTTATTTCTGCCACTGATTATCCCTTTGACTCTGTTGTTAAAGACTATGGCCCTCTCTTCATCTCTCTATATGTTCCCGTCCAGGTTTTAATATCTCTCTAATTACTGCCTTCTCTGACTTCTGTCTCAATTGGTCCCAGACTTAATTGTTAATCCCAGCATATGATCATTTAATTTAAATTTCCAGTGAATAATCAGGTGGTAAAAATTCTTCTCCTTGCTGTGTTTAACTAGCACCTACCCCACACAGTTGTGGTGCTCCTGGGAATATGAGGAGGAGCTCTTGTGCTCTGTAGTGCCTGGTAGTCTCTTTTGAGACAATTATTGTTCTGTCATGAACAGCAAAAATGAAGTTTTTAACTTTCTTGCAGTCTCTGAAACAGCCTATTTTAAAATTATAATTGCATGTTGCCAGCATGGTTGTATTCAGTATTAGAAGGAAAAAAAAATGTAAAACAATGCTTCATTTTATGACTGTGAATTTTTAGATACAGTAACTGTGCCCATGAGTCTGCAGAAACTGCAGCAAGAATGCTCGTTCACAGTTAAGCTCACAATTTGGTTCAGTCCCTAGAAAAAGAAAACAAAACCAGGGAAAGAAAAAAAATCCAGAAACTGCAGCCATGGCTAGGACCAGAGCTATTGTCCATGGTCAGGCCAGCACGTCCGTATGCAGATGTTCTAAAATATCACAGCATAACTGTGATAACTTTCTGGTTTTGAAAACCCTTTTAGCTCACAGGCCACTTAGGAAAAAGACAGTGGCCATCCTGGGAAAGGATGGGAAATTCATAGGAATTAATCAGAACACGGTTTTTTTGTTTGATTGTATTTTTTTGTTAGTTTGTTGGTTTTTTTTTCCTTAGGGAGATATTATATCTCTGTGAAGCAGCCATACAATGTCAGGAAGCACTTGATCTCTGGAACAAAATCAAATTCTTAATTGTCTGAGACATGAATTGCAAACCACAGAAACACAAAATATCCTGTAGGATATGAAGTGTCAGGTTTTCTCCAGTCTGGAACAGATGGTAAAACTACCAAGTGTTTTCCTACTATATCTGGTTTCTGACCCAGTGAAGGCCAGATGCTGAGCTAAAGCATGGGCAACAGGGGCTGACAAAGGCAATGACCTGGACTTGGTTTATTCTGTGTACCAGGAGCTATGTCAGCCACCAATGAGGACTGTTTGAATAGCTGTCTCTACCTTTCTAAACCCTTTGTTGTTAACAAGAACATTATGTTTATTGTAGAACTAACCAGGACTCACAGTGGTCTCATGGTCTCTCACAGTCTTTGAGCCTGTCCACACCACAGAGTTGTCATTAATGTCTGTGTAACTCCTGTTCTCCTGAGCTTTGTGTGAGATGATGTTATCACACACAAAGAAGGTAGTGTCTGTCCAGATGATCTGCAAGTCGATTTAGGACATTTTTTTGTGGACTGCTGACAAATTGACAAGTTGGCAAAACAGTATCACAGTATCATTGTTAAAAAAAAAAAAAAAGTCAAAGTAACCCAGCTGTGGATAATATTGCTGCATCTGATTTATATTCTTAAAATTAAATAGATACAAACAAACAAACAAAAAAAAAAACAGGAAAAAGAGAATTATTGAAATTTATAACAATGCATGTTTAGCATGCATGTCCTGTAGAAAAATAAGTAACAAGATGGCTCTACAATTTAACCTGTAATTTCAATAGCCATTTACAAATAGAATGGGAAACCCAATACTTTTTAATAATAGTCAAGTTTCTGTGATATAAAATTCCTAAGATGGAGTTGTGTGATCCTGGGAGCAAGCACACTGTGGTGAAACACAACTCAATTTAAATATTTTGAGAAGAAACTAAGAAATGAGATTTGAGAATAGGAAAAAATGCTTCAGCTACAACAGTACATTTTCTGAAATATGATACAGAACATAGAAAAACAGACACTTTGTCATGTTCTATCCCCAAATCAAATGGCAACATTAACTTTTATTTCTAATCAAAAAGCTGTAATAATACACTTTTAGGTCTTGAGATAATGAAGGTCTGAACATATTCAACATATTAATTTTTTAAACAGAAATGAACTGAATGAAAGGTTTTTTGTTTTTTTTTTTTCCCCTCTGGAACCACTGTTGTGGCTCTGTGAAAAGGAGAAAATAATTACATATTCCTATTTCAGGTCTTTAAAAATGCTTCAAATAGATATCTTCGCAAGACTTAAAGGGAGGTAAACTTTTAAAAAGGAAATTCCTATCTTAAGACCAAGGATGTGTCAGAGCAACACAGGTCAGAGCAGCAGAGGGATTCACCAAAACCCCATCTGTCCTGACGCCCCAGAGGAACCAGCCCCTGGCAAATTTGCGTTTGTGGTTTGAACACACCAAAGGTTATGGAATGAAAAGAAGTACAGTACTGCCAGATTCCATCAAAAAGTCCAAACTAATTGGGACAGACAGTGAAAAAAAAAAAAAAGGAAAGGAAAGAATAGAAAAAAAAAAAAAGAAAAAAAAAAAGAGACTTCACATTGTTAGGGAAGAAAATTTGTAGCCCAGGCTCAGATTGGAACGCTTGTGCCATGTCTGTGGTACATATTTTCTGCTCAGCCTGAATTACTTTTGCAGAATTGTCCTGGACAATCCATTTGTTTAAAAGTACGAAGTCTTAAGTGTTCTTTAGAAGAATGAACAGACAGTGCAGTTTGGAGGAATGTTATTTAAAATGCTTTTGGCTGGGTCTCATGTCTTGGTCTTTAGTCACAGTAAGTTGTATCTGAGTGCTGCACTGAAATTATGCTAAAACCCTTTGTTGAAGAGGTGGCTGCCATACTTAAGGAGGAACCCCTTATTAGAAAGAATTTCTTCACAGAGAGGATGATCAGAGATTGGAATGGGCTGCCCAGGGAAGTAGTGGATTCTCCGTCCCTGGAGATATTTAAAAAGAGACTGGATGTGGCACTCAGTGCCATGGGCTGGTAACCGCAGTGGTAGTGGATCAAGGGTTGGACTTGATGATCTCTGAGGTCCCTTCCAACCCAGCCAATTCTATGATTCTATGATTCTATGAACTGGACTTGTAATTTCAGTTTCTCCTTCAACCTTTTCCTTGGAGAAGAGTGATTTGCAGCATCTCTCTACTAAACTTTGGAGCTGACCCTGGGCTGCACTGACCTCCTACTGTCTTCCACCTTCTTTCCCTGTGACCTTGGCAGAAGCTAAGTGCTTTGCCATCCTTTTTGTTAGGATAAAGAGGTCCATATCTCACAATAACCATCTCAAGTCTGCACAGGGTTCTAGGAGGGCCCAACACTGGGACCACATTGACCACATCTACCCACTGACTAAATAAAGCAGGACCCAGGTCTGAGCACAGTCCCAAGCTTGTTTATACATTTTCATTGCTTGAGTGACCTTTGAGAAACAGAAAAATATTTGGAAATTTTTAAGGTAGAGTGTGTTAAGGAGGTTAATTTGTAAATAGTAAATTACATAAAATAAAGAGTAAAAAAAATTAAAGGCACACAAGTATATGCCATACACATTGCTTAACAGTTAATAGAAATAATTTAAAAATGTCTTTTATTTAGTTGCTTTTCCACATTTCAAAAATCACAAAATGACAGCAGGAAGTGCTATGTAAAAAACTGATGGCATCGCTAGTTCAAAGCCAGTCTTATCAAAAGTATTGCAAATAAACATTTAGCAAAATAATCAGGAAAACTGTTACACAGAGAAAAAAAACCCAAGCTAATTATCTCAGATCAGTTCTGTTCTTTCAACATTTAGCAAGCCAATGAGAAAAAAAAGTAATTAAATTTTGAATAGTTTAGACAGTAACAGACATTGCAGGAGGAAGGAACGTGTGAAGGAGACTGCATACGACCCTGGGAAGAGATATATGTGAGCTGAGGATTTGCAATATCAGGATTTTAATGACTTGGAAAGTCCACTTCAAATCATTGTAAAATAGTGCTTTTTATCTTTGAAATATATGAAATACAATGTGGGAGTGTCAGGACACCAAGATGCCCAAGACTTCAGGAAGAACTGCCTTAAAAAGTTGATATTTCCATAACTATAAGTTATAAAATCTGCAAATTATGAACACAGAAATTTTCTAAAGTAGGAAAAAAACAAATGCAAAGTAATGACGAAAGACAGTAAATAGCAGGAAACCAAAAAATCTCCCTCCCTCACCTTATGCTCCCCGCTAAGTTCTTGCAGGTTTTTTCTCAGTCCAATAACTGATACCTGCTTCCTGATCTGTGGGAAAATATTCCCAGCCTACATGGGTCCTTAGGATAGGTGTCTCCTTGCAGCACTTTGGATGCCTGTTTCGATATAAGCTGCCGCCTTAGGCTCTGCTTGTTTTGCTGGTTTCCTTGTGATCAATCTCTTCCCCCTGCCAGCTCACTCTGCATACTGGGTGAGCATTTCAGCATTCCATCATGAATTTTCTAGGCTGCTAATCACTGATAATTTCTAAGGTTCCCTGGACTTTCCAGTCTGTCCAAGTTCTTCTTAAAGAAAGGTGTCTTAAGCAGAGCAGAAGATCAAGAGATGAAATATATAAGGCAACAACAAAGTTCAGTTTTAAATGCTACTTCTCAATTACTTCTGGGAGATAGGATTCTCTGAGATTTCCTATACGTGCAACTTCCCTGCCAAGTACATTTTCTGAAATGCAAGTTTTAATGAAAATGTTGTATCTTTGGAGCTTCAGAAAATAAAATAGTTGTAGGATAGATGAATTATAGACCTCAAGACATATAGACCTGAAATATTTTTATTTTGGCTGTGCCATTTTTTTAGACCAGATAAATGCTTTTACAGCTATTTTGCAGGCTTTTTTCTTAACTTACACTGTAGCCTTTTATTATCAGTATAGATCGTTTTTCACAAGGCGTTCACACGTGCCATATTTGAACACATTTTAAAATACATTTCTGCGGTCATCTAGTTCTATATCCTAAAAATCCCCAGTCCAAGCAAAAATCCGTGCCTTTGAGAGACATGAAATTTTTGTTTAAGTTTAAAAACAGCCCCATAACTTCCAAATAATGCTGGACATGTTTATATGGACTGTGAACAGAAGGAGATTTTGTATGCTTCTAAAATCTGTGTGGATAAACTGTTTGGAGTACTGAAATGCACCAAAATATTTGCAAGCCATATTTTTTTTGCAACCTCTCTCTATGAAGCAATTGCTAGGAATGCCAGTTGCCCACATGGCTCTGGCTGTTGCAACACACAAAGGATTTGACTTTGAGGTCTTGGGTATATGCACTCGAGTGTGAAAGCTAACAAATAACCACAGCTTTGCCAATCTTATTCTTTAAAAATGGTGATTGATCACCTCAAGTCATGAAAGAGCCTTATGTGACTCCAGTCAAGCCAGTGCCTTGAGCTGGAGTCACTCTGCCACTAAAACTGAGCAGTTCTCTAAGACTATGCATACCAAAAGACACTGAAGGCTTCCATCCTCAAGAGGTATATTTCAATGAAACCCAGAAATAGTGAGATGGAACATGGCAAGTCTTTCCAGAGTGAAAACTCAGGATTGCTGGGTGAGATCAGTTAAAGATGACTCTTGAAAACAAATCTTTCTCTTCTCATTTGCATCCTGGCGGAACAGGAGTTTTCCTTTTGGCTTTCTTTTTGGTCCATCAACCTTTGGTGGTTTTCTGAGTTGCAGAAACCATACACAGACCCTCTGGCCTTCTCTAGGACTCCTATGGTGTCTTTTGACTTGTTAGTTGCTCTGTGCATGACTCTCCATTGGCCAGCTTTTGCAGCTGGAGTCATCTAGCTGCAGATGTTCATATTTCTGTTGAAAGAGAAGGAATCTCCCCTCCCTTCTGAGAAGTTTTCCAGAGTGTAGCAGCCAGAAAGCAGCACATGGCTGTCCTCCTCCCAGACTCTTTAGCAGAATGTACAATATGCAGTGACCTAAAAACAAAGCAATTAAAGTGCCATACTCATCTGTCATCACTCAAAATGGTAAGATTTAAGGCAGATTTTTTTCTCAGCAGTGAAATCAATGAGGCCTGATTTCCTAAGGATTTATTCCCTTCTCTGCAGTCCCACACATTTCACTAATCCCATTTTTCCTGTAACAACCCTGAGGTCAGCATCATGCCTAGCTTGGAGCTGTGTGCCTGCTGATCTGTCAGGCCAGCAAGCACATACTTTGGGCCAAGAGGAAGCTATAAAAATTTATATATTAAAGTGCAGTTTTGCTTTCCTTTCCTGCATATGTCAGGAACTTTCTACTAAAACAAACTGTCTTTCGTGATACTTACGGGATGATATATTGAGATTTCAACTTATTTTTTTTCACCTAAACTGGTAAAACTGTCTAATGATTTCCAAAACTGCTAGAAAGGGAGTGACAGACAAATGGTTGCAGAGAGAAATGCATGCAGACAGACAACTAGATGTCATATGCAACTTAAACTAAATTCTGGGTGGTATTAAATTCAAATACCGAACTTCTTACACTGTTTTTTATTTCTGTTATTCTTAATAAGCCTTCTCTGTTCACCTTTCTGTCACTTTAAAATTTTAGTGTATTTTAATGAAAGCTGAGCTTAACTGCTGGATTTAAATGTTGCAATGCTGAGTCTAGAAATTGAAACAAACAACTATGAGAGTTGCCAGAGCACAGACGGTTTCAGCAATTTACTTAATTTTTATAAAATATATTACATTTAATGCCTTTATAATTCTATTCAAACAGCTTCTTTGCAAACAAAGGTCAGAAGTTCCTCGTGTTACATTTCTTTAATGTGAGCATTTTTACACAGTAGTTTCACAATCATTAGGGAAATAAAAATAGTTACGTATTATTGTACTTGCTGTTTTTTTAGAGTTCAGGCACTCTTGCAAAGTAAAAGAACATATCACTATTACACTTTAAAGAACCAGAAGAGATTTAATTTTAAATGAGTATATTTTTTAAAAAGGAGGGTGAATATAATGTCCAGCTAGGCAAATTCTCATCAAACAAGAGAGACTGAATAGGAGAAAAAGAGAAGGAGGATATAAAAACTATTTTTTTAAAAAATTCCTGAGGAAGTCAGTGTAACAGGTTCTATTAGATCCTCGTATTTCTGTCCAAGGACGAAGCTTCTGCAAATTTGCTTCTTCGCTGTTATAGTATTTAGTACCCTATTTCTGTATTTACCTTTAAATAATGGAGTTTTCATGTAAATAAAGCAAAATGCATACATTGGATCTAAGGCCAGTGTAAATCCAAATGTCAGATGTAATTTAGAGACTGTGGAAGCTGGCTGGCTGTAGAAATTTTAATAGAAGATCTCTCACTTGCAGTGATATGTACAGGCATATATTTGTATGATGGGGAGTTTTACTAGTAGAGGCAAACAATAAAAACAAAACCCTATCAACTGTTCTTTATTATTCTGAATAAACTCCATAACATGAAGAAATACATCACAGTTCCCATCAGTGCCAGCGAGGTCTTAAGTGCAGCAAATTTCAACAAAGTCAATATATTCTTCCTAGAAAGCTTATGTAATATTTTCTGTAAAGATGGCTAAAGATCTTAGTTTACTTCTTCTAGAGGAGATAAATTGGGCAGGGAAATATTACACTAAGAAATCATATAGTAAAACATCCAAGGTATTTATTTGGGCACAGTAATAAAGCTTGGGGCATCCAAGGCCACAATCCAATAGACACATGATTTATGAGTCTGTATTCTGACCCTGAAAAGATAATAACAGACAGAAAAACTTTATAGTATCTTCACATTTTTATTAATAGTTGTCCTTCATTACATTTCCAGTGGCTTGTTCTTTTTCATTCTCTCTCAAAGCTTTTTCAAGTGCAACAACTGTATTCAGGGATACTGACTGCCTCAAGTTTCCAATAGGATATTTGTAGAAATAGTGAATGATACTATTAGTGACCAAAATTTGTTCCCCTTCTAATGGTGAATATGACTATTAACTTTCTGTTCTCACTGGGTGCATAGACTGAAATTTCACTCTTTTAAGGCATGAAACTCATGAAGGCACTAATCCAGATCAGACACCAACTTTTAATAATTTTAATGACCATTAATGCAGGTAATACTACCAACAGCTGACAAAACAAAAAGCTGCTCTGTTTTCTAATAGACCCCAGGATTTCCCCCCCGTATTTTCAATCTTCTTTATCCTTAAATTGATTATAATGTTACCTAATATTTTTTAATATTAGAAGCATACATTCTTTTGCTGTCTTTTATGAAAGACAAGAGCAAAAAAATCAGAATTAAAGTCCACATGCTAGTGTAAACATCAACAAAGAAAGGAAAAAAAAATATGCTCATAAAAGCTGTTCATCAGCTAGTAAAACAAATATACTTGGAAGTGCTCAAAGGATTAAAAGGATTCTTGTGATTTCATGTAATCAATCTAAATGAAGAGTATAAGGTTTCTGATTGATGTGAGCTTTTCTGATGAGGGGCTCTACAGATATATTTGAGAAAACTTGGGATAAACCAGAATGTGAAAATCACTTTAATTCTTGGTGAGTAAAGTAAGACTCAGTGCTGGATGGTGCAAAACTTTCTCAGCTACTTAAAAATTTTATCAATTTATAATTTTCTCTAGTGACGATTAATCTGAGGAGCTGGCAGGTGCCTATAGCTAGTAGTTTTTGCTCATATAGCTAACAATATAAAATGATAAAGGTACACTTCCTTCAAAGTGTAGATATGGATCCAGCTGCACCCAGTCTGTAAATTTAGACCTTATGAAGATCTACTCAGAGTATTCAATTCTCTATTGAAAACGGTACAGCACTGATGCACAGTTCCCTAAAATATGAATGTTAGAAAGTTAATTTTCTGAGGTGTCTGTTTTTATGACTTATCCGTCATCAACTTGAAAGTTTGAAATCATCAGTTTTCATGAGAGCAGGGCACAAAATATTGAGGGCAGAATTCTAGAAGCAAATTATTAATTTAAAATAAGAAATTAGGTTTCCATTAAGTATTGTTAGAAGACCCAAGTGGAACGTCTCCAATGAAATGTAGATATAGATGAAGTTCAAATGTAAACATATTTTGTTATAAATGTGAGACTTGGCCCATATTTGCTAAGGTTTCTGAACAAGATTCCAGCTGAGTTCACATAAGCCAGCCTGTGGTTAAAATGAGAAAACAGGTGGAAAGTAACCTTGAAAATTTTTGTCCTGATAAATCACTACTCAGAACTGGAGACCTGGGAGAAAAGATTGTGTAAGCCATCGGTAAGGAAAACTTTGATCAGAAATTATCCCAGTTTAAAAATAAATATCCAACCCTTTTGACTTATCCTAATCCTAATAAGTCTTAAAATTATGCACACTTTTATTTTGATTTGGGGCAGAACTGCAATTGGAAAGAAGCCCTATAGAAATGTAAACATAATCAGTTTCATGTATAATTTAATGAAAAAAAAGTTTCTTAGAGAAAATTTCTTAGTTTCTTGAGACTTCTACACATTTTAGTTGAAAACTCTCAAAGAGTACTTTGCTATTTTTAAACAACCAAACATAGTACCTGCCTTCCTGAAAGTGCTGCTGTGTGCCACTGTGGTAAATGAATCTGAACAGTTCCAAGAAATAAAGTAAAAGAATTACAACCAAATGCAAATGTATAAGAACTTACTGGAGGAAGGCCAGCAGAGTGAAAGACAGAAGGCAGAGAGATCTCTGTAGGCAAAGGTCCACTCAAGCTGGAGGAAACATCAAGGAGGCCAAAAAGACCAGACTTTTTTGAAAGTACTTCTCAAAGTCACAAGGTTTCCATATCTCTTCATTTCAATGCATTTCTTAGACCTTTACTATTCTGATACTTACATACAAATACCTTTCCTAAATATTGTTTACAGACCTCATATTCCTCTAAGAGTTTGTATGTTATATCTGTGTAATATTTTGTTTTCTAACAGATACATTGCTTTATTTTAATTCTTTGGATATAAGTAACATGTTTGGAATGGGCAGGTAGACTTTGAGAATGTCCAGATAGTGCACATCATTCCATGTGGAGAAAGGGAGTGAGTGTTAACAACACCAGATGAACTCTTTTCTTCCTGTTCTATTTTCATTGGGGAATAACATTTTATTTTTCCAAATTTTACATTTATTAAAAAGAAAAAAGTCAAGTGACAGGCACAATAAAGTAGATTTGTGCTTCATTGAAAACCAGACTAAGACAGTACCAACAAGTGTATTTTAATAATTTTAGAAGATTTGGACTCCAGTACTCTAAGACGTTGTTCTGTATGATAGTTATCTAAAACAGACATGAACAAAAACACGTTGGCTTTTTAACTCTCTTCATCGAAGTCATAGGGTTTCTTCAGAATATAAGATACAGAAACCAAGAGAGAAGGTGTTTTCTTGGAGCACAGGTTTTCTGTGCTTGGCTTACTGAAATGGAGTATTATGATGGCCAGATGTTCCTCCTTTGAAATGGTAGATATAAAATAAAACACCCATAGAGTATGAAAACACTTGAAGATGACATCAAATATGACCTGTTCTATATACCTTTGAAATTCCACACAAAATAGAATGGTGCAGGCAATTCCATTGTTTTGCTGGAAAAATAGGCTGTTTTAATGGTTGCCATTTTAGAAATGTATAGAAAAAATTTATAGCCTCATGTAAATAAAAATGAAAAATAAGAAAATAAAGGTCAAGAAATAGATTAACCGGGAAGATAATGCTTCAGAAGTATTGTTATTTTTCTTCAGAATCAATTAGAAAGAGAAAACAGAGCCTAGTCACACAGAGATTGCAAAAAATGGAGATTAGAAATGCAGTACCATGTTTGTATTTCTTTAAGTCTATATACTTCTTCAGAGTTGTATAGAATTCCGTTTGGCTCTATTTAAATTTAATAGACATCTGTAAGTGTAGACAAGCCAAACAAAACAGTTTGGCACAGATAATATGTTTTAGAAAAGTTTAAAATTCTGTGCAAAAGAGAGTTCATGTCACTTGGAAACACACAAGTAAGATATCTCGTGAAAGTAACGCAAAATATGGATAGCCATTGACTTGTAACACAGAGCTGCCAAAAAAGAAATGACAGCATGAATGGCTTGCTCTAAAGGCTATCTGTCAGTGGAATGTGGCAGCAAATAAGGCCAACAACAATAATATGATATTTAAAATATCATGTCATAGCACAAGGAGCTGAAAATGCAGCTTCATATAAAACCTAGGTTGCATCTGGAATGCTCCACAACTCCCAGTATCTCACTAGTGGAAACACATTGTCAATCTGGATGTAGTTCAGAGAAGGATCACACAAAAAAATATTGTATTAATGAGAAAAGTTTAAAATATCTAGGTAAAACATAACATTGTTAAAACATAATTGAGATAGACATGCTAACTGAGAAGTGTTTAAGGATGTTTTCTTCAATTATGTGTGGCTATGAAAAACAACTGGAGAAAAAAATCAGATTGTTTTGTGAAAAATTATTTCAAGAACAATATATAGTGGGTGAATGGAGAACATATAGGGAGAGTCTAGCACACTTAAAACAACAAAACTGCTACTAAATGTAGAAAACAAACCCATAATTACAGAAGAATTATATGGACATAGCAATAGAAAAATGTTTGTATTTCTGATTTTATGACACTTGTCTCTGGAACAGACATTTTAGCATTATTCAGGAAAGTAAGATGCCTTAGTGGTTTCTTTGTGTTTTAACCTAGGGCTAGTTACTTAAAACCGTTATTAACTGTTCAGAAAGAGAGATAAGCTGCTCTTTTCAAAGTTTTTACATTAATGCTCATCTAGAATAGATCTGTGTTATTAGGATAGAGTGTGGAGGAATGAGAAGTGAGCTTGGCTGATGTTGACATTAAGCGTGTGCAGCAAAGACAAAAGGACAACCTAAAAGCAAATATAAGGATGATCAAAAGAGGGAAGTGTTTTTCAAGGTTTGCAGGACCAAAGCTCTGTTACCTTTAAATCTATGATCTCTACAATGTAGACTTTTTCCTTCTGGGAACTCTACAGATCCAGAGGTATCAAAATCAGCCAAAATTACACTTCAGGCAGGTCAGTGACTCTGCTGTGACTGCGGTCCATGACAACTCTGTGTTCTTGTTTTCCACTTGATGTCTGACTTGGAGGTGGATAAAATGAGTCCTTGGGAAGTGTGTGTGTGGGAAAAATATGTAATATTCATTCACTCTTGGACTAATACACAGCCTTCCTACCTTACTTTTTGCTTTCCCCCTGCTTCATGGGTATCTTCTGGCTTACAGGTTGAGTCTGATGTGCTGTGAGATAGACAATGATACTAAGTAGTCAGAAAGGGTGGGATGTTTGAGATAGCACCATAGAGGCATCTGAATCGTTGTCTCAGTAAAGTAACACAAAATCTGAATTAGTATTTACCTGTACCTGCTACAGCTACTCTGAAACCATGAGTGACTGTTAACATGAATAAACCACAAGTGATTATGAGTGACTTTTAAGGAAGCTGATAAGATGTCTTTACTTGATATTTGCAAGCAAATAGGTTTAATATAGAAGTATCTAAATTTAGGCTACCTGAAATAGAGTGTTCTGATTTGCTCTTGAAACTGATTGTTAAGCCTGCATTTGTCCAACTGTTTGTAAGGAGTTCCTTATGGAATACAGGATATCTAACCTTGTTGTCCTTCCTTGCTCTCTCTTTTCTTCTTCATGTATTTGGTTTCACACATGATACCAGACCTACATGATGTTTGCTATAGTTCTCCTCATACCATTAACCCCCCTGGTCATCCAAGCCAAGGACATTATATAGTTTTCTGCAGCTCCCTGTGGCCCATGGCCTCAGTTTGTATGTTATGGCAAGGTGTATGTAACACAATATGGAGTTTGTATTTGCAGACAAAACTGGATGTGGGACATGAGAGACCATCCTGAATGCTTTAGTTTAAAAAGAGCAATAAGATGTGACATTTACTTGGAAAGACAGAGTACAGCCTCTCCTTTGAGTGTCTTCAATCCTGTCAAAGGGCTTGATTTAGAGGAATGCTGAAGACATGGTTTGGCTGATCTTTGCTGACTTGCAAACTCTAGTGTGTCATCTCTGCCGTAGTTAGCCTTATGAGCAGCCTCAGCTGAATTCAAGGTTTAGTTCAGAATGCTTCTGAATTTGAAAGGACAGAGACAGAAGACCTTTTTCCCCCTGTGGTTTCCCTATGTAATTGTTTCTAGAATAGAAGTTCTTTTTCTTTCGAAGGTAATCTTGACACTGCAACTAATTTGAAATCTTGTAGAAAATTGAAAATAAACCATACGCAACCTTTTTTCACATGTCAGCCTTGGTTTACTCATATTTTGTCATATGCAAGTACCTGAAAACAGCTATTATATTTTATGGAACAGAATGGTCATATTTTAAAACAATAAATCTGCTCACTCTAGAGTATTATATTATTTCAACTTGAATTTATGCTTCTTTTCAAGACTTTGAAGAGAAACTATGAATTTCCACTCCCACAGAAAGAGGTAGGATAAATCTACATTTTTTTATAACCATCAGATCTTTGTCAAAAAATACAGGAAGGATCTGTGACTGTAAATCAAAAAGATTACGACTCACATGTGAATTAACTTTGATTTAGGTATGGGTTGCAAGGTCAAGTGGGATAAGTTTGTTTATTCTAATACATTTTTCTTTTGTTGAATACTGAGGAATTATGAAGAAATATTTATAGAAAATATTGTTGGTATGTCTCAGTGGTGCAGTATATTTTGTTCTAAATTCCTAAATTCCCAGGTCAAAATATTTTTCTAATCTCATGAATAAAAAAAAACCCTGAAAGTAACATTTAATATTTGTAGCTCTACAAAATAATTAGCTAAATTCCGTCTCCTTCAATTTTTCATTTATAATTGCTAATTTTTAAGCTATATGTGGAAATTCTCTGGCACTTACTACACTGTCATGGCCAGATAAAACAGGTGAGAGCAATCCAAAGAGATGCCACTTTTCAAAGTATTATAATCACTCAAATGAAATGTTCTTCCAAGATTCCATATTTCAAAGTATTCCCAATAATCTTTTAGTAGCACTATTCAAAACATAGAGGCAAAAATATAATAAAAGCATAACTTTATCTACTTTATAAGGTAAAATTAATAGATGACAGTCTGTTCCTAGAAAATAATGCAAATGAAGCCTCTTAGTGTTTGGACCCTTTTTGGTGCTACTGGGACTTTTGGTGCAGGAACCATGATTTGTTCTCAGTCATAGTCTCTAATCAGTGACCCTTCTGGTGTGATAAATTCATCAAAGTCTTGCTATGAAAGCCCATTTTTTTTACCTGATATTTTTGTATTGTCTTTTGTTATTTTACTCCTTTTTGATACGGTGAAATCATGTTTTTCATTAATTTATAAGGCATATCTGAATTTAGATATATATTTAATAGTCTCTGAACTAATCTGTCTCATCTTTTACATGAAAACTACCTTGGATGAAAGACAAAAGAAAGTAACTTCAAGGCACTGCTTTCTTTTTGATACATTATTACTCCTGTAATATAGTGAATATTCTAAGAATGGGACAAAAAATGACATAGTAAGTTCCTTTGTAATGTAGTTTAAAATAAGAGCAGTGTTTGCAGCTTATTTTCCACATCAGTCATATAATATCTCAAACAAATTGTTTTGTTATTGGATAAATTCACTTTATGTACAAGATAAATCTCACAACTTAAAATTCCACTTTATTGCTAGTAATTCTAAATTTTCCAAAGCAGCCAAGGCTAAAGCTGGCTTCAATCAAGTTTCTACACTTCTGGTAAGGGCATTATTATTTATAAGGCAACCAACCAGAAAATATTGCTTTGAGTCTGAAGTTTATCTCCAGTGATTTTCAGGTTTCCTTTAAAGATGAGACATACCAGTAGTGATCAAACAGTATTTCACCTCTCACAGCATCACTACCTAGACTTTCGAGGTAATGGCACTGAGTATTTCTGTTGAAATTTTTGATCAAAGCCACATTTGATGCAGTTTTTGTCAAAGTCAGCTTAGTTGTCTGGCCATGGAGCAGATAGGAAGGCATGCTTAGTAAGGCAGCAGAATCTCCACTGTGGTGGCTTGTCTTGCTTAGACTGCATTTTCCTTATGATCATATTGATAGGCAAAACAAGAGGGAAACAAGGCTCAGGAGATGTGTTTTAGAGACTCATCCTGAGATGTGGGGAATTATATTTTGAATGCTCCCTTCCCTTCCTTTTGTGTGGAGAGTACTTGGGGTTAACACCTTCCTCCTTTAGAATCACAGACAATTAAAGACATTCAGAAATTTTAAATGAAAGTGTAAATTCATTAAAAACCACTGAGCAAAAGGTCTGAACACCTTCTAAAAAAAAATTCTCATAAATTGTGGTTTTTTTCAAATTCATGTATTTTTTTTTTTAAGTTTAAATCTCTGAAAATAATCGGTACTAAAAGGATTATTTGGATCCAAAAGACTTTTACAAATCAAACTGTGTATAACATCAGTAAACAACAAACACACACACAAAATATATAAATAAAATTATATCTTTACCACTATTATAACTATTGTAACATTTATGCTCATGTAATGTATTTGACTTCTGAATTGGTTTTGAACCAAGTAGTGTGAACTATGCCAGCAATGATACACCTTTTCTATAGAAATTAATATGCAATAGGTATACATAGTCAGGAGAAAGTCACAAAGGAAATGTAGAGTTAGGGTTAAAATCAAAATCATTGTAAACATTGAAAGTAAAGGAATTCTCAGATGGTTTTCAGATCTACTATTACGTAGATAGTTTTTCTTACAGATCTTCTCCTTACTGATATTGTACTACCATTTACTACTTCAACAACCTGTATTGCTTTAGGATGTGTCACAAAACATCCAAAACTGAATGTTTTATGATGAGAGAACATATATGATCAGTCTGTACATGCAACACAGCATCTGGTTTTCACAGTATGAGTTCATGGGGTTTATGGGGGAACTGATCTGTCTGTCAGTCCCATAATGAAACAGTATAAAGGATGTGTGCTTGCTCCCTGGCCTACTCAGATATTACATTATTGGTTCCTTTCCCTGTTCCTGATAGTGTGATATTTACCTTTTGTCTTCTGATCTGAGTAGAGTGGAGGTGCAATCCCTCTCTGATTTCCTTGTGGTGGGACAAGGCTCAGATTTGCTCTCCTTGTGATCTCAAGCCCCAGATCACAGAGACAATAAAGGGTAAAGTATTGAAGTAGGATACAAGGTAAGAACCAATGTCTCAGTAACCCCCATATTATCTTCTGGAGGTGATATTCTCTACTGAAGGTTTTGGGTGTGCTTTTGAGGAACTGCCTAATGACTGACAAAGTACCAAGTCACACTATAACTTTGTAATGCAATATATCTACCCATTTCTTCCCTGTCCTTTAGAGTTATTTAGTCCTGAAGCATTCCACTAACCAAATATCCAGGGTAACAATGTCTGTTCTTTGTTCTGCTACAGTCTGTAAGAATTTAAGAGGACTCGGAGATGGAGTCTATTGAAAAAGCAAAAATGGCTCTGTAATGCACATCTGAAAAAAATCTACATTGGATTGTAGATGGCCTATGTGTGTTTGAGGAAGTTTTGTCTTCAGCATATGGTAATGATTTTTCACTGAACATTGCAAAGAGTTAAACATTTACTGGAAGACTCATGCTCACTGCCTGATAACCATGGGCATCTCTTGCTTGCATAGCACGGCCAAAACCTTCCACTGACCTCATTGACATTTGCATAACAAAGGTAAATTTGGGTCCAGAGTGCAACACAGAAAGAGGCTTGTAGTTTCCTCTCAGCACATTCTAGTGAAGTTTGACATTGCTCATGTGTAAAAGCCTGTCAAAGTTCAAGTGTTAGCAGAAAATGCTGTCAAATCTTTCCTTCAATCTGCTCACTACCTAGTGTCAGCCAAATTAACTTCTTCTGAAATTGGGAGATGTTACTGAGTTTAAAAAGGTGAAGAAAACACCATGAAATTCATTCTGGAATTTTAAACATTTTACTGACACTGTAGTAATCCTTTTGAATCCTTCCCATGATCTGGTGTCAAAGGCAATGTTGATGTCAGATGTGCACAAGGAAACAATGCTATATACATTCTGTATTCCACTGATATAATTAATATATAGTGCATTTTGATCAGCACAAATCCATCCTTAGATTTCAAGCCACAGCCTAGCGGAAATTGCATGAAAAAAAAATAGCATGGTCTGTAAGGAGCTAACAGATTTAAAAATTAAACCCTGATGTAGAAAACTTTTTATGTCAGAGAAAGTGAAGTGCAAAATAAAAGTCTGTTTTCATTTTGTAACAACACTGAAAGCAAAATTAGGAAAAAAACCCACCTCATAATTTTAAACGTTCTTATGCCTCTTCTCAAAATTATTTTTCACATTGTTGTTCTATAAAAATTTAAGAAATGAGAAGGAGAACTGCTAGATGAAAAAAAAACAAAAAGAAACATCACTTCAGCAAATGGGTGCACGTTTTCAGAGGAAACTTTCCTTTCCTGACACCCAGAAATGAATGGAATGTTTCTTTTCCAGAAAGACCTATACAGCATTTAGGTCAGGTTAAATGATAACAGTTGTTCTGTGTACACTTTGTACTTCCTTTGCAGAAAAAATATTAATACCATTTGTCAGCAGTATGATGATGAATGAGGCTGAATCTTAAAACATAAAAATCAAAAGCTAGAGATGAAAAGCATTATATAAAAGTTATGACCATGTAAATACTTATATCCTAACAGCATAGTTGTTTGCCTAGAACTTTGGCAGCTTGTCACTGAAGAAATGGACAGGGAATGTCATTCCTGTCTGCTTTAGGGTCTACGTGTTGTCCGAGTTTCAAGTTTATTGGGGAAGAAAAGTGTTCCAGAGAGGAGTCAGTTGTGGGGATGAAAGAAATATGTTCTGGAAGATCCACATAAGAGCATCATCAGCAGGGCTAGTGGCTGGGATTAATTGATCCTGGTGGGGTTATCAGAGTCTGTTCCACAGATTTCTGCTTAGGACATTCCTTTAGTCTGCTGAATGTGTAAATGTTTGAGTCTGTTTCTGCTTTTTTGCTTACAGATGAAGTGATGTGTGAGAGCTTATGAAAGAAAATGCAACATGAAGATGGATTTCCTAAGCAATGCAGCTGCAGACTTCTGGGTATAAATGTTCTAACAGGATGTTAATGAAAGATTAATAACTCTGTATTTTCATGAAATTTTGCTGCTTTGAGATAAATAAGTAGATTAAGCTAAACATGTGCCAGGGAATGATCATACAATGTAGAAAGATATCCTACTAACATTTAAAAATAAATAATAAAAAAATATAAAATTGAAGCAGTAAAGGAGCAAAGCACCCTGCTTGTGAGGAAATAAAATCCCACAAATATGAGACTGTATGTGAAAGGTGGGAAAGCAGGCTCTTTACCCCTTGAAAGGAGGTATCCTGCTTCAATGAGTAAGTCTAGAACATCTGACTCCAGGTGGGAATTCCTCACATGGAGACCCAGAACTGAGAGCACCAAGATCCAGATGGAGATTTGGGACAGGGAGCAAAGGTAACCTAGCCAGTCACAACTGCCTTGGAGGGACAATTTCTTCCTCAAAAAGTGTGGGCTTGAAACTGAATGCTGAATGAGTAGGGAAAAAATAATAATCATTCAGACATGTTTTACCTTATGTTTTAATAAAAACAAAATTCCACTTCATTTGAAAAAATTTTATTTAATGGAAGAAATAATAAATAAAACTCAGGCAAAATATTAAAATCTTTTGTGGGAAAGAAGCTTTAATGATTCCACACATTTTTTAGATATTCTTAAAAGGATGATGAATCTTCTGAAATACCATATAACATTTTTGTGTGCGTTGTGAATTGCTCAGCACTTGAGCTAACTCAGAGTTTCCTGGGATTCTAATCACAAACACACTTGATTAAATGAGAAAATGGTTTAAATGTCACTGGCAGCTACTTATAATATACTTATAATATGCCTTTCAAGCATACATACCGATGCACCAAAACTAAAACTCTCTTGCTTTGTTTTGCTTCAGGTTCTTTTAAGACTGATATCCCATGTTGTCTTGAGTGACCAAACATCTTAGGATCAATTCTCAACGTCAATATTTACATCACTAGTTAGTTTTGACTTAAAAGTATAAAAATTATAGTTATTTATCATATTTGAAAATCAAGAAATTTGGGCTACCTAACTTCTGAAAATTATGTTTTGATGGTTTAGATGTGATTTCACTAGACAGTAACATAGAGGAATAAGATATCCACATTATAAATACAGTATTCAATATACAGCAAAAAGCTCTTTTCAGTCTTTATTCTTAGAAGTATTTTTTTACACTCAGTTGATCATTTTGGTAGATTTCAGTACTTAGCATCCTAGCACCAAACCATTTTGTGGTAACCCAGCAATGACTGGAAAATTTACTCTTGTTAAAGTAGGAGGCATACATCTGATTTTATAAATTGAAACATTTCACTAGGACACATTTTTTTCCTACCTAGATCTGTCAGTTCTCTAAATCAAATGTGTTTCTTCATTGAATTTAACATAGTCTCTTTTATGAGACTAGAGAGAAATATACTCAGAAGAAAATCATTCCATCATAGGAACAACTCCTTTGGAGCCATTTGGAGAAAAAACAAAAAGACAGAAAAAGAAAGATATATTAAATATTTGCAAAGAACTTAGCACACTGTACACGAGTTTTGTCTGGAGCCTTTTGTGCTGCATAGTATGTAAGCTAAAAAATTATGACTAATGAAGACTATTGTATAGTGAAATACCTAATTCAAGAGGCACATCTTGCAATGCCCTTGTGTCTCAAATGACAGCTAACTAAACCAATTTGGACCTAGCCTGTTCTGTGGTTAACTAACACCATGAACTTGTGACCCCTCAGTGCATGCTTGGTCCTAACTAAAAGAGGATTTTCAAACAATTTCTACCATTACATCCAAAGACTACATTGGTCACATAGTAAGCAGAAATGCTTGTCTCAGTCTTACTCCTCACAGAAAAAAGAAGAGTTTTTGTACAGTTTTAAAAGTCTTAAAAGCAAATTACCAGAGAGCAAAGAATTTACAAAACACCTCAGTTATGGTGACGGCAGTAAATATGACACCAAACAGTAACAGGTTAAACATGCCTTCAGGAACAAAAATTAAACTTGTGAAAATTATGAGATTCTTCACCTTTTCCAGATGCACTGGAATCTCAGTTGACTGCTCAATGGGACACGTGTGCCACATAAAGGTGGGCTTTTCATGTGGTTTGGTTTGGTTTTTATCCTGAATTTACAATCTCTGTATTCCTAGATCAGCACTAAAACAAATGATAGCTCAGATAAGGAATTTCTAGTGATGCAATGCTGATTATGATTTCCAGTGGGGAACATCTGGACTCCCTGTGATGTACAGTGTGTGGAAGGAGAACTGTCTATTTATTTACAGAAATGTATTCATCTTGTCTTCTGGCTATGCTTCTGAGAGAAGTTAGTAAGGCTATACAAACAGAAAAGCTCAAGCCAACCATTCTTATAGTGGTAGTTTCTCTTGTATAGCTAAAGGTGGCTACATCTGGTCAATAAGTACAACAGACTGCAAGTGATGGAAATAGAAGAATTTCTCAGTTATGTTTCCTACTCAGTGTCCCTGTGCCAGTGAACCCCACTGAATTTGGGGTTTATCCAGATATTCATACTGTCAAAGAAAAATAACTTTTAGAACATAATATTTTGAACATTCAGATGATGACTGATAGTTTCTTTACTAATCTGAAGTGATTTCATATATTAACAGAGAATTCTAAGTAGGTGAGACTGGCAATATGTCTGTGGATGGTGTTCTGTGCTGAAAAACATTAGAAGTGGCATTTCCCTGCATCTGAAAGTCAGAGACATGGGGCAAATGGAGGCAACAAAGAATACATCTCACAACATCACTCAAAGGACTAATATGGCCAGCAAACATCTAAACAACATGCAGAAAGATTAAATCCTATTGCACACCTAGGCCCTGTTCAAAAACTTCCCTGCAGCCCTTTGGAAAATTCCTGTTGACTTCTGGATGCTCTTTTTTGTAAATTCTTTTGAACATAAATGGGATTTTTTTTGTCCTGTAGTAAGAGGAATCTTAAATCAGGCCCTAGAGTCTCCATATGTCTTAAAGTAAGAGCTTGAATAGTCTGAGTAATGCATGGGACTTGGGGACAGTGGGGAGCCATTGGCTATTCTCTATCATCCAGGAGCACTTCACTTACCACTGTCCATTTTGACTACACAGTACATCAAAGGGAATGTCTGAGCTGTGTTTTTCCCCATTTGAACAATGAAAAAAAAAAAAAGGTAAAAAAAGTAAAAACTTCTAACTACTCTAGAAAACAGGGTAAAAGTGCCACATTCAGTGACTGGTTCAGCTGGGACTTCAATTGGACAATTTTTTCTTGACAGTAGGTGCAGGCTGTCACACAATGCAGGGCTTCAGGAGGCACCCTTCTATTCAAGACAGACAGCACTGAACTTCAAAAGTCTTCAATGGACTTAAAAATACACACGTGTTTAAATGATTTAAAATAAGAACTGTAATACAATATTTGCATGGAAATACCTGTGCAGTCACAAAAAGACAGAATTTTCAATAATTCACAGGATCTGGAAATTAAACCAGACTTTCTGTGATGCAAAAGCCTACTGAGCCACTTGGCTTCTAGTGGCTTCAGAAAGCCCTTGAACTTTAATTTTTTAAAGATAATTCTTTATTAAATACTATTTCTCTGTTTTATGCCACAGACTAGAACCTTTAAACTTTCTAATTCCATACTTATCAAGGATTTTGCCTGAAATAAAGTGGCCTGTCTGTAGTTAGTCCAAAGATAAGGTAGGAGGCAGTAAATGTACAAGTAAAATAAAAATGTATCTTGCAAGTAAAAAAAATAATTATTGCATTGTGTGTATCTGCTGGAGAGCTCTACTATGACCAGAAAAAGCCCTGCTAGAAAAAATCCAGGGAGGGGGAAACAGGGACTGGTGCCAGGTACTGTAAGTGCAAAGGCTTGGGATAGATGTGCAGCCAGTGAAGTGTCAGTGCCATTGGTGTGGAAAGCAGCCACTTAAAGCTGTGATGTGGCAGGGGATCAGAGACTCCTGCTGCTGCAGCTCAGAGCAGGGAAGAAGCAACAGCACAAAACAGCTGGGCTCTGTCACCCAGGCTTGAAGACTTGCCTGGGCTGTCAATCAACCCTTTAAAAAAGTATTCTGCTGCTGGATGACTCGACTCTCTTTAAAGCCTGCAGACATATTTTAGAGATAACTTCATTTTTTCATTCACCCCGTGAAATAAAATCAAGAATAACCTTTGCGTTTTTATTTCCACAAAAAAACCCAAAACCAAACCACCAGCAAAAAACCCCAACAAAACATCAAAACTTTTGATTGGATAATCAGAGAAGAGACATAGTTTAAAACTGTTTTACAATGTGCATGGTACCCTGTGGACTAGTGGAACTCAGATGATGAAAATGTCTATTTGTGTAGGCTTCCAAATGGCAGAACATTTGTCCAGATTTGTTTATGATAATCCTTTCCTCTGACCTGTGGATATGTATGCCTGAGCCCTTGTTTTAAAAGCCAAAGGCAGAGTTTGACCTGTTTTTCTGGGTACCTGAGTGAAACCATGAATTTTGTTTTCATAGCCAAACATTTTCTCCAGTGCTGTTCTTACTGTCATTTGGGACTGAATTTCTATCTTTCATTAAATGCCATGGAAAGGGCCAGCGGGGGAAGCAGGGGGATGATTGTACCAAACATTTTATTGCTTTGTTTATGAAATAAACAATCTGACCGATTCAGATTACTAGGGTTTCAAGGGCCTGAACATACAAGATGATTGTTGCTTATTTTCAACTGAAGCCTATGGGAATTTAGACAGTCTGCCAGATTTCAGCTTTCACACTGAGCAAGGATGGCTGTAAAATTTGAAACATCCTCATCATTATATGGAAAGATAAATGACGTGTGACAGATATATTAAGTATTAATATTGCACAGAAATAAGCATTTCAATGTATGGAAAAGTGTGATCACAAAACCTGGATGCAAATTCATGGAGGTATTGGAAAAAAGTAGGAGTTTTTTGTCTCTCTGAAAATAGAAGAGAAAGCTGCTGAGATGCTTTTATCACTTTCTTCAAAAAGTCTATTAACATTAACAAGCTTTAAAAAAGACCTGCAGATTTTGAAAGCCTGATTGAAAAAGCGACCAACCATAAAAAATCAACAAATTCAGTTTATGCAGGCCAAGGTTGAAAAGTTTAGCAGGAATCTCTTGCAAAATATGATACATGACTCATGAATCTAAGAGGAAAATTCAAACCGAGCTGTATTGAGTCTATTGTGTAGGAAAATGTTAATAAATGCCTTAGTAGATTTTTAATTGTTAATATAAAGTTAAACTAAGCCTCACACAGAGAAAAAAGCTTATAATTTTCAAAAGTTAGCATTCATTAGCTGAAACCAGATACTATTCAGGTATGACAGAAGATAACAATATTTTCAAAGTCAAGACAAGGAATAGTGGAGAATATATATTTATATCTATTTATAAATGCATATTTATATAACTAAGTATACACAAAAGTATATATAATTTGTACACCTAAAAATATACATTTTGCTTTTTGTTTTTGATACTGTAAACCTGTGGTGTTAAGGTGCCATTGTCTTTGGAAAAATTAGAAATGTACATTGTCTTCCAAGATTGATTTGCCCAAAAGAAGTGGTAAGGAAACACAATATAAGTGACATACTACAAAGCTTTGGACATATAACAGGCAAAAGTTACTAAGAAAAAAGTTTTAGTGTAAGGCAGGACCACAGATGTTTTCTAATTAGAATGACAGATGAAATTTTACTACCACTAAAGTAATTTATTTTATATATACTTTGATTTTATAAGGTAAAAAATCTTCTGCAAAACAGACCATATTTGACCACTGTATACAATTTTTTCAGCTTAATTATGGACTGCCATCTTACTTTTATAAATATTTATCTAGTTCCAACCCAATGACAAAGGAAAACCCTATTAATTTTCAGTTCAATCTAACTCTAAAGAGACCTTACAGAAGGAAAATATTGATTTTCAAAGATTTTTCCTATATTTTCAGTGCCAGATTATTGTAAGGGGGCTCCATACACTTTTCCTTGTGTTTTGACACTCAGGTTCAGAGCTGGTTACGTACTTGAACACCAAGAGCCAATAAAAACAACTGAATCTGGGATACATTAAGAATCTAAAGGCACAGGAACTGGAAAAGCTGCAGTCATTTTGCATTACCATGATTTACTGTAGCTTCAGGTTTGGTTGTAAAATATTATGTTTATCATGCAGGGTATTATGTTATGCACTATAATCCTGATAATTTATCACATGAATTGAGTAGTTATTCACTACCTGTGCTGAAGAAAAGAGCTTTTGTAATGTTTTCCTTGTTATGTCTGAACTAATTGAATTAATATTTTAATACTGATGTAGCTTCCATCAGGTGGTACGTTGCTTCCTCTTTAAAAGAAGTAATTTTTGCTATTCTACTTTCTCTATAATTTGAGAAAGACTCTCTTAATTCTTTTAATTACTATAATTGACAGATAAATTTCTAATAACAAGGATTTTTCTTTAAGTCGTTACTTACTTTTACTGCAAAAAGATTAGGCACTTTTGTGTACCATGACTATATTAAAAGAATACAGTGAATGTGGGATTCAAGATAATTAGTTTTCTTGAAAGATCTCTTTTATTTGTTGACATATACTGATATCCATTTGTGTCACGTCTGCATGTGACTGATGTGCAAATAGCTCAGGTGTCAAAGTGAAGTTATTTTTTTTCTGAATTACTAATTCAGTGTAAATCTACTAACACCTTCATCTAATTCCTGAATGTGAAAACATACATAATCTTCCCAGCATCTACTATATTTCTTATCTTAGAAGATAAAAAATATCAGCAAAATAAATAGCATCATATACAAAAATAAATTATGTAGAACAAAAATACCCTTTTTCCTGGATACTGTAAAATATCTAGACCTCCTCCACTATATGTGACTAGTTTAGCTGTATTAAATTTATTTTTATGAGGTTTAGGAAAAAATGAGAAAAGATATTTATGAGAAAGATATTTAAGCATGTAATTCCTATTTCACAAGTAAAAGTTTTCACCTCTTAAGTGTTCCAAAGATTCTGTCTCCTGTTACTCTGAATTACATAGGACCCTGACACCTGTTTGGCATTTCAAGTTTTCCTGAAGAGATCACACAATGCACATTCCCATGAATCCTGCTCACCACTAGTTCTCTTTCTGTTTTGTCATTTTCCTGTATATCTCCTCTCAACTGAATATTTGAATCTCAGTAATATTATATTTCTTAATAATATTTTCATATTTACTTATTTATTATTTCTTAATAAATATTTTCATATTTACTTTTTCTCAGTAAAGGTCTTTTGACTATCAAAGGGAAAGAAAGGTAAGAAGACACATTACATGACTCAAGCAAGGATCTAGTGTGTCATGTATATATTTCACTACAAATATAGTAAGTTACAAGTAATTATAATCCATACACATTTCTGGGAATGTGCAAGGAAAACAGAAAACATTCAACAGTATTTCACTTCTTTAAAAGGATTTAAAAAATAAAAAAGAGATTTTTACTGTTCATTGTTTTGTGTGTCCAAAATCACAAAGAAATTCTAGCATGTGGCAATTGAATAGCTTCCTGTACAACAATATTGGAAGTTCATCCAATGTTTCAAGAAAACTTTAAAAATAAATTTTATATATATATATGCACAACATTTTTAAAAGAAATATTATGAAATAGAACATTTCAGTATTACTAGATGCAGCAACAGCAATAGCATTTTCTAAAAACTTAGTCAAAACAATCGATTCAAGCACAATTAAATTTTGAACTGCAGCATTTGGACTGAACCAAAAGAAAAAAAAAATCTTAATTCTATTTTTTAAAGGAAAACATAGAAAACCACAGTTTTGTATCAATTAATCTAATGCATAATGTCTAATAAATTACATAAATAATTGAAAATATCTTTTTTATGTATCAGTGGAATATCTGTTGAAACATCATTGTTTCTCTAACATTTTACTTTCACCTTCACTTTCATCTGAGTGTCTATGAAATTTCATCCCTCTATTCTATTAGCTCCACATGCCTGTTCTCCCTCCTGCTTCTTTGCTTACCACTGTACAGTTCATCTGAAGGATCAAGTCAAGAGCATAAACGCACTGATGGTTTCATGTCAAAGATACTCATGCTAAAGAAGTATGGATTATCAATGATGTGAGCTGCATGTGTGGATTATTGTGCTGGAATATATGAATGTTGCATAATGAAATGTTCTTGGTACTAAAGAAGTTGAACAAAGTCAAATTAAGTTATTTTTTTTTGATAGAGTTAAAAATTAGAGAACATAAAACTTTATCTTTTTGAAATACCTAATAAGCAACCTAGCACATAGCACAAAGTGCTGCTCAAATGGTATAAGGATGAATACACAAAGATATAAAGGTATTTCTGATAAACAGAAGCATCACAGACATTTTCTGTGCAAGTCAGCTTAATTTAAAGCATCTAAAAAATCTGCGGAATATTAATTTTTGGGGCATCACAATATGATTTTCTCTATCCACTGTGATAATTTTGAGAAACAGAAATGGCAGAAAGATGGTATTTGCTGTATGTTAGGTTAAGGTTAAACAGCCCCATCCCTGGGGACAGGCTGAGAGCAGGCTGGGACACAGGTCCAGAGGTGGGCTGGGCTCAATGGGGTACATGGCTGGGCAGAACAGGACCTTGTGGGGCTGGAGACCAGCCCTGCTGCAGCATCACTGGGATAGGAGGTGGTAGTACCAGGGGTGTGATGTGGGGTCCTGGATGAAGGGGAGGATGTGAGGAGCCACAGGGGAGGTCAGGCAGGGACAGTCTGGCCAAGAGGTTCCTCTCCTCCACGAGAGGAGAACAGAACTGTGGCAACCTCACCTGTAATGAGTCACAGGTCTCTTAGCACTGTTTCATTGCCAACAGGTGTAAATGTTGATATATTTCTACCTCTTCTTTTTGATTCCCATTTGAAATCTGAAATTTTGCTGTGTTCTCCAAATGAGACAACAGTCGTGCTATAAGGTCTTCAAAACTACAGAGCTTCAATACAGTCTTTTACCAAGGTTTGAAAAGAAATTAAGATACATTACAGAAGCACATCTTCTGGTTTTGCAACTCCTCTTGTGAACACAAAAATCATATGATGTCCAGCTGTGTGCTGGAATTTGGGAATCTGATGACCAGGAATCATGAATTATTTGCTTTACTTCAGATGTGGGACATGTGTTCCAAAATTTCAAGCTAAGGTGCTGTCATGTGTGTAAAGAATATAATTGGTTTGTTCTACTTGGGTTAGAATCTTGCAAGAAGTGATGGTTTGAAGCCAATTTAATTGATGCTGAAGCTATATTTGCATTAGCTGCAAGCCCAAACCTTGACTGAATATCAATATAGTTTCCTTGGGAAATTCCTCCTCTCCTGCAGGGCAGGAGATAAGAAAAAAATACTTGTGGATTCTTGATTTACTGTTCTGAAACATCTCTAAATAGCACAAATAATCAAATGTCAATAGTTTAGTCTCTTAAGGCCTGTATGAGTTTCAAGTACAGTTTGTATTTCACATAGAGTCAACATCTTTGTCCAAACAATCCACTCACTTCATAAAATAAAAAATTAATTTCTGAAACGGTACATATGTCATCTTAGTATCAGAGATGTGAATATAGACCCTTGGGGTAATGACTATAATTCCATTCAAAATGCTTACAAGATGAAAATAGGGAAAACACTATGGAGGAAGCAGGAAGAATACATTTTTTCTTCTTGTACCTATATAAGAGAAAAATAGTTGAGTACAATAACATACAGAGCAAAAAAATAAAGAGCTTCACAGGATAGTCAGATGAAAGCTGGCTTCCCTATACACCCACACTGAGTCTGGGTCTTCAAATATTTTACAGTTTCACTATATAGTAGAGCATTAGTTGCTCACAATCTTTTTCTGAATTCTTTTCTAGTTGCAGTAAAAAAATAGTCATGGAACCTCAAAAATGCTTTTTCTCATTGTGTCTTCCACGGAGATCCTGTAGAAAGGTAACCAGATGTAGAAACATTCTTCAAACTCCTTTTGAAATGGTAATTTGGAAGGCATTGTAACTATTCCTTTTTAAACACTAATCTTATTAATGAATCAAAGGTCTCTAAAGCAGTGACTCTCACTACATAGAGAGTTTAAAATGTGTTCTTGTGATTTACTCTTCAGAATGTGGTAGACTTTTCCTGTTAATGAGAAGAAATGTTCTATGTCATTGTGGCACCACAGTTGTGTAATACTTGGGAATACCATAAACATTAATTTCTTGTTATCCTTCATCCAAACCTAGGATTAGTGTGATCTAAAACAGATGAATAAGGAAAACAGCTACTGTTTTAAATAGTTCACTTGTACATTTTCCAGGCATAGGACAAATAGCTGTAAATCACAGCTTTCAGTCCCATCAGAGTAAAACCAAACTCTGGAATCATTAAAATGTAATATTTTCCAGGGGTGTGGTGTTAACCCAGCCACAAGGCTGGAGAAGGACACATTAGATGCTGCTTTAAGTATCATTACAGATGATTCTTACGTTTATTAGAATGTGAAGTGAATATTAGTTAAAAAGGTGATGAAAAGGACTTTTTAAAACAGGTTATTCTGCATCATTAAGAACTATATTCTAACCTGTACTACATGGCTGTACTGGAAAGAAAGTGCTTCTATTTATGCAGTCAATACCAGAAAACTAATGAAAATCATTCTGTTCTTACTGCTGTTAATGTTATAATAGTTATTCATGTTATCACAAAATGAAGAACTTTTCCACCAAAATTCATTTACTTTTATTTGTCATTCTTACAGTAATTCATTGCCTAGTGATCTCATAAGCCCATGATTATATTGTATTATCTGCAGTGCTGCAGGGGGGGAATTTCTCCTAAGTTCAGTCAGGCTTCAAGGATGGTAACTAACAGACCCCAGAAAGCACTCTCGGGGCTATAATGTCTATGGCAGACTGAAGAATCTCTTTATTGTCAAACAAAAAAGGTTGTGTTTCCACATAGACTAACAACATTTATATTTGGTAACTGATTTTCAGTGACCATAGTGGTCGTTGGCCACTGAATCATCTTACCTGAAGTTGTGTGTGATGAAATATCCCATCCAGTACTGCGCTCTTCACTATAGAAACTTCTTCATCATTCATCATAATCATTAGTAATTTTGATTACTAATCATAGAATTTCTTAACTTGGTTTTGGAAACTTATATAAACTCATTGAATAGCTTTTCCATAACTCAGATATGTCACTTTCCGAATCTTTTCACAATTCACATGCTTGAAGACATACTACTGGGAAAATCCCTGTGTTGCCATTTACTGGATCTGTAGATCAAAATATAGTAACTCTTAGGTTGTCTGGTACTCCAACCTCGGTAGTCCTAGGAAATAATAAATATGTTTTCATTTTGATTTTAAGACTACTTTGAAAACTATGAACATAGGAAATTTCAAGTTTACATATCAGGCCTTCTGCTAGCTAGTATTAATAGTGAATTCTGCCAGACTCCCATTTCTGTTCCACCAGGACAGCACTGAGAGTCTCTCTGTAAGTCAATGTACTTATTCAATGAGCTCTCACCAGTAATTCTATCTGGAATTACCAGTGGGGATAATTCCTATGCCATCTGATAGGAATAATTTCTTAGCAGTGAAAAGAGCTTTTAAACCAGCTGCAATCAAGTGTATGCTGTTCCTCCAGATTTACATTGACTTAATTAAACAAACTAAGTACCTGAGTAAAGTTTATATGTCTTTGTCACTCCTTGCAGAACCTTTTTATTTCTCTCTTCACTGTCAAGAGCAGCATATTCACATTGGAATTCTGTTACACCACAATTTTTTAAAGCATATAGGATATTGCATCTCAATTTTCCATCAATCTGTAGCTTTATTATGCTGGAACATTTTAAAAAATAACCACTTTGATACAATACTGATAAGGTGTACACAAAAAGAATCATATTTCCATGAATACTCTCTCAGGAGCAATCACTTTGTCTCAGAATCTTCCTTTTTGCTGGAAGTTAAAACTTACATTATATTGTCTCTTTTCAGCCTCTGGAAAAGATTAAACAGTATCATGTGGTGCCATTTGAACTTCTCTGTGATACTCCAGGACTCAAGACAAACTTTCTCCCACACAATTGGATTTTATGTGCAGCTTTCTGCTGGTTTGTAGGGGCAAAAGTAGATGAGCTGTCATTGCTATGAGTGAATCCCTTGTTTCAACTGTAGAAGCTCTAAAGAATTCCTTAGTTAAAATAAGGGACACTGTTACTCATATTTAAAGTGGGTTTTGGATTTCATTAAGCTCTTGGCTTTGAAGATGACTTTTGCTAATCAGTTCTGTGATAGTTTATGGTTCTTGAAGTATTTCTTATAATGATTCACAATTGCATTTTCTTTAGTAATTTTTTCCTTGGTTTTGAAAATGAATACCTGATTTATGCTTTTTTGGATCTATCCCCTCATATTTTCCTTTTTTTGTCTTTAGACAAAAAGGTAACTGATTTGGTAACAAAAAAAAAAAAAAAAAATCTACTGGTTTTGATATTCAACTTCTTGGATTTTCATTAACACCCACCAGAGAACCACATCTAATTTTTTGGCATCTTACTGAGCTTAGGAATCAAAGCTAAGTCAGAATGCCTAAGGAAATGGTAATATCAGTTTATGTGAAGGCACTGTATTTTCAGTATAATTCTCTGTCACATCCTTACTGCATACCAGTGTTCTGATTGTTTGTGTCTTAAGTGATTTTCTAAGAGTATTAATATTTTGCTTTCCGTTATTGGTTTAATTTTTTTATTTTATTTTATTTTTAGTATTTCACAAAGGTGACAGATCTATGTCTAGGAAATAACACATAAATCAACAAACAACTGAGAAAGACAGAGAAAACTAATTGAAGAAGTTATTAGCTTTGTTATTAGTTCATCTTGTTTAAAAAAGAAAATGAAATGGAAAGAGGAATGGAACGGAAAGGAAAGGAAATACATTTGAAAGTGCAAATTAATTAACATGAAAGTGAGCTTCCAGTCTGAGTGCACTTGAAGCTGCTTCTTGTGCATCTGCTTTTTCCTAAAGTAAGTTTATGATCTGATTGTGTGCTGTATTGCTGTGGCACATGGCAAAGCTGCTTTCATTTTTTTTTTCTCCTTTTCTCAGCCATTCTGTTCATTTCATTCCAAAACACTTTCTACCCAGAAGGAGCTTAGCCATTGTCATTGACAATAGCTGAGGAAAGGCCAAAAATGAGACAAAATAATTTCTTCATTTCAGCTGTGTTGTAGTAACTCTCATAATTGTTCTAAGATGTGTTTTTTCCTCTCAAACTTGTTGATCATAAAGAAAGTTGAGAGTTTGCATAGCCAAGAAAATAATCCAATGCAAATACATGTACTCCATTGACAAAATTTGTCTTTATACTCTCACAAGGAATAGTAATGTAAAAAACATTGCTGGAAAGAACAATTCTCTTGGAGTTTCCCTATTAAGTGCTATAGCTACCACTGAAGGCTTTGTTTCAGGATATCTTTATGTCAGGAAACTGACATAAGCAAGAGATTTTCCCATATTTCAAAAAGAGAATATTCTTTGCTTCTTTTCCTCTCCATAGCTACACCAGAAAGGGTGCCTAACTGCACTGTCATTATTCATAAATTATACTTAAAAATACATATTTTGATCATAGAGTATAGTTATACTGCTCTGGGGAAAATTGTAGGTCCACTAAACTCAGTAGTTTACCACTGACTTTTATGGAGCCAAGATTCCACCCCCTGCAACAGACTTTTTTGCCTGTCAAGAAGGGCCCTGCAAATGTCTCTGATATTGTAAATGACCTGAAGTACCATCATGGGGATCTAACTTAAGTGACAATTAAACCCTTACTAAACAGTGGAAAAAATTAATAAAAAATCTAGGCCAGATCCTCAGAAACTTGGATAATTTGCATGGTCTAAATTATTATTAAGTACAACATATAATGTATCAAATTTTACTTCCTGTATAATATCTAAAAACAACTTGGATGAGGACCAGTCCTTGGATGAGTATGTATTTTGTTTTTTTATATTTCAGAAAGTTAACTTTATGAAGAGAAAGAAGAAAGCATTGTATGGCTGCTACTTAATGAGAACTCTCTGCAGGATACAAAAGAACATTTACAATAAAGGGCATAACAGCATAACAAAATTATGAAGGTATTATGAAGATATAAATTATTGTATCAATCTGGTTGCATTAATCTGGTTTCTTAATTTTTTATTTTTTTTTTTTTTTTTAAGATTGCACTAGTTTTATCATTACATTGATATGCAGATGTTGAGGGGTTTTTTGCCACAATAAAAAACTCAACCCAAACCAACCTTTAACATTGAAAAGAGTTGTTAAATTGGTGTGAATGGGTATTAAAGAAAAACTAAGGTACAGTCACTTCCAGAGAAGTTTCTTATGCACTGAGGAATACAAGATCCATGCAAATGCAAAATGAATGATGTAGCTTTGGGTTTGACTGGGATCTAAATCTAGGAGGTATAGAATACTTCTGTGTGTTTGTCCATGGAAAGCATGAATTGATAATTGTAGATGAATTTTTGTGTCTAGAAACACAAACCCTGATATAGGGTTTGTCCTCTGCTATACACAACCATAATATCAGTTAGATGAGAGATGTAGTATGCAGAACAGAACTGTATTTCTACCAATCATACCTGTGAAACTGCAAGATCACTGTTATTTCCTGCATAATATTTGACATCACTTAGGTGATTCTTGAATTACTGGTGTGTAAATACAATTCTAGCATAATTTGTAAGGTAATTTCTTATAAACCACTTTAAAGTTACTCTGGGTTTTTATTTAAAAAGTGATAGATATATTTTGAAAAGTGAGATGGCTAGTATTTTGTGGCTTAGTACATTTATGTAATATACTGTAATTTATTCTAACATCTGAGAGGCTGAAATGCATACAGTAGAATACTGTATGTTTGTCCATAGAGTAGTTATTAAATGGATGCTTGAGTGTTGTGTTCATTTTCCCATTCTGACACAGGTCTAAGGTTGTACAGGCTTCAAAGTGAGTATGAACGTGTTACTTTTTAGCATCCATGTTACTGATGGTTTGGAGTCTGCTCACAAACTTGGAAAGTTTTCAAGTCAACTGACCCTTTCTAAAAGACACACTGCAAACTGCTAGAAGAAACATTTCCAGGTAACATAACATATAGACTTGTCCTCACATTGACTTTTAAGAAATGCTCCCCATGCAGCCCTTGAAGACTCTGACTGTTTTTATGCTAGAAAATACTCCTGTCTTTTTTTGTTGTTGTTTGTTTGTTTTTTTATTTTTATGTCAGGGGCAAAGTATGCCTTCTGACTTTATGACTAAACTCTCTCCTTTCCCTGTACAGAATGGCCTTGATTGTATTGTCCATTTAGAGAAACTGCTGTCTTGTCCTTTCCTCCAAACTGTACTAAGGTATCATCTGATGCACATTAAAACTGTGCTATATAAATTGTTAGCAATAAAAAAATATGCATGTTTCCATGTCACTGCTTAAATCTGCACCATAGCTTTTTCTAAGTTAACTAGTTAAAGCATAGACAGTTCCCTGACCCTCTCAGATATGCCTAAAGATGATGCTTTGCTGAGTGATATTGAGGAGGAAAGTATAATCTGTTTACTTTTTTTTTTTTTTTTTTTTTTTTTTTTAATGACTTTTTCATAAAGGGGGTGATGATTCAGGTTAATTTATCTTTTCTCTCAAAGAGCTCAGTCTCCAATTTTCAAAGTACAACAGGAACACTTTTTCTTATTGTAGCACTTTCTATGGACTGCAGGTATGCTAAGCCTAACCCTTTGGAAAGCCCTATTTTCCAGATTCTCCTGATGAGCTTTTTCTTTTTGTTTTCAGAAGTTAGCTACCCAGTTCACAACCTGACAGAGTGAGCCAGCATGATTTCAGCTCCTCGCACCTGTGCTCAGAGGTCAGGAAAAGGCACAGCAATTCTTATGAATCACAGCTCAGTGTGAGTCATGTGTTTGGTATTTACTTCATTGTATTTACAGATTTCTTTAAAAAGTTTTGTGTAGTTTGTCTTTCTGGTAGCCCAAAGAAGTATAGCTGTCAAGAGACAATATTTAATACATCTTTATTGTCTTTTTTTTCCACCTACTGCTTACAATTTTTCTATACAGCACATTTTCCTTTTACCAAACTTATCTATATCAAACAACTTGGTTTTGGAAATGGTGATTGCTGACTCCTGTTTAGCTTCCTAAAGAAGAAAAAATAATTATGAACTCTTAATGATTAAATTTTTTACACAAAACTGCAGCTCTCTATAAATATACAGTTTGTGTTTTTTATTATGGTCTTTCCCACTGAGAATAATTCACACTTTAATTTCCAGCCGCATGCCATAAGATTTTCCCTCAAGTGAGCAGTTATTTCCACTGGTTCGATGCTATTATGTTCATTCTATTAAGTGGTATTTTCAAACTATCCATTTGAACATCACAATTAATAGATAATTCTAGTTATTAAGGGTTCATTCAGTGGTTGTTCATTCTTTTATTCAAGCCTTTTTTGTCAGTAATTTTGTAACCTCACTGCTACAAGTAGTAGTCATAAAGGCAAGTTACGTTACAGGCTGCCCCTAAAGATTTCTTAGTGGAGAAATAGAACTCTTTATAATCACAGGCAACATTTACAATTAACAATATATGAGTTATACCTCTTTGTTATTACCGCTCAGCATCCATGCTGAATTTACTGCAAAAGTATGTTGTTGCTGGGGAAAAAAAAAAAAGTAAGAGCCATCACCAGGATCAGAAGTCATAAGCTCATTTGGATTTTCTCTGATAGGTCCTTAATCATGAGAAACTGTAAGACTCTAGGTCTCCAGTCATTCTGGATTATTACTCAAGGGTGGATCTCTGTTTTCTTTGGCTGTGGACATATATTCCTGTGCCACAGATCCATATTCCTCCCACTCCTCACCTGGACTTGGCCAGAGGCCCAGCAAACACTGCATATGGATGACACTGTTCTATCTCCTTTTCTGAAATCATCCTAGTCTTAATCCTAGTTCAACCCGCTCCCAAGCAAGGAATGGTCACCACTGACACCAGCTAATTCCCTAACAGCACCAAGATAGTGTGAAAGTGGTGCAGCTGCACATTAGTTAAGGACCATTTCCATTTGTTTTGCAAGTCAGCAAAATATTGAGAAAATATTTTTCAGTCAGTTTATTATTTGATTCCTAGAGAAGGTGAAAATGAACTCCCTGAAGTGAGAATGAATAACTATGCAAACTTACTATGAGACTTCAAAGTATGTGAATACTACTTCACATACTGTGCCATATGAGTCAATAGCTATAGCATACCTCAAAGTAATGCTCCAGCTCCTGTAAATAATCAAAGCTACAGTTAAGTGGGATTTGGGTAGTACTTGTCACTGTAGTAGAGGCCAGGTCCCACTGCTGTTGCTTTGCAGGTGAACTTTTCTTCAGTTCCTTATTTACAAGCTTAGCACTCCCAAGTGTCCTCAGGCCTTCTTAATATATGAGTAACAGGCCCTCCCAGTGATTCTGTTCAATGAATTTGTGGTCTCAAGTGTGCTTCAAAGTATTTGCAGGAATCTTTAGGTACAGCACCTTTAGACAGAACTGTTTCAAGTGCTTATCTAATTCAGAATCTTTAATCAAATCTATAGAGCTCAATTTTCTCTCCAGTGTAAGATATTTCCAAAAAAAGCGCCTTATGTTAAACTTGGGTTGGTGTTGACTGCTATTAGAAATTTATATTTTCACACTAGAAGGATGGGTCCTGTGGCAATTATAAGAGTTAGGATTAATTTTGGGGTTTGGATTTCATTTTGGTAATATAAAAGCTAGAAGAAGTCAATTCTATTCTGCCAGCAAGGGTTTAGAATAGTCTGGTCTGTTGTCAACGCTTCTGTTTTTCAGCCTTTCTGTGTAGTTCTTCCTGTCATTACTCTTATGTTGGGGGCTTGAAAATCTAAAACTGGAGCCTAGTTTTGTCCTTGAAACTGAGAAGCCTTCAGAGAGAAGACTGAGGAGAAATCTGGAGTCAATTGTGGTCAACATCTTATGTTCCCTTCAGTGGATGGGTGGTTCCCTTGGCTAGAATTATTTAGACAGTAAGGTTGTTTGGGGGAATGTAATGACTGAAGAACCCATTTCAACATCTGGTGTCTTGCCCTCAGAATAAGGAAAAATTTAGGCCAATACTCTGTGCTTTTTTTTTTTCTTGTAATTTTTTCCACAACTTTGGTTTAGTTCAGCTCTTATGTTTGGGCTAGTGTTTGGGAATCTACAGACTAAAGATGTTGGTAAATTGCTGGGTGCTACATGTCTCAAGATTAAGAAGAAGGATGTCAAAGACATCTGATGCTTTGTGTCCTGGTTGTTGAAGAGTTTAAATCCCTGGCCATTACTGGTATTAGAATTAGGGCTTGATTCTGGTTTTGAGAGTTGGAAAGCAAAGAGCTCCTCTTAATCCTAATAGCTGCGTGAGCTATGAAAGAGAATAGTATTACTGTTGTATCTGTTTTAGTTTTGATTTTCCCCACCCCAGTCCTGTTTTTTATCTTTTTTTGCTGAGTTTCGTGCCTGGGCACCAATTGTAAGTTAAGTTCAGAAAAGGGTCTCTTGGCATGTATATTAATTTTATGTTTTGGAATGGACTCAGGCTGAAGTTTGGGATAGTTTTGATGTTTGAGTTGCATATCTCATCTTGTTTCTGGAAGATCTGGGAACTTAAGGTTCAGAAAGTGGGTTGTTTCACTGGGTTCTGAATGTATTGGTCTAATGAATGCTGACAGTCAGGGTAGGGCTAGGTTTAGACTGCATAACCCAAAGATTGAAGAAACTGCTCACACTGTGGTACTAGTAGCTGTAAGTACTAGACACGGGCTACAGTTCAATTATGTTTAGGATAGATAGTAAAAAGAAGTACGAAGTCTGAAGTGCTTTTGAGGCAATGTAGCACTTCTAGAGGTTGTTGTCTCTCATTAGCAAAACATGATTTCCTCTGCTGTAGTAACATATGGCTTAGTTTAAAGTTAGCACCAAAGCTGGATAGGGCCTCGGTGAATTTCCTGGCTCAGGACACATGGTTAAGGAGAAAACTGATATGTAAATTATAGAACCAAATCATATGATAAGTAAATCATAGAATCATGCTTTGGGTTCTCATAGAGGTTAAGTCCCTAAATTATTAAATAGTAAACTATTAAATACTATATTATATAATAGTAAATTATTAAATAGTGAATTAAACAGTCCCTAAATTATTTAATAGCATCTTTTGGTACTATTATACTATTTCTAGTTCTAGTTCTAGTTCTATTTATAATTATTTATATTTACATTTAAATTTATACTGATATATGTATTTTATGTTTCTTTTTATATCTATATCTAAATTTATTTTTATTTCTATATATACATTTATGTCTATATTTTTATTTTTATGGGTTTTATTTTATTCATTTACATTTACATTTATATATTATTAAAAGTATGTCTTGCAAATTACTTTCCATTGTACTCTGTACAAATGTTATTTCATTTCTGTGATCATTTTGGGAGGTTGAGAAACAGTTCAGCTCAAGGAATATGTATCTCTACAATTTACTATTTATTTGCATAATTTGTTATACATAATATGGATAAGATTGTGCCAGATTTGTCTCCTTCTGGTATTTATTGATGTTTCATATTCAGAATAACTGTCTCTCCATTTTCTTAAATTCTTACGTACAAAAAAGCTGTAGATGGCTGTGAAATGAGGGACAACATTTATAACACTTCAAAAGTAATTTGCCAAGAACACTCAAAAAATCTCTGCTCTACTGAAGTAGAATAGTACTAGGGTAGAAAATGATCAAGGCTGAAAGAAATGCCTTTTTAAGAGAAAACACGGATTTCACGCCTACTTTGTACTTACTGAGAAAAGGGAAAACATTAAATGTAACAACTTGTCTGAATAATGATAAATAAACCACTAATAGTCTGACAGATCAGTTTCTGCTCCTGGACACTTGCTTTTCTACAGCTGAACAGGAGAACATATCTGCAGTCTCTCCAAGGGTTTCTCACCTGATGCCTGCTCTGGAGATGGTTCCTACAGGCAGCTGCTCAAGATTCAGAATTTTTATCCAGTAGGAAACTCCAAGATTAAACATAAATTGCAATTAAAAACAAAATAAAAAGCTATATATTTATTTAACATAGCAGCAAACTTAAGCATATTAGATATACCATTCTAGAGGGGTGGTAGAACAACATTTTTACCAATATGTTTTTTTCTTTTTTCTACATGTGATACTCCTTTCCTTGCAATATATTTTCAATAAGCTAGCATCATCCTATGACAAAATCTTTCATTAGTTCCACTGACAGAAAGAAGTTTCTGAGAAATGCAATTCTCATAACATTTTTGGATTGATAGTAACACTTTAAATGGCAGACGAATTACATTTCATAAACTGTTATCCCTTAATCACAGAACAATAACTTTCAGATGAGGGTGAGTGATGATTAAATAAGCAGTAGAGCTTCCAAGAGTTATCAAGGATAAACTTTTAAAGGCACACTTTGACAGGTGAGGTGTGTATTCTACCAATTCATTGTAAAAAGATTTTAAACCAAATATAAACAACTTGGCTAATCAGAGAATAGTAAATGACCCTAATGTTACTACTATAAAGGAAACCAATAAGAGATGAGTATCAAGAGATGAGTATCTAATCTGTTTTAGCTGAAAACCTCACAATAGTGGTATGAATAGGGGAAATCCAAGGAGCTGAATTGTTAAAGACATTAGAAATAACAGATAATTGCACCTTGGATTCTGAATTTGGAGTAACTGAACCTTAAATTAACAAAACTTGGTTTGATTTCCATAATCTGGAAGGGCACATAAACAGTCCATCCACTCTCAAAATAATTAGCAGATTCAATTACACTGAGAAATGTGAGTGTTAGGCAAGTCATTCAATTAACCAACAATCCAAAAGATTCGTGTAGAATATAAAACTTTTGTGTCTTTTCTGGCAGTTAGAAGGGAAAAGTGGTGAATATAATTAAGTAGATAACTCATAGTCTTTCTACTGGAGCAGGCTATTTCAGTGGAAAGATTTCAATACATAGCTAATAAAATAAAATAGTCGTCACAGACATTACAAATGTTGCAAGTTTTAAGTCAGGCCAATATTTCAACTAAATAAGAAAACTGAAATATGCACCTAGGCATATGGTCTTGTAACAATGTCAGTTGCAAATGTTTATAAATAAAACAAGTGTTATAGTTGCACATAAATGCAAAGCAGAAGAGTTTGATTTTTCACAAAAAGAAATAAAAATATACAGGAGACATTTATGTTCTGTGTAAGCAGCGAAACTGAAAAGAGACTGGATTTCAACATTTGCAAGGCAATTTGATTTCATCCAGATGGATTGTTTTCAAATTTAATTTTAATATTAGACAATGTAAAATATATACAGTCAATCCCACAGCAGGAAAGTATCCTCAGATGGTAGATCAGAAAATAAAATAAACCAAAAAATCTTCAGGTAACTTGTCAAGCTAGAAAATTTCGTATGCTACTTTATTTACTAGAATTCACTTCTGAAACAAAACTTAAAAAACATATTGTTTTTTCATTTTATATACCCAAACAATCACAAATACTTATGTCCATTTAGGACTTCAGGTAATTCTTAGACAACAGAATGTACTTAACACACGATTTAACTTAAATTAAGAATCAGAAATGGCCAAAGTTCACCGAAACTTATCCCATTGAAATGTTCACTTTAAAGTCAGCAATGCTTGACTGGAGCCTAGGCATTTCCTCTTTCATTAACATTTTCCTTTCTGTAGCATTCCGTGTAGAATTTCTAACTACTGTTTCTTCTATTTTTTGGCTGCTTCTTCTATTTCATTTTCACTTTCTGCTAAATCATTCAACTTTTTACTACTGCTGTATAAATATATGTTCAATCTTTCTGCTTGCAGTTCATGGAAATGTATATTACTGTAATACTATCCTCTCAAACACATCATGTTTTCCCCATATGTGCCCTTGCATCCTGCTAGTTTTAGACCTCTGTAAGTCTGAAAGTTTGAGGTTTGAATCTGGTTTTATTTTTAGGTATAAAAATAATTCTGGCAAACATTCTGGCTGTTTTTGACACATCTGCTAGTGACTTCTGTGGATCTTCTTTGTGTCAGGCATAGTGTCTTCTCTGCCTGAAGAACATTAGAAGAACATTCCCAAAAAATTAGTATGTGGTCGTGTTCTATGAACAATTTCAAGGGGCCTTCTGTTAACATAACAACACAGTGTTATGCTAAAATCTCATGACTAATTCTTCCTCGCCAGCAGAGCACTAGTGTTTGCCCATGTGGGAAGAATTTTTCACTGAATCCTGTCACCAATCAGTGCTCCAACTGAGCCTAGAAACTTGGTGGGAAAGTCACACAGCCTTCTGTGAAGCATAAACTTGTTTCAGACACTTAAAGGACTTGTGTATATATAATGCCTTCTTTGAACAAGTTATTTCTGGAGAAATAGATTGCCACTTCCTTGTAAACTTTGCTGTTTTACTTTGAGCAGACAAAATTAATCAAGAGTTAACAAAAGCTTAATTTTCTATTATGGAAGTGCAAAAAATACAGAAAAAAACGGGAATAAGATCACTAACATGGTGGGTTGGAATATATTGGCAATGCTTTTCTGTTTCTCACTTAGGATGTTTCTTAGGCATGACTTCGTTATCATAGAGCACAAGTTGCTTGAGAATATATCTTGAAATATATCTTTATCAACATAAATGCCCTAACCCTGATTTTTTTTTCTCTTTCTTGTCTGTATTAACTCTATCATTACTGTTGAACACACATGAAGTTTCAGTGCACCCTAGGAGCTGTGCTTCCCCTTATACTAGGATTTAGGGAAACATATAGTCAGGTAACTTTGATTATTGTTTCATATTTATGTGCTGGCGTGTAACACTTCTTTTTAGTTTGATTAGCTGGCTTCCTACAATATGCAAAAATCTTTTTGGAACATAAATTAAATTGCTCATCTGTTTTAGATTCCTGTTTAGGAAGTTAATTTAATTAGAGAAGAAGCTGACTCCTTTCTTCTCAAACAATGAAATGTTCACTGTGAACACTGGCTTTGCAGGATTGTGAAAGGTGTGCAGAAGGAAAGATATTAATTGTACAATTGCTTGATTATTCCAAAGACTGTGACACTTCATTGGCTTCTTACAGTAATCCCTTAAAATACATCAATAATACAGATTGACTATTTAACACGCTAATTACTTTGTCCAAACTATTCCATTGCATTTGTCTTTTTAATTATTGACTATGTTAATCCAAAATTGCATCCTGATAGTTCTTGTCAGGGACAGACAGAGCATGCAAAACTTCTACCTTGCTGTAAGCATGAGAAATAGGTACTCCTAAAGCAAGAAAGATAAAGTAATAGTCATAATCTTATAAAGTCAAAATTTTAACATAATTACAACCTCAAAGATCAAAAGTAATAATAAAAAACCCCAATAAATAGTAGGCAGGGAGTTGTGCATTTGGGCAGTATGAATGCATTTTCAAATATCTGACACTGGAGTCGTCTTTTTTTCATGTTCCTGCTTAAGAAAAACCTACAAAGAACTACTAATTCTGCATTAAATTAGGAAACATACTTCTGTATATGAGTGTCTCTTGCTACATCATTTCAAAGTTCATCTGATAGATAGATAGGACAAATGGTTTTATGGAATCTTGTAGACTGATAGATCTGATAACAGAGTTCCTTGACTTACAAAGAAGCACCCACCAATATTTTTTTAATTTTATGTAGGTGATGCTTCTAAAACTTGGCAATGTTTATCAGAAAGACTAGGCTGTTGAAATTATGATTTATTGCACTGGAGTAAGGATATCTAGGAACCATGCACAGTTTAGTCACAAAAGTTTATGATTAAGTGAAATGCTGGAAGATGACCTCAGGTTCTATAGCAGCTATCTGCAGACATGTCCACCAAAGCCTCACAATTCCTTCAAGTCTCAATTTTTCTTAGGTTGTGTTCGATGATTATTTGATTATAGAGAATGTTTTTTATATTTTCAAATTCATCTTAATAACTTGGTTTGTTTTGATTAAACATCTTGTGTCATGCAGAATGATTCAATTGCATTCTAGCATGTAGACCCCAGAATATCATACTACATCTATAGAGCAATCTAAATGTGGGCTATACACCTGGGGGTGACAACTTAAGAGCACACCATGCAGCTCACACCCTTCAGGTGGACAGCAGTGCTATTTGCATCCTCAGCATTCATATACTCCACTGCTTCAATTTTTTCAATTTTTCCCCCACAATTTTTCCCCCAGACAGTTTCTGACCCCATTTCCTTTGCTGGGCCTGATCCTTATCCCCACTCACGGGCTGGTGTGCTCTCCCAGTCTTGCTGGTCCCAGTCTCCAAGCAGATGCCCGCTTCCTGGTGCTGGGGATGCTGCCCCACTGCCCTTCTTCTGGATGGGGATGTGGGACATGCCTTGGCTGCCAGACCCTGCCCTGCTGTTGAGGAGCTATCCCTAGTGCTCCCAAAATCCACCCCACAGGGAGCTCAAGGTCTCTTGATGAGCAAAGCAGACACATAGCAAAAATTGCCTTCCATTTCAAACTGTTCTGCATATTCTGTGAAGACCCTTGTGGGAGATTCTTGTGATCTGGTTTAGAAGTTTGTCTTCTAGAGCAATAAAAATAAAATTATGTTGAAACCAAAGTGAATTTTATAGCAAATAGGTGGAAAGAAAACAAACATAAAATGTAAAGTTCTGTATGCATCTTATTTAGTTTGTTTAAAACTGTTTTACTATAAACAACACTAAAAAATTCTTATGTCTAAACAAAGCCAAGAAAGATTTAACTTGATAAGTTAAAAGAAGCTTTTAACTTATTGAAGTCTTGAGACAGGTTAATGAGGAAAGGGAAATGTATAATTAGGTTAATCATTCTATTCTCTTCAATTATGGAAATTTCTCTTATTTGCCCTTTTTAAGGACAGCTGCATTGTTTATTCTGGAGCTTGGGTCCAGGTGTCAGCTGCCATTGCTTTTCCTGGGCTCAGACCCTTTGTAAATGAATCTCTCCAGCTCTTTGAGACAATCAGTCTCTGCAGACATTTCCAATATAGCATGATGATAGCAGTCACCTCCTTTATGAACAGAAGACTTTTATAGAATGTGAATGGATACGCTGTGCCACATACCATCAAGGACAGGTTCTTGGTTGTGGTATTTTACTGTGAAGGTTTATCTCAGCTCCAGATTGGAAATTCTCAAACACATTTATCTTAAATATCCCAGAAATGCAGAAGAATTTCAAACAAAAAAAGGCTGAGCACTGAGGGATACTACCATCATATGGGTTCCAGACCAACTTCTTGCATGAGGACTGTTACTTATGACCCCAAATTCTGGATAGTTTCATAGGGAGTGACACCTCAAGTCATCTGATGTTTATTAGAAGAATATTTGGAGACATTTTTTTCCTTCTTTATCCTTTAATCAAAGTTCTTTTGCTCAGAATAATACTTAGGGTGGGATCTTATATTCAAGTGGTAGAACAAGAAGATTGTTTTTAACCCTTTTCATGTTTATGGAAAAGAGTGACCAAATATAGTGCCAGAAAAGTAACAAGAAAAAGGCTAAAATTATCATCTGCAGTTTGCACAAAAGATTTCCTGATATTGTCCTGAAAAATTGACATAAAACATGGTTAGTGCTTATTTGTATTTAATATCAAAATCATTATTAGTATACAGTGAATATTTTTGTACTGCTTAAGCTCATTTTTTTTTTATTTGTTTTGGTTTTGTTTCTTTGTTTTACCAAGGAACTGTACTAGAAGACTTTGAATAATTTTGAAACCTCTAAGTTATGATCAATGATATTTATCTTCCACTTACAAATAGTGTCCTCTCAAGCCACTCTTCTCACAATACCTTATGTAGTTCCTGTTATGAAGAGAGACAAACAAAACAGTTATCAGTTTAGGCCCATTATTTTAAAAGGAGACAATGATCCTGTAAACATTCATAAAAATAGAAGTTAGGACTTCAGTTTTGCCCTTTTACATCACTAAGGATGACAGGGTAAGGATTTTAATCAGTAAGGATTTTAATATTATAACAAGACATAGAAAAATGTTTATGACTTGAATATCCTTTGAGAATAATCTGCCCTTAATTATTATCTGTCAAAGAATCCAATGCTGATATGCACAGAAACACACGAGAAAGAACGGCTGCTGTGCCATTCTGCTGCTGCTGTGACAACTTCCTATCCCTGTCAGAGAGGACATTTGAAATCACAAGATTAAAAGTTGAACCGAAATTTAAAATTCTGTTAGAGCCAACTGTTGATGTTTGAAATTTTGTTTTTCATCTGAATTAGAATATAATGAAAACATTTCAAATATTTTCAGGAGAGGAAACTGTGGTAAAACATCTGTTTTCTGAACAGAAAGGCAACTTTTGAATTCATGTGTCTTGCCACTGGAAACAATCCTAGGATCTGCCCTGAGTGCTTGAAATCTCCCACTATAAAAATTGTCAAACCCAATATTTCTCTGTGGGACCTCCTGGCTTAGATGCAGCTGCTTGTTTTGAACAAAAGCACATAAACAAATTGTCAGACCTGCTGACTAGTCCTAGTTAGAAACAAACTTGATAGAAAAGATGTTAAGGGGACAGGAAGGTTGATATTAGTGTTGTGGTTTAACTATTCCCATTGTGCACAAATGGGGAGCCAGGGTCATAGACAACAGTGACTGACTGGATTAAAATTCCATAATCACTACAGATGACATCCTATTGCATGCAGTTCTTCCTGCTGCTTCTGATGAATCATGATTATCTTTTAAGCTGTGTAAAATACACATACTGACACATGATAATTCATGTTTATTGTTGTAATTTGTCCATACAAACAAGGACAGCTTTAGTAAATTGAAAGTGATTACCGGAATGTGTCAAGCACCAAACAAACAGTTAGTGCTGAGTATGCTTTCTTTTTTTGTTCATAATAAAATGGCATAGGATAACTATGCCTCATTTATTTCCCCCAAGAAAACATCATAGTGGAATTTTACTGAAAAGCATAAAATTAGATTTTATAGAGGACTCTGTGGGGTAACACACTCTCGGTTTTATTGAAGCCTAACATTTTCCTCAGCTTCTCAAACATACTGTGTTGCAGTGACTACTATATTATTCCAACTAACTATTGTGAACAGATTCTGGCAATGCCTTATATAGCATTTATAGTCCTTAGCAAGTCCTCAGTATCCCCAGTGAAATCTCTCAGTTTCTCCACATTTAAAATGCTTTTGTGCTTCAATAAATGTTGAGCTAGTTCTACTTATGTTATGAAAGATATTTTATGAGGAAGAGTGTGCATTGAGCTAACAAAATCTCAGAACGTGATTAGAGGCAGAGATCAAGTTTGTTGTGCAATCAATTATCCTAAATGTTAATGCTCTATGCTGCAGCCTTTACTAGTGCCTCACATGAGCCAATATTTCCCTTATTCTAAAGTGCTGTCCATAAATTAAACAATGACACTAATGCCTATTTTACTTGAAACAGGATTCCTTGAAATTTTTTCCACACTGAGCATTGTGCTTTGTACATGCCATTCTAAATATTGCTGATATTGTATTGTGCTCTTCAGAAGACTTTGTTTCTCAGTCAGTGTCCCTGCTGATGTGTACAATAAGGATGAACAGGTCAGGAGAACAGGATGGAGTTTCAGCTGGCCTTGGGAATGGGATACAGCTGTTTCCAAGTTTTATGAATTTCTGAGTTATGCAAGCAATTTTTCATGACACACATAGCTTCATGGTTTGCTTTTTGTGTGACCCTGCTGGAGCAGAAATAAAATTGTCAGGGACTTGGATGATTTGGTCTGTTTTTGGTAATCAGAATGATTGTTTCAAGATAAAGTGGCAATAATCATCAGGAGCATATAATAACCAAATGCCAGGCAAAGAACAGGAACTAATCCATAGATTAAGATCTTCTCAAACCACTTTCAGAGGTCAATCTTCCCCCTTGTATCTTCCTCCTGTTTTTTTTTTTCCTAACAGTTCTTCCTCTGGTCAGTAAGAAGACAAGTCAGAGAGGAGACTAGGATGGTGTTGATTTCTACATGCTGGATTCATTGCTTCTAGTATTTTGCATTATGTGAGGTTACCTACAAAAGAGTTCTGGGAGCCCTTACACAAGAAGAAATTCTACAATAAATTTAATTATGTGTTATGATAAATTAAATTATGTGTGAATAGAGATCTGTAGTACAGACTGTTCTGTGTGTCTGTGTCCTCCTTGTTATTGCTAGGAGAAAATGTGTTTGGGTGGTTCTCTTGGATGCTGTGGCATTTCCTTTGTGCTGTGGGAATCTGTGTGCCCTGACACACTGGCAATGTATTAATATCCTTCAGACCTCCACAGAGCCTCCTTCTTCCATCACTCTTCCATCTTAATGTCCTTCAGACCTCTTCCATCCTCCTTCTCCTTCCATCTCCATCCAAGTACTCTGCTGGGATAATGCTTATGACATTATAAAGGATAAAAATTAGACTCAGACTTGCTCTTTCTAATAGAAGGAACTGCATTTTCCCTTAATGGAGTTTTTCATGGGTAGTGCTGAGTAATAAGAGTGTCCTTTTTTGTTCTCCTTATATTTCCTAAGTACACAACTTGTTGCTCTGAAGCCACTTAAATTCTAGCTACAGGAATTCCCCTTGGCACACCTTGACCTAAGAGATGCTTGTTACTCTTCTTTTGCATTACCTTCCATTTCCCAACTCCCCTTTTGTGCAGGAACACCAGGAGGAGTTTCTGGTTGTTAGGCTGCAGGTCTTGAGAAGGAAGAAATGCAAAGGAAAGGAGCAGACAGCTGAGGTCTTTGGGACAGGGATGATTTTGATTTGACAGCTTGTGTAAACTCTTAGCTTATGAGCCAACCTCTTGCTGCTGTGACAGCCTCATGCTTTTTCCCTTTGCCATGCACACTGCTTGTCAAGGGCGTACAGCTTTGATTCCAAGAGGCATTTGCTTTCTCTCAGCTTATGTTAAAGGCTACCAATGAAAACGAAAGCAAAGAGAAGATCTCTCTTAACTGTTTGAGGAGAAAATAGTCTTTGTGAAAAGTCTAAATGTATTTTATATTTTGCTCGGCTTATATGTGAAAACAATCAGTAGTTTACTTTTAACACATTTCTAAAGAAGTCAAACGTTTGTCTTTGGAAAAACCTGTCAGAGAATTAAAGAAAACTTCCATTAATGAATTTTTTTCACTAATGCCATGATTAAAGGCTAGAAGGATGCTGTGCTCCTAACAGTCAGCTTTTTTTGCAAGATGGATTTCTGTGTTGTGGTGCAGTGTAGAGTTTGAGGGGGACTTTTTCAGCCAGATATGGGGTAAATAAGAAGAAAATAGCAACATTTGCAGAAAACCACATTTCCACAATATCATTTGACAGTCAGCCTCATTTCTTTCTCCTAAGAAAACACCGTAGAACAGCTAAGGTCAGAAATGAAACCACAGATATGTGTTTGTGGTATTTTTTAGGCAGATGTGAGCTGGTTCAGAACGGTAGCCAGACATCATGTAAGAATGTTGGTCCAGTCTGAGTCCAAGGTAACAAGCCCTGCTTGAGAGCAATGGCCTGATTGGAGCTTCAGAGTCACCAGTACCCAGTCACTCCACATGCAGATGACTTCACCTACTGTCAAAATGACCTTTCAAAACATCAGTAAGATTTATTCCAAGAAACTGAGGTGGCACTAACTGAGATTTGACCCTAAGGCCCATATCCTTCCTCAGCTGAATGCTTAGAAGTTCCTTTCAGATCTGGGAGACTGATGAGTTCTCTCCAAAGTGCCTCTTATCTGTCTTTTTAAATATTCTCCTGTTCTCTTCTGAGTTGCTATTAATATTTCTGCCTAAAATCTTGGCTATTTCAAGTTTCCTAAATTTCACTTTTGACAAAGAGCTTCCTGGGAGCTTCCGCTGTGTCTGAGTTTTCTTGAAATTCTTATCATTGTTTTCTGTGCACCTTAGTACTCTGTGTTGGGCTGCTGAAGACAGGAATCTTTTGCTCTGCAACTATGCAGGACTTCATGTATATTTCCCTAGGGTAGCTGGGATTCCTACATACCACTTGGAGAAATGAATGCCAGTGACACTCCAACAGAATTTTCCTGACTGTATATTTCTCCAGCTACTGCTCAGCTATCTTATTTAACACTTAGTTTACCAACACATAATAGCTGTTTCTTGGAAGCAGTTTGTATTCCTGCCTTTGCCCTAATCATAAGTCCCTTTTTTTTTGTTCTAAGCCACCAGAAATATTTATGCCTAATCCTTGCTATCCTCTTCAGTACAGAACCCCTTTCAAAATTATTGCTCTGGGATTTCTCTGGCTTTCCGTAGTTCTAATTATGATGTTTTTTCTTACCCACTGATGCCCTATTTTCTGCTTAAACAATGAGGCTAAAGAATAGCTTTAGCCCCAGGCAACATCATTATTATCTACATAGTGCTCTTTTGAAACATCTCATTCTCCATCATTCACTGTTTCTTTCCAGGCATGCTGTGTGCATTACTAACAGGAACCTGTCCCCTCCTGCAAACAGCATATTTTATTTAACTACCTCACAGTTTCTTCTCTTTCTCATGCTCCTTTATGCAATGTAGTTTGTTTTCAACTGGCATGTTCTAAATCCTATTCAAATAACCTTTTCCTCTCTCATCAGCTTGGAAATTGAAATATACCACAGTTCAACAAGATGTTCCCTGCAGCTGGGCTCAGATCTGCTTAAAAATCACCAGGTGTTTGTCAGTATCTTCACATGGGTAGTGAGCTGTACCCTCACAAAACATTCCGAACATCTGGTGCCAGTGTCTTAAGCAGGAAACTATTCAATTTCAAAAAGGAAAACAAGTAGTCTCTTTAATATCAAGATACAAATTTTTTTACTGACGTAGTTACTATGTTAGAGCAGGACTTTATTTAACACTGGACCTGGATCTCAGCTTCCTACTGAAGACAATGAATCCAAGCTGAGCTTCCTGGTGCTGCCACTGTCATCAGCCAGAAAGAAGGGATAGTCCTGGTCTCCCAGTCTTGACCTCTCATACTTTTGCAGTAGATTTTTGGCATGGTATATGTCTCTCTCCCAGTCAGTTTCCCACTTTGGATGTTGCCACAGGTTGGGGCTGTTCCCAACAGCACTGCCACAGTGTTTTGGAAGCTAAGCAGTTAACTGTGTAGATGTGTTATGGCCAAAGGGAACCATTTAGGTTGGCTCTGGAACCATTTACGCTATGTAGTTGTTTTTCCCTCCTTTTTTTTTTTTTTTTTTTTTTTTCCCCAATCTGTCTTTCAGCTTTCAGTTGAAGAAGGAAATTTAAACCAATTTTCTGTTAATTCTTTTATCACTACGTTCCTTTATCGCTCATTTTTTTTTGTTTTTCTGTAACATAAAAGAAATTATACACATAGCTTCCATATACATTGCATAGGTATATGCTTGTATTCCCAGATGACTGCTTGCAATTCCTTCGACTGTCCATGCCAGGTTACTAGGCAGTAACACATTTGTCAGCTAGGATATTCATTTACAGCATAAAAAACTCTAAAATGTCTCTGTGACATCACTGTTTGGAACAAATGAACCATTAATCAAGAAAGCAGACAGACCTTCCCTATTTGTGTGGTACTGCTGTCCCCAGGACGTCTGTATTTCCATTTCCAAATCCCAGTTGCTGACTTCTTAGCTTAAAAGATGTAGCCATAATTACAGAGAAAAGTAGATGAACTGTAAAAAAAACCCCAAACACTTAATCCAACATAATTCTTCATAATAACTGGACTTAAGAGTTTGATGGTTGAATGGCATTCCTATTAGAGATGCAGTTACAGCAGATGATAGCTTAAAATGTAGACAGCTATGGAGTGCATTAGTAGTAGATGCTGCATGACTGAATAGATACATTTATTATGTTCTGGAGATCAATCAAGAAGGGCAACGAAGCTGGTGAAGGATTTAGAGGACAAGCCTTACAAAGAGTGTCTTAGGGAGTTGGGGTTATTTAGTCTGGATAAACAAAGGCTCAGAAGACATTATTGCCCTCTACAGCTATCTGAGAGGAGGTTCTAGGTTGTATTGAGGCAGTGGTCAGTCTCTTCTCCAAAGTAACAAGTGATAGGACAAGAGGAAATTGCCTCAAGTTTCCCTCAAGAAATTGCCAGGGGAGGGTTAGGTTGGGTATTAGGAAAAATTAGGCAGCATGATACTCGTAAATGCTTCACAAGGAAGGAAATTTATACTTTACTGAACAGAACAGAATCATATGCTATAGAAGCTAAAGAATAACTTGGGAACTTTTACTTTCCATTATTCTGTCAGCCATCGTAAGCCTTTCACTACCCTAAGTGCTTTGCTAGTTCTCATTTTGCCTGGGAGAGAGCATGAAATATAAAATGCAGCTCAAGGAAAAAGTTCTGCTCTTCAGGTGTTTATGAAAATGATTATCTTGATAACTTGCCCCTGAAGAGAAGAAATACATCTCTTTTCTTTCTCAATTTCTTCTTTCTTTCCTTCCTCTCAATGTACTTATTGAATTGTTGTTTTTAACTCTCATATAGGTAAACAAGCTCAAATATAGCATATAGACTCTGATTTTTCATTTTTATGTCACTTCCTCATCTAAGGCAAAACAACAACACTGCTGTCAGCAAAGCTAAATGATCCTTTACTTGAGAATGATCCAGTTTGGTTTGTTGTGTTGATTTTTTTTTGTTTGTTTGGTTTTTTTATTTTTTGTTTTTAATAAACAGGATAAGGATCTAGAAATATAAGAAGTAGAGAGGTTTTTTTCTTACATGTATGTTTTTTATGTTTATAATGCTACTGTATTCTTTGTACATAAATTTTTGTGAAATCAGTTATGCTCTTAGACATATACCATGTATTCTTCTGATAGATCTTTTACCATACTTGTTCAGGAATACATCTGTCTAAATAGCACTGATATAAAAGCATTGCTCTTTGTGAAATATGAACTAGAGATCAAGAAGACCTGGGAAGAAGGAAAAAGGAGGAAGTCTTTTCCTAACTGTAATGACTCACAGAGAAGAAAGATCCCCTTAATTCATATAAGGATACAGTACAAGATGTATAAGAAAGTATGTGCCTTTGCTTGGCCCTAAATGAGGAGTCATGAAAGATATTTGCTGGGAGATACAGTTGGATTCTATTTGGATTATGCACGGAATTTAAAATTACATAAATTACACCATTTAATTGAGTGAAAAATGTAAAATAATGCAGCCTAGAGAATCAAACTGCAGAAACTATGTGGCTTTGCAAAAAGCCAGTCCATCAAATAAGTTCAGTGTTCTGACATTTTTAGAATAGCCACTGAAAAACAAGTGTTTCTTGTTATTGACATAATTTAGGTGTTGCTGCTTCTCTTCCTTTGCTTCCTATAGACAATTTCAAACTTGTTGGCATAGCAGGACACATTGTCTCTCTCCTTTCTATATACACTGTTCTTGGTAACTCATACTGTGATGAGGAGCAGGAGAAGGAGACAACCACTGACAATAACTTTACTGTGATTCAGGGAAATTCTACATCTTGTTTGCTGCTTTGGCATTTCTATTTGATCAATCTGTGAAGAGGCACTGCAGGGCAAACAACATTCCTCTTAGTGAAAACTTCAACAGATAAATGTCTCTTGGCTTTTGTCTAATGCATTTTGAATATAGTATTCACAACACAAAGACATTTCTGTCCAGTGAGTTTAAAGAGTTGCTCTGAAAATGCATGAAGTAAATCTTGGCAAGTGTGGCAAATTCAGAGCTGAGCAGGAGGGTGCAGACCTGGTTTCTGGGACTGGTGAAGAGCACACATGCTTTGTGCCAGTGGCTGGGGATGTTATTAGCTCAAGAACTACTGTGCTCCTATCTAAGTACAGAAAAGCAATTTAAGACCCTCTGGCCTGGTATTCCTCAAACAGGATCTAACCTTCAAAAATGCTTTGCAACTTGGTTTGCTATTAGCAACTTCCCCCTGGAGTCTGACTGTTTCACAGATATGGTGATTAATGTTTTATTTTCAGCACACAAAAGGCTTTTTAGAAAAGAAAAATTTTTCTCATGAAGTAAGTTTACCTAGTAGGCTTAACAGAAAATAACTGCAACACAAGCTTAACCTCAATAAGGGAAAGAAAAAGTGAAAGGGATGTAGTAGATTCATTAAGATAATTTCTTCTAAAGACATCACCTAGTAATAATTTCTGTGATTTTTAAAAGAAGGTTCTTTCCAGTTCCTTTTATTCTAATCAATTCTTGCTGAGATGTTATTGATTTCCTGTCTGAGGAGGTGGAAAGCTAAAGCATGCTCTTCTGTGGAGCAAAACTGTCTCTTGTGTGTGCAGTAATAGAAAACACCATCCCTCTGTTTTCCTAATTGTCTGTTAGTTGCATCTCCAAGCCAGGTTTACCCTCAAAACAAAGTCTTTCTTCAAACACATGTCCTGGATCCCTGTGTTTTGTTATGACAATTTTGAGAAATTACCTCTAGGAAAATAATGAGACTGGTGGAACTCTGATATTAAGGAGTAGCACAGTTGGCAAGTGGTTCAAAATCATGATCAGCAATCCATCTTCCAGTCAGTACTGAATACCATTCATGAACTACAGGTGAGGAATATGTAGAGGCTCACATGGAAAATCACCTGATTATGATCATCAGCAAAAGGATTCCAGAACTAGTGGTACTTCAAACAGGAGGAAAAAAAATGTATAAGCAGCAATGCTAGCTTCCTTCTTCTCTATAATACTTTTAACAAGACAAACTGTCAATAACCAGATAGCATTACATCATAAAAAACCTTTTAAATTTATGGCTATATCATAAGCAGCCAGGAATCTTTGCCAAATAGAGTGTATTAACTGTTAAACTGTAGATCAACTTTATAGTTTGCATGTGTTAAAACTGTTTCTTTCAAACTACAAATAACACTTAAAATGTCCCCATTTGGCTGTAACAAGGAATGATTTTCAAGCAAGAGAACACTGGGCCAAGTGAGTGAGTTCTGAAGGACATTTTCTGTTCCACAAAACCTCAACTGTTGAAAGTGTCCAAACATAGGACATTCATGGTTTGGTATATCGCTTAGTCAATAGATTCAACATATATATTGCTTCAGTCTGGAAGCAATAATCTTGTTAAGTTTAAAACTGAAGGTGAAAGGACAGTGTACTTTTTCTCTGGACCTCATAGGCTTAGTATTACTCATTTACCTGTCTGGGAAGATAGGTTTTTGGTCCATTTTAGTGAATGGAAAAATATGTGTAATTATTATCCAGAACCTGAATTCTAAAGAATGGATTTTTGTAGCATGTGATAAGTGTCTCTGCTTAGTTCAAGTAGGTATCTTTCAATTCATGAAAACTGCTATACAGCTTTCTGTATTTCAAGGGTGTATGCTTACAATCTAAGTTTCAGTTTCTTTGTTAAGAGAAAATTTAAATAAATTGACGTGACTTGCATAGCAATCCAAAATGACAATGAATTAGCTACTTAATTTGACTTTTTCTAGTATATTAACATACCAGATTTGGACAGGGAAATGAGAAAGAGAAGCTGCATACAAAATCTATGAAGAAGAAAATTTTAACAAAACTTATTTTGGCTTAGGAGACATCCAAAGACACATCTCAGTGGTATTTTTTGTGGGTGTGGCAAAAAATTATGACCACCAAAAGCTGCTTCCGTTATGAAAATGTAGCTAGTGATGTAAAAATTAGATTCAACAAGAAAAATATACAATATTCAAATGAGTAATTTTTTTAAAAAAATAAAACATCTTCAAAGACCCCCATTATGTATGAATGAGTCTTGTAGATGGCTCTACTCTGTGGTCCTGCTGCTGACAGTAATACATCTGTAACATGTGAATTGAAATGTGTAGCTCCTGCTGACACATTGTAGATAGTGCAAGAGTCCTGTACAATATCATAAGATAGAAGTGTTGAAATGCAGAAAAAAATAACCTGTTTAAAGAAGAATTACTTGGTACATCTGGGCTATTTTGGGTAGAGATGACAAAGGGGTTCTTAAAACAGTAACACTGTATTTTCAAGCATGAGTTCTAATAAAATAATTGCAGAAATTTAAAGTACATTTCTGGGTTATTTCATAAACTATAAATGAACAGTTTATAGTCTTCAACTGTGTATTCCTTCCCCAGAATCTGTAATATTTTTGAAACACCTTGAAGTTCTAGGATAAACTGCTTACACCTTGTTGCTGTAAAACTCAAAACAGCGTGTGGTTACAGTCAAATTAAGCTTGGTTTCAAGAGTTTTGTATTTCATGGGTACCCAAGGTTCTGCAGTTCTTAAGAAATGTAGTAACACACAAATTCAGAAGTAATCGTATGAATCCAGATACAAGAGAGAATTGAAATTTTTACTATGGGCACTCATATTTCCAAAATTCACATCTGAACTCCAGAGTCATGGAAGCCAAACTCAAGATTCAAATAAAGTTCTGGAGTATTTTCTTTTGCTTTGCAGTCTAGGGATTTTTATTTGAGATTCAGTCCAGTAGGCTCTCATAATTACAGAAAACCTGTATCTCACAAATCTATAGCAGAATATGAAGTATTAACCTCTTGTGACTATGAGATTCTTACTCCTTTGCCTCTGTGCAAGTTAAACTGATGTAAAAGTGTCTATTAAAACATGAGTCATCTTATCATAAATAAACCTATCGGGCTATTTCAGCTTAATCTATCCTAGGTAAGTTCATGCTCAGTCTTCCCAACTGCTGTGTTTTATGTGTTAAAAAATGGCTTCCTGAATGGCTCAGTCCATAGTGCTTATGGGACTAGGCTGAATAAGCCTGTGTCTCCCTGATTTGCAATCTTTCCCTTCTTGAAGATAGGTATGATACTTATCCAAAAGAACCCACAGTGATGCACCTTGTCTCATCCTGTGGACTTGTTCATGTTCAAGCTGGTTTAAAAGCTCCCTAGTTGTTATCTTCCTTAACAGTGACTGATACTACATTCCCCCAGAATCTGCAATGCCACCACATCTCAGTTTTTTCAGTGATGTCATAGGTGTCTGAGTGGGCATGGACTCTAATTCCTTCTACTTATTTTTCATGTGCATGTATTTATTTACAAACACTTGGGATAGGTTCTAGCTGTTTCCTTTCTATTTTCCTTCATCTGCTTTGCTTTGGGCACCACCCTTGATGTACTTAATTTACTATCCTCCTCATTAGGTTAGTAAAGCAAGTTGGCAAACTTTCTCATTTCCCCCTTTGTCTGATGTCTTTCATGCTCCCCATGAGTTCTCAGACATTGGTCATAAAACCCAACACTCTTCCTGCAATGTCAGCCATGCAGAAACGTCTTGGTCTGCAGGATGCTTCCCACTCCTGTGTCCCTCATTCAAACTGCTAGTGCTGCTTGGCCCATTCAGCTTCCCTTGTTGTTGTCAAAGTTGCCCATAAAATAAGTTGCAAAAAAAATCTGAGGGTGACAGGATCTTTCCATAGCTCACACTCCTATAGTGCTCCACAATGACAGAATCCCCCCCAAATGATGCTCAACAATGTGGTGATCTCCTCCCTCAAGGTGGTTCTCTGGGAGCCACATTGGAGGCAGCAGGGAAATCAGGTCAAACAGCCATGATCCTCCCATCCAAATCATGTTCTTTCAAAAGTGATGTGCACTCTAGTTGGTAGATCACAGTGCTATTTCTTTTCCTGTATCATCTACTCCTACCATTTCTGCAAGATGAAACAATGTCACTCTAGTGTGATTTTAACTGTGTGTCCCCTGCTGGCTTGCTTAATTGCAGGTAAACATCAGCCTTTCCTCTTTTGTGCACAATAAACAAGGACATCATGGAAATCTCTTTGATCACGTTAGGTTTTTGCTTTTATTATTCAAAATCTATGTGAAAATATGTACAAAGGTTGTTAGAGTTCCTTATGGCACCTTAAGCAGAGATCCAAAATTCTGTCATATCCAGACTTACTGCCTGAAATAATAAAAAATATAATAACCCATTTCATGATTCATGTATTTTGCAAGCAGAGTAAAACTACAAAACAAGCCAAAGAAAAAAGGAGTTAGCAAATGCTAGGGTTATGGTGTACAACATACAAATATTTTCCTTCTGAGGGCACTTCTGTTATTTGCAAAAGTTCAGAAAATAAGTGGTGGTGAGTTTTTGGGTTGCTAAGAATTCCTAAAGACTGAGCTAAAGATTTTAGTCTACTCCCCATAGCAACTATTTGGAGAGGGGCTCACTTGCAATCATCTTAATTAAGAATTTATTTCACTGAAGATAAAAAGCCCAATGTAAGAAATATGAATATTCCTACCAGGAGTGATCTGTAAAAATGCTATATTTTTTGTGTGTGTGTTGTTTTAAATCATTTTTTAACAAGTGGATTTTCATGTTGAGCCCCTGGTTCTTAAAACCTGTTGTGTCAAAGTCTCTGTAGGATTCACAGAAGACCAACTTGCAACTTTGCTGACATTGAAGCTTCTCTGTGCTTATCTATGCAATTGCTAGCAATTATTGTGACTCTTTCCCACTGCATTAATTGCTGGAAGATTAAAAATGGTAGCATACAAGCATCAAAAATCCATCTAACTTGTGTCTTTTCAACTCCTTTTTAAAAAAGTCTCAAAAAAAAAAAAAAAAAAAAGCATTAAGGGTAATCTGAGTAAATAATAGTTCAGAAACCGAGAGAAATATAAAGCTGCAAAACCTAAAATGCATAGCAGTCTGTTCCAGGACTTGCAGTATATATATAAAGCCTTTTGGACAATTAACAGTCTGTATGAATTTGAGAACATAAGAGCATGACCAAAAGAAGTAAGTGGAATAGCTCCATGACACTTGTAGCAAAGGCCTTTGGAAGCTATTTGAGAAATGCATTTCATTGCATGCAGATGAATACTAGTGGTAAACCAAACACACTGCAACAATTCACACACATCCTTGCAAATTATGCATGAAGGATATCAGTGATAAAAATCTAGAACAAATATTGCGTATTGGCTGTGGAGGAACATTTACAGGCATGGAAAAGAATCTGCTCTGACACCACTGATGTGAGAATGAATCCAGGAACATGCTAGCAGGAGGATTTTCCATGACTGCGAAAGTTTGCAACATCCCACAGCTGCAGCATTTCTCTGCAGAGACATTGTTTTCAGAGCAAAATTAGTAAAATTGCTGTGCAAACAACAAAGGCAACTGAGTTTATATCAGAGATTTGTAGCCAGGGTTCTTAAAATAGCTAAGCATCTACAGCTGTAACAGCAATCAGTTCCACAAAGTTTTCTTTCTGTTGGTTAGATTTTGTAACGAAGGTGTTTCTAAAGCTTGGAGAAGTCTGTAGAAAGCAATTGTGAGTGAGGAAAATAGTCACATACTCACAGATATTAAAAAAACTGAGTTGAAATGTAAACAACAGAGTATAGGTAGAGATATTTGTTGCTAATCTTCCTGTGATTCTTCAGTAAATAGATAGGTTTTTTCTCCCAGGGTAATGGTCTGAGGTAATGGTTTTAGAAGTGTTTTTGCAAGACCATATGCATCATAGCAGAGACACAAGGGCTTGTAGCATAACTGGTGAAGGAGCCAGTTGAAACACTAGTGATGGCCATGGTGGATGGTTGAAACAGAAGTTCATGAGATCACCACAAAGCAGGTGGGAGAAAGAGCTCTAAGAGACCTGAAATCAACTTTCTTGTAAAGATAACTGGATTTTTGGCCTGAGTGCTCATACCATTCTGATGGTTCATTCAAAGGGGTTGAAAGACTAGGAATCCATGAGTAAAATACAACAAAAGGGCCATATTGATAAAGGGAAACACAGTTTTAAAGTAATTTTCTTTACTTTTTGCAATTCTCAGTGTTTCTCTGTGCTTTGTACCTTCTTTCTCCTTCAGGATTAAATTCAAGAGCTACTGTACATGCAAAAAAATGCAATGCTTAAAGGTGTATCCTGTGCTCCAAGAGGACAGAAGTAGTGTCAGAAAAAAAACAATCTCATCAAATCTCCATTGCTTTTTTGGGTATATATTCCAGCAGGTATATTCTGTTTTCCTATACATGGATGGTACAAAAGCAAAAGTTTCACAAACACACCACCATATGGCTTCTCTCAGACTGCAGGGTACTTTCCTCTCTTTTGTTTTGATCTGCAGCCTGAGCTCCAAGTGTCTATTCTCTCCACTGCCACATTTGTATGAGCCTGTGTAATTTAACCCTTACTACAGATGGAAAGCACTTAATTTTCAGTTAGCTTTGTCAATTAATTTCTTTAGTTCTTTCCACTGTTCTTAAAGATTTTCTTTATATATGCACTTACACCTAATATTTATTTTTAGTACTATAAAAATTATTTCCCCATAGCTTAATCTTTTTTTTTTTTTATTATTTCTGGTTGTACCCTGGATCTATATTATGCTAGAAAAAAAATTGCTTCTTTTTTTTTTCCCCCCCAACAAACAGTGTGGGCATGATGAAATGTTTATTGATGACCAGATGACTAGACATTTCAGACAGATATCTGATAAATGCTACAATTCAGGAAATAAGTTATGTTGGTATTAGCAAACAGCCATCCTACAAAAATCCCTAACAATGGCTTCCTTGCCTCCAGTATTCGCAGGATGGACCTTCACTAAGTCCAACAAAGTTAGAAGAACTTGGGAAATTTGTTTTTAATAACTTACAGACTATAAACATTCTTTGGTTACTATTATTTGGATATTATTGTTTTTCTTGGCCACATGATCCTGATCTTTGGAGAATTCCAGTTTTTCAGGGAACTAAGGAACTGCTCAGTAGACCAATTTCTTCTGTTACACTTGTGCAAATAAAGAGCAATGGAAGTAAAATGGAAGAAACTGGAAGCTAATTTCTTAAAAAAAAAAAAAAAAAAAAAAAAAAAAAGACATCCAGTCTTGATTTGGCAAAGACAAAAGATGGGAAATCCATCAGATTTCTCCTAGTGTACTAGAAATAGCCAGTGAGCTTCGCTGTTAAAATGTTTGGTGTTTCTACCTGAAGAGCTGAGAGCCTCTTAATCCCTCTACCTCTTTCTTTTAGATTAAAGAGACCTGTAGTGTTTGGTTATTTTCCTTAGAGAAAATAATGGTTCCACCTTTCACATCAACCAGGCAGGAAACTCACCAGCTTGTCTTGACACAGTGTCAAACTGAGAGCTGTAGATTAATTTCACCCAAGTCTGCCATCCTTTCTGGAATCACTGTTTTCTCCATTCTATGTATTCACTCTGTTTTTTTTCTAGTTTTTTATTTGAATCTTTTGCAAAAAATTATCTTTTTTTTTAACTTTTTTTTTTTTATCCAGTGTAATTGTGGAAATGCTCTATAGGGTTTGCTACATGAAATCTAGTAAGATAACAGAGGCATAAAATCTACTAAGACAACAGAGGCATAAAAAAGACATATGGAAGCCTCAAACTGTAAATTTTCAGTTATGGAAAGCCAGGTCAGTTTTTACATCATTAAGCAAGAAAAATTAGGTATTGACTTCCCAGGTCAGCTGCATTAATGCTGTTAAGAAATCTTTAGCCAGTTGGGAAGGAGGCAAGAGATACAGGTGTTCCCAGGTGTGAAGGATTCTGAAGCTAGAGGAAAGATATCTATAGCAGTGATCCTTCAGTGCTACCAAAGAAGGTATTTTGGGGTAGGCAAAATTTGGAGCACAATTTCTCCAGGCTTCAGTAAAGGAGCTATGCCTATTTGATATTACTGACAGAACAATTTTTAGCAACTTTTATAGTCAAAACTGAATATTGGTGGGGATGGCTCTTTTCTCTCACATTCGTTTCCCCTTTGAGCTCATTGGAATTGCTTTTGATTTATGATGACACAAACACGAGCACTGAAGGTACTAATGGGATTCTCATAAATTCGAATGTGACTTCCCTGAGTCAAAACTACAGAGCATAGGCCTATAAAAACCACAAGGCCACCAGGAAGGACAGATTTAAAACCAGATTAACTACTCACCTATTACACTTCATTGAAAAGTGTAATTTTAGTTTGTCAGCATCCAGAGAAAGAACTTGATAATTCTGAATAGTTTTGAAGAGGTCAACTTCAGTATTGCTTATTACATCTGCAATGTATAATGCTACTAACACAGTTGTGGAATGGACTGAATGTTCTTCAGTTAGTTATCTTTCAGATAGTTTAATTGTCTTTCCTATATTTCTACCTAATATTCTTCCTACTGAACTTACCTGATATTTGCATCTGAAATACCTTCTGTCTATTTTGGATCCTCCCAAAAAGGTATTAAACTCGATGAAAAAAACGTATCCTAGTAAAAGTGAGAACAAAGCCTGTATTTAATGTTAGGGATTGAAATATAAACTATAGATATTCAGAATTATAAATATTTATATAAAATTACTGTTTTCCAAGAGTCTTCAGTTTTACTAGTGTCATTTGTAAAGCCTGCTTGCTTCCAATATGCTTTTGGCATACGAGCAGGTTTATAGATCAGTCATAAAAAGGTAAGGGTTGCACAAAAATCAAGTACAGACATAGTTCTCCTCTAGTTCGCCTCTGAAACTGTCTCTACACTTAAACTCATTGCTGATGAATTTTAATGGCTAAGCAGTAAACTCAGAGTTTATAGAGAAAACTTCTCTGAAGCAGCACAGAAGCACTGAAAGGAGAAACTCTTTACACATCTCTTATTTCTTTGAAATGTTACACTACTATCTAACCAAAACCTGGCAGTGAGGTCAGAAGAGAATATTAAATAAATCTATGTGGAAGGAAAAACTGAAAACAAACCTGTTAATTTAAGGAAAGCCATTTTTAAACTATTCAAATCTCCCCTCAGATTCTTTTCAGAGATGTTACCTCTCAAGATTGCAAATGATTTTGCCATTAAATTGTTTTTACTGGGAGACATTGAAGTCAACGCCAGCACCACGTGGGAATGGTTATTGGGTCTGGCTAGGCATACTCACAGGGAGGGACGCTTGACCCAGCTCTTCTTCCTTGGGAATTCTGCTTGGTGTCTCAATAATCTTGACCCTTCAGCAGTTTTTAGCTCTACACTGACTCATTTTTTTCAGATTGTGGTCAGCTTGGTCCTCTGGAAGCAAAGGCTCAAAATTGTAGCAAGCTGGTCCTTCCTTGGTCTGTGCTTGATGAAACAGATATTTCAGGGAGCTCATGCTACTGCACTTCCCTCTATACTTTCTGTGAGGCCCCTCAATCATGAGTTTGGATAAAAGAACCAAGGGCTTAAGAAGGAAAAGAAAAACACTCAGTGTTTCTGCTAGTAAAATTTATTTTGAAAAATCTTTCTAGCTAAAATTCTCTTAAAAATAAGGCATAGAATATACAGCAACTAAGGCAAACATCTTTTCCTACAGATGTAGAAACTGCACCTATATTATAGGTCTTATAGAAAGTAAATATCACCATTCAAATGAACATCCAGTCATTTTAATATTTTTTTCTACTAGTAATTGCGTTTCTCCCAAGGCCATCTAGAATAGATATGAATGTATCAAGAAGGGTTTCTACAGTAAAGGGATGCAGAGATGAAGGATTTCTGTTAATACAACTTATGAAAAGAAGGGTTTTCAGGTGTTCCATACCATACATTTGGATTTCAAAATGTGCACCTAATAATTTCATTTTCCATAATGAGTATGGCAGGTTAATATTTATCCAAATGTCTGTTAAAAGAACATTCTGATTCACTTGCCAAAACTGGATATGAATTTTGAAACAGAGAAAATATTTATGTTTGCTTGTAAGAACTGGCAACCCTTCTGCATCACTCCTTGAATGGTTCCTGCACTAGTAGGCTGAGAAAAGGATGAAACTTAGTTTTAAAGGAAAATCCATTTGTGAAAGGTGATATTTATTTATTTTTTGTGCTTATTAAGCAAAAGTGGGTTTCTCCTTCTGTACTGAAAATGTTTTCAGTCATTCTTTGTCTACTGCTGCTGAAAAACAATATTGATTTTGGCACTCCTTATTCTCTCACTGTAGTTTGCAGAGGAAATCATAAGCCAAATTGAGGCATGGTCTGTATATAATATAAAGAGCTCCCTGAAATCCACTGTAATGCCTGAGTATAACATGGTGGGATGTACATGCAAAGGGTAGAGAAGAACAGGCTAATGGAAAGAAAACTCAGGAAAAGGTTTCTCTTCATGGTATAGCAATTCCTTTTGGTTTTTGAGGCTGTAAATAATCTTTGATCCTTCAGCAGTGTTTAGCTGTGTACTGTTTCCTCTTGCTCAGAATGCAGCCAGCTTTGTCCCCTAGGAGCAAGGGCCCTAAACTGTTGGAGTGATGATGAGTCCATCCAGAAGGAAGGGTGAGGAACATGCCTCCTGCCAGTAAGGTGATGTCCATATCTGGCATGGGTTTGCTCATGATGAAAGGAAATGGGTTTGATGTGACAGTCATGGACTGTCTGAGGGATGATGGCAGATCTGTATATTACTTCACACCAGCGTGATGTTAATGGGATCAAACATAGTGTTTCTAATATGATTTACATGCTGAGAACACACCAATGTTTTTCAAATAAACCCAAGAAGCTGTGTAGTAGATACCTGGCTTCCATCTAATGCTTCTAAGGCCCTCTTCTATCTGACAGTGCTTCTAAGGCCCTCTTTCTTGATCCATTACTGCGGAAATAAAACTGTTTTTTTGAAAGCATCATGAGCTTCACCTTTCAGATACTGATGGGTAGATTTGGTTGGCTGGAGATAAAAATAGGTACAGAAGGAGTGTACCTGAATTATTATTTTTTTTTTTCAGAGCACTAAGAAAGGACTATCCATCTCCTCTAAATTCCCTTCCAGATTAATAAATTCCTGATTAAATTCCTGTGGTTATGAATTAATCCTAACAGCTATACTCAGACTTCAGTTCTGAGGAAAAAAACTTGCCTGTGACATGGAGGAGTCTCACAGTGCCAGTCACTCCCAGCTCCTCCAGAGTTTACAGAACTGAGGATCTGAAGTGACGAAAAGCTTAAATTGTTATGAAATTAAGTAATTCAGTTGGGATGTATACTCTGAAAAGATATATTTCTTAACTTGTTTAATTCAGATCAAAATTAGAATTTTGGAAGGCTGGTGGGGAGTTATGAATTCTAGGATTATTTTGGGGGGATAACCTGATTGGCAGTCTCATTAAAAACTTGAATCATGTAATTATATAGTCAACATTTAATACCACAGTATTATACCACAATCCATATTTTGGATATTTGCTATACTTGACATCACTTGTAGTATTACTGTACTACACACTTCACTGAATTTCACTGCTCCATTGGATTCTAGATTTTATTGTTTTCCTGTCAGTCTTTTTCATTCATGAAAAATGTATATAAAGAATGTGGTCATGTAAGAGTCCATTATAAGGGGCAATGAATTGTACTTATTTCTAAGTATGTTCATTGGTGAGAATGATTTCTCCCTCAAAGGTGTTTATTCCTCCAAAGAGCTATTTATGTACCTAAAAAAATGCACTAATGCCTGAGGAGACTCATACAAGAGGGAATTTTTTTTTCTGGAGTTTGAATAAAGATGAGTTTCTAATTTAGTTTAGGTGATTTGGGCTGATTATAAACTTGCAATAAGAGCCGTCTAACTTCTGCTTGAAAAAAAATTAAGTATTAAATTTAAATAAAAAAATTAAATATGTGAAAGCATATGAAGATCTTCATTCAGGTTTGTAAGATCCTGTGATTATAACATCCCTCCTGTGCTTTCATCAATTAGGATATCTTTAGTAAAATTTAAAGCACAGCCCACTCTGAGTATTCTAAGTTCATATTTCTTCATCCTAGATACATTCCCTGAGTCATTGGCTACTTAGGTTAAATATATCCTGTCCATTTTAATCCAGACATTTCTTAAACTCATATTATTTCTCAAAATAGTTTAGTAATGTACTGGTACCAGCTACCAGTAATTGTGTGTTTGGCAGCTAATAATCAACTAATCAGCATAATTTTATAATTTGCATAATCAGCTTTCATTTTCCATTGTCAAGTGATCTAACAGAAAAAAAAACTTTAGGTAACACAGTCTTTTTTTTTTTTTTTTTTTTTTTTTTTTTTTTCCATATAGCTATTTTCAAATTGGTACTTAGTAGAAAGTACCCCAGTGCAAGGGTAATAAATAAGCATGTTCTCAGGTACTTGCTTGAATAGAATTAGTAAAACCACATGTTTATAAACTGTTTCCCAACTTGTGTCAGACTCATTTTTTTACAAGTCACACATGACCAAGTAATACTGCAGACTGAGGATAAATAGCTTTGCTGTGGAATAAGAGGACTTCTCTGGCAGCTTTGTGCCTAGACTGTTTTGTCAAACATGGTTTGTTCCCCAGGATTGTTCCTAGTGTTCATAAACATAACAAATATAAATGTGATAAATGGGAGTATTCAAGGACAGGGAAATCTGACATTCACCAAGCAACTAGTCCTCAGATGAATCTACAGAGGGAAAAGGAGTGAAATCTGGAAAGCAAGAAAAAAAGGAGACATAGTTGTAACAGAAAATAAATATGGGAAAATAAAGTAAATTTTTTAAAGGGAAAGAAAAAAAAGAAATTCCATGGGCTGCTTGTACAACTGCTTTTCCCAGTAAAGACGTGAAGACACAAATGGTGTAAATTATACTTGTAGATGTTTATTCAGTTTGTTTCTCCCTTCTTTTCTCACTTCCTCGTCTCCTTCAAGCTTTGTGATATGCATTTAAGTCCCTCCTCCTGTCTTTCCATATGTCCTCTACTTCCCAGGTAGAGTCTCTCTCCCGACATTCTTCTCCAGATGTTCCATTCTAGAGGCTTGCTGTCATTCCTCATGTCCAATGTCCGTATCCCATAATCCTACCTTATACCATAAAATCTGAATCTTCAAAAGTACCCTTTCATTCAGCTACAGTTACTTTTTCTCCTGCCTCACCTTCTTGCCAGTACAGTAGCTACTTAATGTACACAGGACAGGAATGCACTGCATAGTTGAAATCCTCATTTTCTGAATGTAGACAGTAAGAATTTGTAACTTGAAGCCATCTCCCATCTTAAACGGTGAAAATCCCCACTTACATTCTGCTTATATCTTATATATGCATATATATACATGATAAATCTTTTTTTGAATAATAGCACCTAAAGTAATAGCGTAGCATTAAAAATATATCAAGAGTGCTTGTGTGTATTTAGCATCTTGCAGCATTATTTAGAAAAAAAGTTAGTTAGGAAAAAATTCTCTGCCCTGATGGTAGTGGAAAAATAGAAGAAATTGCCCGGGGAGGTAGTTGAGATCTTCAAAGTGAGGTTTGACAAGGCTCTGAGCAACCTGATCTGGTTGCAGGGGGGTTGGATTAGATGACTTTTAGAGGTCCCTTCCAACCCAAATTATTCTATAATTCTATGATTCTATATATACACACCATTGTGTTTTATTATTACTTAGGTTAATCTTGGGGTGTATTTTATTGTTAGTTAGGTTGGTTTTCCTGCTAATTCACTGAACTTTCCCAGGGCCCATTTTCTGGAGCTGAGGCTACTTGGCACAATTTGACCCTACTATTCAAATACTTTTTTTCCCAAATCACACCTGGATTACCTTTCAGGAATGGCCTGTGGTCCATTCTAACTCCTGATCTGTGTTAGGGAATTGCTGTTAGATAGATGTCTCACCCCAAAAAACCCAACCAAACCAAATCAAACAAAACCCAGGCCATAGTCAATTGATTCCCAATGTCTGGTTCTCTGCCACAGCAAATAGGCGTAACTGAAGAGTACTAGGACAGGAATCACAACCCCACTTGACCAGACATGAGATTTTTAGAGAGGAGGGGTAAAATTTTACTTTTGAATCAAATAGAAGCTGTGTTGGCCTATGCACTTTAATAGCTTTTCATAATAAAACTCAAACTTGGAATGGAAATAGCAGCAGAGCTATATACCCTAGATGGGTTTAATTTTTTGTGTTTCAACACATTTTTGATAGGGTATTCTATTTGTTTGCTTAATATTTTGCAATGCCAGGGATTCACTCACTGCAGATCTGTTAAAAACCCATGTGTTAAAGGCAAAAATTGAAACTGAATTGAAATGCAATATTTATACTGTTATTTCTTCTTGCAAAATCCCCCCAATACACAGAACTTTACTTGTTTCCAAACCCTCCTGCTCACAAAGATAAGTTTTATTGGAAAAGAAAACAAGTCTGTTAAAAAACCCATCTGTAAAGAACTTCTTTTTTGAGCCAGACTGTGCTGAAGATGATTTGCTCCAGTTTGTCAAATACAGCGTTGAAAGCCCAGACCTGTTTTGAGTCTCCAGTTGCCCTACTCCTTATTGCTCTTGCCACTTTTCCAAAATCAAGGCAGGCATGCTTGGTTTAGCAAACACCCCCTCTCTCTTTTGCTCCTCAGGCTTGTCATCTTTTCCACCTTTCTTTTCCTGGTGGGATCCCCTGTCAATGACAGGTGCCTGGGATCACTGCTACACTTGACCCAACCCTTACACCAACTGACCTCGTTTTCAAGTGGGGTGATACTGAATGGGCATGGCACTTTTGCCTTGGGCTCTTGCAAGTGTTATGTGCTGTCTCAAATCTTAGGATCAGAACTCTAATTCAAATGGCCATCAGATTAAATTCTTAATTGTCTGAATTCATATGTGACAACATTTTGAATTGACACAAACCTCCAGTAAATACAATTCATCTTTCTAAACAGTTTGGCAAAAGATAAATTTTGAAAAGGTGAGGGGTTTCAATTTTTGTGGCATATAAATGTTTCTTAGAAAGATTACAGATTACTCACACACAAACAAAACATAAACACTACCCCCAGAAGTTGTTTCGGTAGAAACAGAAACAGAGAGAAACAAATGCAACCGCTGTGACATGTTTGTGTGATGTAGGAACCAAGATATTCATTCCAATGAAACAAATTAATGGCACCTTAATTTTTGAGGTCATAACTCAGCTGAAAATAGCATCCTGTAAATCTGCAACATTGGCAGAAATCAGCACATATTTTTTTAAAACAACACCTAAAAACAATGAGTAAAGACGCACATTTTATAAGGAGCAGAAACAGCTGCTTTTGTCTATTTCAAAAATCATTCATAGCTGCAGCACAGTAGGAATTACCATTTCAAATTCTCTGTTACCCACATAGAGAGAGAAGGATTGAAGAGAAGGCTGGGGGTGTATCTCATCAACATTTATAAATAGCTGATGAAACGGTTCAAAAAGGACAGAGACAGGCTCTTTTCAGTGGTGCCCAGTAAGAGGACAAGAGGCAATGTGCACCAACTGAAACACAGGAGATTTCTTCTGAACATCTGGAAACACTTTTTTACTGTGATGGTGACCAAACACAAGGATAGGTTGTTAAGGGAGGCTGTAGAGTGTTCATGTCTGGAGATATTCAAAAGCTGTCTGAACACCGTCCTGGGCAATGGGCCCAGATGGCCAGTTGAGCAGTGAGTTGGACAAGATCTCCTGGGGTCTCTTCCAACCTCAACCATTCTGTGATTAAGTGCTCACAGAATGGGAACAAGGACTCCTGTTTCTGAGAAAGGGGAGGCAAAGGATCAGGGAACTTACATGGTGGAAAAGACCACTGCAGCATATGGACTGCATATGAACAGCAAATATTAAATCATAAGAGTATATGGGTGAAAAGGAGAACATATGTGTAAATGCACTTATACCAAATTTTCATCAAATACATATATTATGCAAGGGTCGCAGCACAGTATCCCAGAGAGATTAAGGTTGGAAGGGACTTGTGGAGGTCAACTAGCTCAATGTGCTGCTCAAAGTAAAGTCATCAAGTGCAGGTTGCCTAATTGCATAATAAAGAGAGAACTGTAAGTCCATACTAACCAGAAAAGTAGAGAAAAAACCCACCTCTTGTCTTTTGTTGCCTATAATTGTACTTAGTCCATCCAGAGCCACTGGATGGACTCAAGGTTTGTGGTCCTTTTATAATGGCCTTCTTCTTAACTATTCACTGTCCATTGCACCATCATTTTGTCCTCAGTTTCCCTCTTGCTTAACATTTTTCTTTGAAATTTGCAAGGCCCACCTTTCTGAAGAGCTGCTCCAGCAGGACTGAGATTTTCAAACTAATAGAGCCCTTGGTAAGAGCATAAGCATAGCAGTTGCCAGTTGTCAGTGAGCAAGAAGGCCTTCAAAGAGGGTTATGAGTTTTCTTTAGTAATAAGGGCCAAGGAAAGCAAACCATGACAAAGTATGAGAGGAATCAAGGATTGGAGATTTATTTTTCCCCATTTCTTTTTTAAAAAGCTAAATCTCATTCTAGAATTCCAGGATAACTAGTGTGCAAACATTCCAGTTTAGTGGAAGGACCCAGTAAGAATTATTTGCTTGTGGTTTGCAGGTCATTTTTAATGTACTCTTTGTGAAATTTCTGGTTTTCTCTAGTACTCACCTATGCATACCTTCATTATTTTTATTTACTCTTCCATGTTCAGTAATACTATAATTTTGTGTCTCATGTTTCATTTACAAACAACTTTTTTTTTGTTTGTAGACACCATTCTCAAGATTAATATGATCAGTTTCAGTGTTTGCACAGATAAATCCATCTTTTCTGATGAAAAAATCAAATTTATAAAGACTAAACAGATTTTAAAAGTGTTTTACGAGGACACCTGAAGTTGTACATGCTTTTAGAACAAGCAAATTTGAGTTGTAATTTGACATAATGTGAAGCAGAAGATTTTCAGTCTTGCCAGCTTAAAAGATAAATAAATATTAAAACTGTGACTTTAGTTAATATTAGTGAAGATAGATCATACACTCACACAACCAAACCACTGTTTAATAAAGGTAAGAAACCAGTACACAACATTTGATTTGATATACTAAGATAAGGTATACTATTCTGCAGGAAGGTTTTGAGTGGTTTTTAATTTAAAATAATGACCTTAAGATCATGACTGACTTTAGAAAAAAAACCCACAAACCAACACCTTGATTATCAATTACTTTTAGATATTACAAATAAGAGAGAAATCACAATAAATACAGAAGGAACTCAATGGTTTTGAATATAATAACATGTAATGTAAGCCAAAAAGACAAATGAAAGTCAAATAAAAGACAAATTAATTTTCATAAGTGATCAGATTAAATATAGCTGGTGTTCCTGTACATTGAATAGTTATGAACAATTCTGTTCTCACATGTTCAGACAACAACCTAAAAACTGAATGTTTACAGAATGGATTATTGGTTACTTTAAAAATTGCAGAGTATAGAGCAAGAGCAGAAAAAGAATTTGGGGTTCTTTAACACATCAAAATTAAGGTTGAGAAGAAATGGCAGCTTTTATAAACATGATCAGGTTAAACACTGAGGAGCAGAGAAGGGAAAAAGAGGTAATATATTGGTACAGACAAGGCATTTATCATTTTAGGGACACTTTTGGAAAGTTCTGTTCTTATTCTTGTGTACATATAATCCAAAGATTATTCCACAGCACAACAGTTTAACATTTCTGTGTTGGAACTGAAATTATTATTAAAAAACCCTCAATCAACAGTAAAACAATTATTATTGTTTATTATTAAATAAACAGTAAATCAAATATAAGATTCTATATATATAAACCCTTATATAGTTAGACAGAAAGTATAGTACAAATCTAACAAAGAATTTTAAAGGAACTACAAAAGTATGCATTGCTTAAGGATTTCCCCATCTTTTGTTCAAAATTTCACAATAATTTTTAATTCAGTGAAATTTTTCTCATGTACCTGCAGATAAATTTAATTGTCTTTTTAAAATGGAGTGGCTATGATTCAAAACAATAGAATAATGGTACATATGACAGTAATCCAGATTATCTTGAAAAAAAACACAAAGACACAAACTAGTTTTTGGGAAAATATGAGTGTAATATATGAGAGGTGAAGATGGGTCAAAAAATACTTCTCACAGATTGAGAGATGTCAACCCTGAAGATGAAAAGCTGGAAAAATCATTCATATTAGTGAAAGCATAAAGTCAGAGAAATTAGGTTCAAGTCATTTAAATAGGAAACAAACTGCTGCTCATTAAACTGTCTTATTCTGCACATTATCTTTTTGTCTTCCAAAGTGAGGAATAATTCCAGATTCTGGAAAGAGTTGTCTTGAGAACAAATTCTTATAAAATGCTGACACAAATGTCCATCATGTAGAGTACAAAACTGAAATCTGGTTTGTTTTCTTTAAATAAAATAGTTCATCTGAAAAAGTTGAGACTTCTGGCTTGTAGGGCTGAGTAGCATGTGCTGTAGTATTATTTTTATATTTCCTGGTTTACCCACTTTCTATATTTAATTTTGTTCTATCTTTGTCTTACGGTTATTGGCAGATGATAAGACTTAAAATTAATGTATATATAAACTTGTTGGAACAGTATGCATATGTTACAAACTCCATGAGAAAATATCTTGTTTTGTATATGAAAAGAAAGAAATCCAAATATTTCTTAGAGCTATTTTCCCTTTATGTCTATCAGATACATATGAAAGTTATAAAGAAAATATTTTCACCTCTTTCTTTTATCCATAAGGTTGTTCTTTGGTTGTTGGCATAAGACATCATTCTTTGAAAGGGCAATGGAATATAATTAAGGAAAATCAGTTTAATTCCTGAAGTATCTGTTATGCAGTATTTAATGAAATTTTATTTCAGAAGTTTTGTAACACTAAATTATTGTTTTACCAAAATAAAATAATATTAAAAAAAAAGAACCAAAACAAGAGAAACATAACAGTGGGCTGTTTCCACTTAAACATCCTATTGTAAGGAGTTTGGAGTAACCAAAAAGTTCTGACATTTAAGACTTTCTTTCCTTTCCATTTATAGTTATCTCCATTGTCCCTAACCACTGTTGCATGTTATGGTGATATTTCTGTAATATTCTTGCCAAACACCAACTTTAATCTGTTCATGATTTTGGTGGGATAGCATGAGTTATAAAAGATGCACAATTGCTAAAAATTATATGCAATCTTTATTGTTTTCAGTATTCATCTGTTTATGTAATCAGTCTTTACATAAAACCCTTAAAAACTTTAAAATTCAGATAAGTCTTTGTGGAAGCAGACCCTTTCTGCTCCTTTCTTTTTCTGATTCCAGCAAAGCCCATTTTTGTCTAACTCTTTCCTTTCCCCAACTTTCCAGTAGATCCTGCAGCCTAACTATTCCAAAACAGCCCTATGCTCCCCTTGTGAGCATTGCTGTAGGCTACGTTTCTACATTTTCTTGGAGATATTAAATCTAAGTTGTGGTCCTGCTACTAACTTCCTTCTGATATGAAACTACCAGAGTATATTCAGTCTCAAAGATAAAAAAAAAAAATTAGGACACATGACCTTAAAACCATGAAACTTCTAAACTGAAAGTTATTTTGGGTTAAACAAAACAAAACAAATCTTTGGCTATTAAGCCTTTCAGAAAGCACAGGCTCATAACTTTCAGATTTTTTTTGAAATAATAGTCTAAGTGCAATGACCTCTTAATGACATGGGAGATTCACTTGCAATCATTGCACTCAAGGGTCTTTAATGATAGTAAATGCCATGACAGTCATGATTAAATTGTCAATTCTCATAATGTTGTGTTTGCCTCTAAAGAGACAATCTATTACTAATTACAGTAAGATATTTTTTGCGTGTACATTAAATTCATGGCATTGTATAGGATCAGAGAAGTGAAAGGGCTCAGCTGAGCTGTAGCAGGCTGTCAGGGCTCACAGAGCTTTTGGGAGGTATCCAAGTGTGTGCAGTGTTTGGTAAGATGACAGATTTTGGAGGAGGCATGGCAGCATGCTGCTGAGTTGCAGGGTGCTGACATGAATGAATGATTTTAGGGAGGGAGAAGGTAATGAAGGGTCAGAGGGGGAGAGCAAGCAATTTCCAAAAGGTTAGTTAACTGAGAAAAGATTTGCATAATTTAATTTCTGAATGTTGATATTTATCCAAACCAAATTAATGGATGAATTTTTTTATAGTCAGCCCAGTAAATGCTCTAATACCTTTCTGTGCTATCATAGATGGCCCCATAGCAACACAGTGTGATGTTGGAAACACACTGATGGCTTCAGGTGGGAATGAGCAGAAGTCACACTTTTAAGGCAATAATCTTTGATAATAAATGATGTAGGTAAGTCTAGATTAGAAATACATCCTTTCAACATAGTTTTCCTCAAAAGTAGTGCTTTCAATTTTATAGGAAGCATCTTTCAATTTGAAAGTTTAATTTTTCAAATTGAAACTAGATTTTATGTACAATGCTTTCTTGTTCTTAAAGGTTCTGACTAAAAATAGATAATCTCTATTTATCTACCTTTTCCTGAGTGCATAACAAACTGTTGTCTGTGTATTTTCCCCTGCAACTCACTCCATTAAATGAATAGTTGAAGCTTTATTTTCATAAGAATCATCTTTTCGTACTTGTATTATTGAGTATTTCTTTTTGGCTCCTAAAATTGCTGAGAGGCAGCTGGAAAGATGCCTGAGCACTCTACCACTGTGGAAGCCTCTTAACTCATTTTCTTACTGACAAAATTCTCTTTTCTCCCCAAAAGATTCATGGGCAACTTTCAGTTTCATGTTGACTGCCTCTTGTCTTTACCTGTCCATCAGTCTCATCTCTTCTCTTCTCTTCTCTTCTCTTCTCTTCTCTTCTCTTCTCTTCTCTTCTCTTCTCTTCTCTTCTCTTCTCCTCTTCTCTTCTCTTCTCTTCTCTTCCCTGTTTTAGGTAGATAGGAGAAGTCTTTCTTCTCATCTATTGTTTTATCACTAATATTAAGTGTATTCCACTGGCTTTCCCAGGCCTAAGAGATGCAGGAGTAAGACCAATGGATTTGAAAATTCTGAAGGTCATTGAAGAAAACTGACTGCAGTTGTGGAGTGCTCCTTGTTAGGAAGAAAAAGTGAGCACTAGATTGCTTTATCTCAGTTCCCAGAGCACCCAGGCCCCTTCTTCGGTGTCCAAAGAATGCCTTGTCTCTAGGTAGAGCTCTATAACTCCAGGGTGTCAGCCCATGTCTGAGGCAGGGGTGGATCACTTGGAATCAGAGCCTTTCAGTACAGTGTGAAAGACCAGCCACATGTGGGGGGAGCTCTGAAAGTGCAACAATCTGAAAGACCCTTACGTAAAAAAAACATCATTGTTCACGTCAACTTCCTTCCCCATAAAAGCTTGGATGGATATTTTGAGGCATGCAACTAGAATGGCATTTACTGTCATATAATTAGTATTCTACACTAAATTTTGCATGAGGCTCATGATTTCATTTTTGTATTAGCATAATTAAAAAGCCATAGTATTAAAGTTTTGTTTTGCTTGTCTTGGACTAGACCTTATGGACAGGGCTGTTCTGCCGTCTAAATTTGCAGCATATGCAACTCTAGCCTTTGGTGAACTGGCTTTATAATACTGGTAGAGTCAATTAACTAATGAAGACAAAACCAAAATTTTGCATACCACACTTTCGAATATTGCATCCACAGACTGATTTTTCTTCCAGGAATGGACTATTAAGGAATCAACACAAGAACCCAAACTTCAGAATACAAATTCATAATCATATCTGTAAGTTCTACACTGTATTTTGTGGTCATTTTCCATTTGTTTACAGAAGCCAATGGAAATGGACTATGGACGTTCATTATAGTGAGAACAGAGATATTTCAGCAAATTTACAATGTTGGAGGTTTTTTGCTTTTTCACAGTGGTTCTCAACCAAACACAGAAGAACACTTCCTAAATAACTTCTATATTCTTGCCTTTTGGTTATCTGCCTGAAGTAGTTATTTTTCTTCATCCAGGTGAGTTTCATACAGTTGTAGAATCATTGAATGTTTTGAGTTGGAAAGCACCCTAAAGATCATCTAGTTTCAACCCCCCTGCATGGGCAGGGACACCTCCTGCTAGACCAGTTTGCTCCAAGACCCATCCAAACTGGTCTTGAACACTTCCAAGGAGGGAGCATCCACATCCTCCCTGGCTAACCTGTTCCAATGTATTGTCAACTTCACACTAAAGAATTTCTTCCTAATCTGTTACCTAAATCTACCTTTAGGTATAGCTTCTATTTCTGTTACTGTTAGCTACGTAGTTAAGTGAACTAATGATATAGTTTGAGACAATGAGTATTGTTCTAGACCTGAGACTTTCTAATTAGTTCTGATATTTGGCCACTAAAATGTAGTTAGCACATCATAGCTGGGACAGAGATGAAGCATGAGCTAGTGAAGACAAAGTAGAGAGATATTGTCATGAACTTTCTAAAAATAAAGTTAATGAGGGGAAAAGCAAAACTATTTAACCAATTAAACATTCCTAAAACTGAAATTCAAGAACAATAACAGCAATCATCCAGACTGCAGCTCTGGAAACTGGAACCTGATTGTTTTGGTTCAATTTTCTCAGGCTTTCATTTCATTTTATTGCTTGCTTTTGGTTTCCCTCCCACACCAACTCTTTCCTTCAATTATTTCAGAAGATTCTGACTTTTTGTAACACAATTTTATTACTTTTTTTAATAGAAACCATTTTCAGATAAGTTTGCTAAAGTGTCAAACCACAAATCACTATTTCTATGCATACATGTTGCAAAAGTCCCATGTACTGTGTTTGGGAAGTCATTTGGTATTTCTTTCACTATGTAAGGAAATAAAGAACAAATGTCTGCAAACATAAGACAGAAAAAAATAGAGGCAGAGGGCATAGACACATCCATTCTGCATGCTCTGTATATTTACAGCTTGGAAATAATAAAAATTGTCCAACTACTTTCACTGGGAGGAGTCAAAAGGGTGCTTCGTATGAACCTGAGCCAGCCACTGAATTTCCCTAACTGTTTTGCCTCCCAGTGAGAGAAGGATCTGTAAGTTGCCTACAGCAGGCATTGAGAACCAGTTCTATAATTCATTAAATTCACTATCTGTGGGTCAGTAAGCTCTCCTGTGCGATTTACTCCAAAACCAGAGTGCAGCAAGCACAGCCATAATTTCTTATACTAAAGCTCTATGTTAGGCTGGCAATACCTATCTAACTCAGCATCTCAAACTCTCTCTAGACCAGTTTTTTTGTTTGTTTTTTGTTTGCTTTTTTTTTTTTTTTTTTTTTTAAATCTACTACTGAAAATCTAGATTAATTGTAGCAACAGTGTGAAATGACTCATATTGCTTAACTATGCAGCCTGGTGGACTGAAGCCTGAACCAGGAGAGTTGCTGCTCCCCAGAGGCTGAAAAAGCAGTTTTCCCACGGGTGCTAAAGGCAATGGTGAAAAACAGAGTGGGGTGGTGACTAGAGCAGGGAGAAGCAAGTCCAAATTTCACACAGCTTGGCAATGGCCACACTTCTATTAAAAATAGTTCTGTTACAAAGTTGAGAGAATGATGTGATGTCACTCAAAACCCAGCTGTGAAAAGCAGAGGCAAACAGTTTCCAGAGAACCTAGGAGTGGGGGTCTGTACTGTGATCTGTGGCCGCAGCCTGTCCTGAAGAAAATCTGCACAAAGAATTCTGAGAATTAATATTTTTTCAGAAAAAAAAAAAGAAAAAAAAGGGGGGGGGGGCATCTGGAGGAGGAGGAAATACTCTGTACTGAACATGTCAACTGTGGCATAATGCTGAATGAACTGTGCCTATCAGGGCCTCCTTTCTCAGGAGCCAAAATACTTCCAGATGCTCTTGTGCAAGGTATGGACCAGCAAGCCACAGTACCAGCAGAGCAGAAATCCATCCATCAGAGTGGGTTTTAAAGCGACAAGATGTACCTGGTTAACTTGTTTCATGGTCTCATGATCGTGATCATGCCCCTGCACTCATCACTAGTGAGGCCTCACCTCAAGTACTGTGTTGAGTACTGTGTGGCATGGCCAGTGATGATGATCAGAAGCAAACATAATTTTCAGAAATACCAGAAAAGTCAGCTAGAGATGATTGGTGGGGAGCTTGTAACAGCAGGCAACCATTGGAATCAGCTTTGAGCAGAATAGCAATTAGTTTCTCAGGATGGGATCCATGCTGTGGGGTTCTCTTGTCCCTGAATCCTCAAAGCAGGCAGGATCCTGGGGCAATCCAAAACTTGGTATCTTCCTCTCTGCAGTGCAGCCAGAAATGTGTGAGCTGCAAAAGGGAAAGGCAGGAGCCAAACAGCTGCCCAGTGATACAGTTTTCAGAGAAGGACTTGACTTTGGACAACTACCAGGCAGCTTTGGTGAAGTTAATGTTAATTTGCCACTTGTGAATTGCTACTGCATTTTTCTTTCTTCCTTTCTGCCTTCTGTAGACCCAATGAACTATTACTTGCTTAAGTCCATCTGCTGAAATCACTGCCTCACTGAACATCCAGACGATTGTATTTCCTATGTCTTGGACTGGAATCTCAAGTCAGTGACTTCCTAGTAAGGAGTTCTTGGGAGATTAAGACTATCAAAGGTGAATGGGGGAGAGAAACATAGCAGAGGAATGGGGATTTCAGAGCAGTCACCATGCATACCTTAAATAGGAATGGCTTTAATGTGACCCAAATACATTAAGGAGACAGGTGCATGAATCCAGTGAGGGATTTACTTTTGACAGATGTGCAATGTTGTTAGAAAGTATTTTTGAGACTAAGCCTCATATTAAAGTCTTTTTTTACACTGCAGAGCATAGGAAAGAGCAGGGAGAAAACATAGTAGCATAGATAGAAGAAGAGGGACTTTTTTATAATAGCTTGTGATCTCAGTTTGCATTTAAAGCTAAATTCTAGTTTGTACCAATTATGGTATGTAATCTAGAGCTACAGAGTTACGATTTGAGAAGTATGTACACTGTAGCATTGTACTAGTCACAAAACCTCAAAATGAGCTTGAGAGGGCATATTATGCTGATTCTAGAGCAGAACAGAAATTCCCAAATGAAACTGTATATATTTGAAAACACGAACTGAGAGATAACACAACTTTTGCTATAATGCATCTGTTTGGAAGGAAAAAAAAACCCCAAAATCATCAGCTAAAGTAGTTGTCTCCAGGTCCTTTACAGGATATCTATTAAAAAAAAATCATCTCAGAACAGACACAGCATGTAAGACAGAAGGATCAGGTAGCAATTCTTTAATCATTTAATAAGATGAGATGATCTACTCAGGAGAAAAGTTTGCCCAGAGGATTTGTGGATGCCTACTCCCTGAAAATATTCAAGGCCAGGTTGGATGTATCTTGGAGCAAGAGAGTCCAGTGGAAAGTGTCTCCTCCCATACCAGGGACTTGGAACTAGATGAATTTTAAGGTCCCTTCCAACTCAAAACATTCTATGATTCTATGATTTAATGACACTTTAAGTTTTATGTGGAAATAAGAAAATCACAGAACTGCTGGCTGGGAGACATCTTGGGAGTATGTCTTATCTACTCACCATGGCCTCTGACAGCATCAGTTTTGTCCTTGCAGTTTCTGGCAGATGCTGGAATTGTTTCTAAACATTCCTGGTGCTGAAGAACCCACAGAATACCCAGGTTTTTGGTCACACTTTTAACCTCCCTTTTTTGCTGTTGCAGCTTAAATCCATTGATCCTTAAACTATCTGTTAGTAGACAACAAGCATGGCATAAAAAATAAGCCCATCAAATTTTCTCTACTAATCAAATCCTGACTTGGGTTATGTATTAGGCCTTTCTAATTTTGAAGTTTACTTCCTATGCCTCTTGCAGTGGACTAAAGGAATTTCTGATTAGCAGCTGATGCACTCTCATGGTTTCTCTCTCTTTTGATTCTGTTGTGAAAAAGTTTGCCCCACTGCCTTTTAATCACAGAATCACAGAATGTTAGGGGTTAGAAGGTACCTCAACAGATCATCGAGTCCAAAGAGTAGGTCACACAGGAAGGCATCCGGATGGGTTTTGAAATGTCTCCAGAGAAGGAGACTCCACAACCTCACTGGGCAGCCTGTTCCAGTGCTCTGTCACTCTCACAGTAAAAAAGCTTTTCCTTGTGTTTAAGCAGAGCCTCCTATGCTCCAGATTGCACTGGTTAAGCTTCTGTCCTGCTTATATCTACCTAGAGGAATTTGCTCCCCCTCGCCTCAATCCTAATTCAAAACACTCCTCATTGCATTTGCAAGTGTGCAAAGAAAAAGTGTGCTCCTCCTCACCTTTTGTAGAAGTCCATCCTCAGCCGTTCAGAGTATCAACCCATGGTTAAGGAAACCAAAGCCCTGCTGCTGACATTATTGGCACGGACTCTTTTACCCTTCAGGCTGTGTTTGTCCCTGCTTGAACCCTGATTTTTTTCCTGGGAAGGCTGATGAGAGTAACCCCTGTCACTACCAGAGGGCTGTAGTCATTTAGAGTCTCCTTAGGTTTGTTCCGTCCAGGCCGCCTGCTTTTGCATGAAGGAGAACCTTGTACCCGGGCTCCAGATGTGCCTCTTTAGGCTGTCAGTAACATTTTGGACAGCAAAAATCAGGGCTGGGAGACAGGCAGGTCTCCTCACTGCCAGCAGGGGGAAGTCACCAACTACTTTTTATTTTTCCTCCTGAGATCAGGCTAGTGGATCTCCAGGTAGGTTTGCTCCTTCCTCTGCCATTGGCTATCCGTATTTATTTCTGGCAGAATGAAAATGGAATATCTGCTCTCCTCTGAAGAGGAAGAGTAGTTGCTATGAGGTGAGGTGCTTGTAGCTTTGCTCAGAGTTTTCCTTTGGTGGCTGACTTTCAGGCCGTGGCCTGGCTTGAAATGGTGACTTAAAAGGTCTGCAAATGGACTGGACTCCTGTTTTTGTCTTATGTTCTGGGGAAAACAAGTATCAAGCAGTTCCTTCTTATCCTTTATCCACAGACCAGGTACTGCTCCTATATTAGGGAGTGTTCCACCAGGAAAATACAAGTACTTCTGGGTGGTCATACAGAATTTAATATATTTTTAATGAAACATTGCCATTTCAAAGTTTAAATAGCAAAATAAGGATACATAAAATAAATGCTAGCTTCTGTAATTTTTTTTTCCTACGGGCTTTTTATTTCAAATATGTCTTGATTGCACTCATACATATGAAAAGCATTGATTTATTTCAAAACTGTACTACCCAGGAGATTAACAATGAAGAAAATAACAATTCAAGGATAAATTTAAGATATTTATCTGAAAAAATATGAAAAGGTAACTTTGTAATATTTGCAACAGTCCATATTTTTTTCCTCATGAGTGTTTATGTAAGTATTAGGTTATTCATAAGAATATTAATTTTTCACCCATAACTATAATATGTATGAAAATTTATATGAGGAAAAATTTTTAGAATTTGCGTTTTTTTTTTAAAGTAGTCATTCCTGCATATTCACTCAAAAAACAATTATATAGCTGAGTCGCACTCACTAGAAAACAGTCAAATGTAACTAAACTGGTTTTATGTGAATCTGAAAACCAAAATGAGCTTGCAGTGAGCATTGTTTGAAAGTTAAGCACACAAAATATGTGATCTTCAGCAAGAAAAGATTTGCTAACACAAAGAAACAGCTGATTTTTTTGTGTCTGATATGGCAATAGGGTGGTTGGTCTCTTCTCCCAGGCAGCTGTCAGTAAGACAAGAGGGCATGGACTTAAGCTCTGCCAGGGGAAGTTTAGGTTAGATATTAGGAAAAAATTCTGTACAGACAGGGTGATCAGGCATTGGAATTGGCTGCCCAGAGAGGTGGTGGATTCTCTGTCCCTGGATATTTTTAAAAAGAGACTGGATGTGGCACTCAGTGCCATGGTCTGGTAACCACAGTGGTAGTGGATTAAGGGTCAGAGTTGATGATCTCAGAGGTCCCTTCTAACCTGGCTGATTCTGTGATTCTGTGATATTTATTTATTAAAAAATATATTTTTCAAAACAGTACAGAAAAGGTAAAATGGAGTGCAGAAAGCAACAGGGTTCTCTGTTGTCTTGGAGATCCAGACTCATGACAGAAGTTCATGGAAAAGTAGGTGAGGATTCAGCCTTTTCAGATGTTTGCTTCTTTGAAAAAGAGTTGTTATGTCACGCAGGACAGCTTCTCTGACTTTTTTATATAAACCAAGTTCTGGGTCATTCTCAAACACTAAAGGATGGCATACACGGAGGATGTATGCATATACTTAGATTTCTACTGGACAGTAAATTCTCCATGGGTCAATAATGTGCCTGTGTGGCCAAAAGGGCCAATGCTATCCTAGGGTGCATCAGGAAAATTGTGTTCAGCAGATCTAGAGAGGTTCTCCTCCCCCTCCACTCTGTCCTAGTGAGACCACACCTGGAATACTGGATCCAGTTTTGGGCTCCCCAGTTCAAGAGAGACAGAGATCTTCTGGAGAGAGTCCAACAGAGAGCTACAAGGAAGATTAAGGGACTTGAACATCTCTCCTATGAAGAAGGACTGAGAGTACTGGGGCTATTTTAAAAGAAGGTTGAGAAGGGATTTTATTAATGTCCATAAATATCTGAGGGCTGTGTGTCAAGAGGATGAGGCCAATCTGTTTTAAGTGGTGCCCAGTAATAGGACAAGGAATAATGGGTCTAAGTTAGAACACAGGAAGTTCCACCTCAATACAAGGAGAAACTTCTTTACTGTGAGGGTGACAGAGCACTGGAACAGGCTGCCCAGAGAGGTTGTGGAGCCTCCTTCTCTGAAGACTTTCAAACCCACCTGGATGTGTTCCTGTGTGGCCTACCCTAGGTTATCCTGCTTTGGCAAGGATGTTAAGCTAGATGATATATAGAGGCCCCTACCAACCCCTAACGTTCTATGATTCTATGTTCCATGTGGGCTCAGCAGGAAAGCCAGTCATGCCATGGCCTGGCATCCTGGGCTCTCACATCACAAAAAGTAAACATAGTTCTTGTTTTCTGCATTGATCAGAAAACTCTTTGAAAAACAGAGCCAAGCACACCTATAGGAGAGCTGGTTTGGATAGCTCACTCATGGCATTTTCTGTGATTTTCTGCCTGATATAATTATGATTATGTGAAGTGATTAGGAACAGATTTTTCAATAAACCTTCGAGGTGAATCTATTCTCAATGTTAAATGTACCCCAATGATTAACTATAATAATTTCTTATATATATCTTAATAATAAGTTTCTGATTCAGAGGAAAAAACCAAGGATCGAGCAGGTATTTAATTTCTTATGTGACCGTGACATGTCAGTAAGAATGTTGATGTAAGGCAGAGATATCAAGATTTGTCTTCAATCAATTTCACTTCAGTTTCAGCTCTTGCTTTGCACTGCCAAAACTAGTACACTGACTAGTACAGCTAATCTCAAATATTAGTCTGAATGAGTCACTCATATTATTTTCATAGCGTGTCAGATAATTGTTATTCTATTTATCAGCATCTTGTCTTCTTACTTTGAAGCAGTGATGAGTATAAATAATTTCTGAGGCAATGCAAGTGGATAATCTCCAGTGTCAGCGAGGCATGCTCACCGACTCACAGAGCTCTTGATTTGCTTTCTGGCAGTGACTTAATCCCCGTGTTTCAGATGGACTGCTATTTGCAATGATTTTGACAATTGGGAATAAATACCGGGAGCAAATATTTTTGGCATCATACAGCTGTGATTTAAACAAAGACCATCATGATTTTCTTAGATTTTTGTAGTTTTCATCCTTTGAGTTCAACATTAACTGGAACTTCCCTGCCAAACAAAAAAAACAGGCAGGGTGGGGCAGGGCTGGACAGGGAAGGAAGTTTAATTTTGTAAGCCTAAAATCTAGATATAAAATATAAGATAAAATATACCCTACCTTTCTACCAGAAGCTACAGTAACCACACAGATATGTTTCATACTCCTGTAAAAGGGAGCTGAGGATTTCTGAAGTGCCTGTGGGGACCTAGAGACTGACTTGTCATGCTAGCAAGAATGCAGGAAGGAGGTTGTGGCCAGCCCTGAGGCTCAGAGGGGCTGTGCAAAAGCTACTGAAATTTCTGATAATTGCAGGCCTCTGGACATGTCACACAAGGCATGTATCCATATCCAGGCTTCTATACATTTAGCATTTTGAGCTAAAGTTGCATTATGGATGCTTCTGGGTTTCTTGTGATTGGGCTGTGATATCCTGTGTACTGTTCAGGTATACGGTGGTAGAGGGCTGATGTTGATCTGTGTGAAATTGCAGGGAAGCCTTCAGTTCTGTGATAGCAGCTGAGCAGGACACTTGGAGGCACAAAGCAGCAAATGCCCAAAGTGGGTCATGGGAGACAAAGGTGAAACTGGGCCCCCTCAGTGTTATTGATGGTTCTTGGAGCAGAAGTCAATGGCAGCGTATCCCTAGGGCTGCCTCCCATGAAAGGAAATGTCAGGCAGACTGGTGGTGAGAAAATCTCAGGTGTTTTTGCTTTCCCAGCTCTTCTGTAAGCCCTTGTAAGATCTGTGCTGAAAAAGAAATACTCCACAATATCAGTCATTACTTATCTGAGCAACTGAAGTTGTCTACTGGGACTTGTGCAAAATGTTTGACACTGTCCCACATGACATCCTGGTCTCTAAATTGGACAGATATGGATTCAATAGATGTATCCCTCAGTAGATAAGGAATTGTCTGGGTGTCTGCACTCAGAGAATAATGATCAATGGGTTGATTTCCAAATGAAGGCCAGAGGTGAGTGGCAACCTCAAGGGGCAGTACTGGGACCACTGCTGTTTAACATCTTTGTTGAAAATATGGACAGTGGAATTAAGTGCACCCTCAGCAAGTTTGCTGGAAACACCAAGCTATACAGTGTGGTCAGCATGCTGGAGGGATGGGAGGCCATCCAGAGGGACCTTGACAGGGTTGAGCAGTGGACCCATGCCAACCTCATGAACTTCGGTAAGGCTGAGTACAGGGTTCTGCACCTGAGGCAAGGCTATCCCAAGCACAAATACAGGCTGGGCAGAGAACAGATTGAGAACAGCCCTGAGGAGAAGGACTTGGTGATGCTGGTTGATAAGCTCAACATGAGCCCACAGAGTGCACTTGAGGCCCAGAAGGACAACTGTATCCTGCAAAGTGTCAAAGAAATGTGGCCAGCCATTAGAGGGAGTTGATTCTCCCCCTTTACTCTACTCTCTTGAGACCCTACCTGGAGTACTGTGTCCGGTTCTGTATGCCCCAATACAGGAAGAACATGGACCCCTTGGACAGAGTACAGTGGAAAGCCAGGAAGATAATCAGAGGGATGGAGCAACTCTCCTATGAAGACAGGCTTAGAAAGTTGGGGTTGTACAGCCTGCAGTGAAGAAGGCTCCAGGGAGACCTTCTAGTGGCCTTCCAAGACATGAAGGAAGCCTACAGGAAAGCTGGGCATGGACTTTTTTAAAGGGTGTATAAAGATACTATAAGGGGGAAGGCTTTTAAACTGGGAGAGGGTAGAACTAAGGTAGACATGAGGAAGAAATTCTTTGCTGTCAGGGTGGTGAGACACTGGAACATACTGCCTAGAGAAATTAGGGATTCCTGATCCTTGGTAGTGTTCAAGGAAGGGTCTTTGAGCAGCCTGGTTTAGGGGGATTGGAACTAAATGATCTTTAAGGTTCCTTTTAAACCAAACCATTCTATGATTCTGTGATTATTATGAAAAGAAACACTTTAAGGCATTGTCCCATGATGGAGAATAATGGCCTTAAAATTATGCTTTAATATCCATGTGTGCCATAAAACCTAATGATTCATGCTCCATCTTTTCTGAGCAGAAACAGCTAGATCACCTCTATGTTCTTATTATTACATTTGACAGTATTAATGCCTTTCAAAATATTCAACACCTGATGTCCTTTAGAGCAAAAAAATTCGTATGAAAAACAGGATAAAATTTATGCTGTGCCTACCACACAGGCCCTATTGTCCTGGACCTGAAAGGAGAAATAAAGATGGAGGGATGTTGTTTATTTAAGCCACACATTTATTAATTGAAATTTTTGAGAAATTGTGCAGCAATAACTTGCACATTAGGGATCATGTTCCCTTATGGAGCTGTTTCTGCTCCATAAATAGCTGCCTTTACCTCTTTCCCTGAGTGGGGCCCTTGAACCTTTCCTTCCACAGGCACAATGCGGCATCCTCTCTTGTTTTAGGTTGTCTTCCTCTTAATCATCTTCCAGCCCTAATTTATGAGGAAGTTGAACCCCTTCTGGAAGATGATATTCCTGAAACATGCTACTTGTCAACAGCTTGTCTCTCCTGCTTTGTCCTTGGTGCTATGTGGAGTAGAGAGGCCTTGAACTGTGGAGGCACCTCGATGACACGGAGAATAATCCTTTCCAATTTTCCTAAGACGATGATTAGAGTAATCCCTGAAATAGGTACCCAAAACGTGTGTCTATGTTAAGATGAGGGCTGAATAACACACCTGGGTGTGGCAGGGTTTGTGATGGTGAAGAACACTTTGGGACTTTCTCAAAGCCATTTGAAACCAATGGGATCTCATGCTTCCCGTGGTTCTATTTTTTTTTTTTTTTCCTATTTGTCTAGAGAATATGCTAATTTCTGTGATTAAATTCTACTACTAAAATGTCACACAGAACTTGCCTCACTTTGATGTGGTGAGAAGTTTGCATAAGATGGTTAATAACTGTGAATATATTCTTATTAGAGTCTGCTATAAGAGCATATTGGGGTAACTGGATTTTTCCTTTGAGAGAAACGTAGTCTTTGCTCATGATCCTTGTGATCAGATTTTCAACATTAAGGAATGAGTAGACAGACAAAGATAGATCTCATAAAATTTCAATCAGCATAAGACACTAAATATATTGTACTTATTTTCTACTGTTTTTTATTTGCTGTAAGTGTGAAGAAGTCTGTACAAATTAAATACAGGAGATAAAGGACCTGTTTACTATTCCTGTAGTGCTACTTTTTCAAGATGCAACTAAATTAAATCAATGTCATTTACATTGGAAGAAAAATTCTGTACTGCCATTTCCATAAGCTGGTCAATGGTGAATGACTCTCATCTGGAATGCTGACGTGGCCTCCATTGCCAGGCGCCTTCCCTAATAAGGAAAATCACACAGCGTTTGTTAAAACAAACCAAATTCAGGGAATTATCTCCAGCTTTAGTTTCTTCTACCAAAAGGCACTAGCTAACCACAGGTTAAAGTTCATGTCCACCAATAATATATTGCCTGTCCAACAAGAAATTCTTTCAGGATGTATTGGTTACCTCTGACAAAAACTATATTATTATTTTTAAATGGCAGGTTTTCTTTACAGTAGTCATGTTTCTGTCATCTGAAAAGGGTTATCTGAAGCAGCTGGGAAATAGCCTCCATTTTTTCAGAAGTGTTTCTTATATTTTTTGTTGTTGTTTTTTAAAAAAATATTTCTTAGGTATAGACTAGGCAGTCTGCTTTTATATTGTTAGAAAAAGGAAGCAAATGGCCTGGCTTCTGCATATGGCCTGTTCTTGTAAGTCTGTCCAATTGGTTCTGTGCTATTTCTTGAAATTATTACAAATTACTATGTGCAATGGTTGTATTGTTACTTTTTAAAAAAAAATAAAATACTGGTGGCTTATATTTAACGGAAAGTAAAAGCATCTTCTTTCTATGAATATGTACCCATGTACAAGATGTGGAATTGCAGAGAAATAAATTGTTCAAACTTGGACTGTCCATAGCATATGCATGGGTCAATAGAAGTGCAGGTATATGGGCACGACTGCAGATGCATCGAAGAATGTGAGCTAGACTCTGATCCTTCAGGTTAATAACTGCTATCCCTCTGTTTCTCTACCTGTGTCATATCTGATTATTTTGGAGTGCCTGACATCCTAAAAAGTCCTTCACCAGCTTTCTTGTAGGCCCCCTTCAGATACTGGAAGGCTACAATCAGGTCTTCTCAGAGCCTTCTCCTCTACAGACTGAAAACCCCAACTCTCAAAGTCTGTCTTCATAGGAAAGGTGCTTCAGACCTCTGATCATCTTCGTGGCCCTTCTCTGGACTCTCTCCAGCACATCCATGCCCCTCCTGTAAAAGAACTGGATGCAGTACTCCAGGTGGGGTCTCATGAGAGCAGCGTAGAGGGGAGAATAACCTCCCTTGAACAGCTGGCCATATTTCTCTTGATGCAAACAATTACAATAAAGGACAATTAATGCAAAGACATTGATTTCTACACCAGGATGACCATGCTAATGATGAATCAAACAAAATAATTCCTTTACGTGCCTAAAAGAAGTGACAATGAAATCTTTATGAGCTTTAATGAAATCTGAGTGTGTTACTCCGAACATGAAATGTGGAATAGTAAGAAGAGACAGAAGTTCAAATGATGAATGCTTAAGCAGGGCAAAATAGTACTTATACAAGTGCAGAGCAGAGAATCAGTCTATTATGTTTCCTACTGTGTTATACTGTGGCTGTCTCTGGAAGTCTGAAGAATTATGCGTGGTTTTAATAATTTGAGCCAGAAACAGTAGTCTGGGTACTCAGTTAAATAAATCATACATGATGAAACACAAAATATTTTTGGTGCTTCTTTTCCAGTTTTCACTCTATAAGCTTCTGAGTGTCTAGTTGAAATTGGTATATTCAAGAGAAACTTTTGGCAAAAATGTGGATACTTTCAGCAGAAGACACATGAATATGGAAACTGAGCATTTCCAGTATATCTCTCTTGGGACAAAATTCCAAGGTATTTATGGAATACAAAACAGAACAAAGTTTTAGTTAACTATGCATGAGTATCCTCTTTCTAATCATCAGCCATTAGCACCAATCCTATAGTGTGGTTCAGCTGCAATTGCATAGTTATGTGGTAGCAAGGAGTACACAGTAGAGAAAAGGAGGAAATACTCAAAACTTTGTCAGCCATCTGTTCAACACATCAGCTTTTTCCCTGTTTCTGTGGGCTGCACCCCGGAGAAAGGCCCTGGCTTTGAGAATGGATCTTGTGCATAGGATTTGTTGTGTGAACCTATGTCCAAGTGGTTAAACAGAAATAAATCTGCAACTTCCTTTTGAAACAGAATTTCAGTTTTATGTGTCATCTGTACTACTTGCTTAAGTGTGAAAAAGGCTACTGCTTCCTCTCCTAGAACAGATGCCAAGGGTAAACCACTTGGTCAAAGCTACAGAAAAGAAGCTTTTCTTCCCACATACTAAAATGAGAGAGTGGATGCTGCACCTTGATAAAAGGAATCTGAGCTCCAGGTCTTTTCAAATGTATACAACTGTCTCTTGGCTTTAGGAACTCTGATCTAAGCAGAGGAATAATGAAAAAAAAATAAATTAAGTAGCAGAAGATCTGAGAGTACAACCGAACATTCACTTGGTATTAACTGTGGTATGAGCTCCTTTGAAATTATGTGACACATTTGCCAGATATGTAAATACAAGATTCAATTCATATTGTTCACTGTTAATCCTGCTTCAAACAGACATGCCAAAACTAACACAAATTTAACAGTTGGAACATCTTAACGTTGCAATCATTAAACCTCTACAGAAGGCAAAATATTCAATGCAAGGAGAAAGTAAGTGTGGATCTCTCAAAAAATTGGTAGAAATTTGGCAGATACGTGACAAAATGTTTTTCCTTATGATCAGACACAAAAATGCATCTTCTTCCAAATTTTCTATAAACCCTTCATCTGTATTTATCTTGTATCTTATTGGTCAGAGCACTTACTTTTTTTTTAAAAATTACTAAATACAACATTGGATATCTTTTTGAACAAAAAATCCATTTGTTTACATAGCTTGTGGTTTCCTCTCATAGTTGGGAATCCTGCTCAACCTGGGAGGAGCCTTCCTGTCCGTATTAATTGAAATGGAATTGGACTGCATGGGCCACTGATGGTAGAGAAACAGGAAGACTTTTTGTAGCCAGTAGGTAAGCATTATTAAGTAGTAATTAACTATTCACAATGATTATATGAAGATATCTGCAGACTATTGTTTTACTGTGAGTAGGCATTTACAAGGAAATGGTGATGATTTTTTTCCTGTAGCCTTTTATTTTCACATTTAAAGAAGGGGTAAAAGTTAATCCATTTCATTTAATTTAATCCCAGTTATTTTGTAATTTTTCTTCCCCTTTCTGACAAAAAAAAGGCTGTTTAATTGAGGTGTCCTACATTTTGGGTGAGTTTGAAAATCATGGCTCTGTTCTGCTTATGCTAAAGAACATGACCCCATCATTCTTTATGTGTTCATATGTAGTTCAAAATGAACTAGAGGGGCTGCATGCCGCAGTGCCCAGGCACAGGTCCTGGGTGCATGGAAAAAGCCAGGTGAGACATAAGGCTGTGGAGGGACTGGCTGGAGGTGGCCACTGCTTCTGGAAGGTGGGTGAGGAAGAGGAAAAAACTATAGCCAAATATGAAGTGGAAAGAGACCCCAGGAAAAAGCATCCTATCAGGACTGCTTTCCCATCTTCCAAGGCATGATAAATCCAAGTCACTAGAGCTCTCCAGCTCCAGCCAGGCTCTTTATCTGCTATTTCCCTTCTTGTGGCTGAAGATTTGTCCCTCCATCTTGAATGGACAAAGTTCAATTTTCTTTATGCTTCTGAGAAGGCTTGAGTTGGCTATGAAAAGTTCAATTTTTTTACCCAACAAAAATAGGGTTTTTTTCTTGGTTTTTTTCTTTTCTTTTTTTTCTTTTCTTTTCTTTTTTTTTTCTTTTTTTTTTTATTCTTTTTTCTTTTCTCTTCTTTCTTTTTTTTTTTTTTTTTTTTTTTTTTTTTTTTTTTTTTTTTTTTTTCCAGAAATAAAACCTCCTTTTTGGCTTGCCTGAAGTTGTTCAATCCTCTCTACAGACCACAGCCCATCTGACTGTTACATAAACTGCAGACCATGGAGGGAAGAGGCACAAAAAGGGAATACACATTTCTCTGCAATAGTTTTGAACACATGTTCGCAGTTGTTGGAGTCTTACCTTCTTTTTATTCTTGCTTCCCTGGAAAAAACTGTTTGGGAGGTGGAGCATTTGTCAAAGAAGAAGAGAAGCAATACTTAGACAGTTATACATATCCCAACCAGTTGGACCAGATTGTATGTAAATTAGTTGCACAGTGAAGTAATAACCTTTTCAAATGACTGATAATAGCACTTAAAAATTCTTGGATCAGACTTGCTGACTGAAGAGAAGTAAATCAAACAGAAAAACAGAAGATGACCAGCATGACAAATAGTGTTCAGTCGACCACATTTCTTTCCTCAGGAAAATTCTTCCATTAATGCAAATGTAGATATAATTTAATATTGAAAACTTCCAGAAGGATAGAAAGTACATAAAGGACAAACTGTACCAGGAAAATATGACTGGCTGATTTGACAGCATTTCAGAAATAGCCAGATTAAGAAAACATTCCATTTAAGAGACCATTACTTAGAAGTGATCTGATTCATAGTTTGTTTTGTTATTCTTTCATAGCATTTAGGTCAAATGGGGTCACTGGAAAATCCAGGCCATCCTCCTGTATGTAAAGAGATTTTACATTTCATCTAAAAGCTTATGTGTAAAATCCCTTGAATTTTGTTGTTGTTTTTTTTCGTTGTTGTTTCATGCCCTGTGTTTGGCTGATGTGTGTAGAATTGCATTCAGTCTTGAGCTGAAAAATCAAGGAAGGGTTATGCTGTCAACCCCCTTGCAAGTTCAGTGGTTCACCATTTTTTCTCAAAAACATCCTCACCCATTTTTCCACCATGACTTTTACTCATAAAATGACATAATTAGATTTTTAGTAGGTCATTTATTAAATCACTTAATACTGGAATGATTTCTTTAGAAATGCTTTAGAAAATTATGATTAGAATTACTGATAACCTCTGAGATTTTGATCATCATGAGGAAATGCTTCTTGCTGTCTCCTAAGTGATTTTTTTTCTTTCCAAATAAATCTTCTCAAATGTTGTGAAACGTCTTCAATTTTTACATGCTGTTCTGAATCTTGATCTCAGGCTACATTTCAGCCAAGCCACTTGAAAAGTGCAAGTCTGAGAAAATACCTTTGGTCTATGCTTTACTTGGACAAAAAATTATGAGAAAGGGGAGGAGATGAAGAGGTGGAAGGTGAGATGCCCAAATTGGTAAGCAGTCTCCTGACATCTGAGAAATGGGATGAAATCCTTGTTGTACTTTATTCAGCTTTGAGAATGGGACTCAGGCATTTTGTAGTTCACACTTGCCTGCTCTAATTCTTTTACAAAGCAGCTGCATTATTTCTTTTTTTTTTTTTTTTTTTTTTTTTTTTTTGGAGCTGTTTCAGTTTCCAAACATGATTAAGCAAGCACTGGTGCAGAGACTTGATCTTGTATCTCCCACTCGGCAGAGAGATGCACCAGCTGAAGTGCACCTCTTGTCAGCACCTTGTTTCTCCTTTTTATAGGCAAAATAATCTTTGACTACAGATGTTGTCATACACACACTTAAATTATTTCACTTTAGTGAGACATCCCCATGCCAGAATGTGATGTTACCTGGGACCAGGCTGTAAGTAAAACGTAGTGGTTTGAATGACAATGGAGATGAGATGGACTCCTAAATTTCACCTCACATCTAAGATAAGCAAACCAGTCAACCCTGAATTGACCTTTTAGCCAACCAGAAAAATAAACTCTCAAACTGTCTTGACTGGAGGACTTTGGTTACATGTCCAGGTACCAGATTTTTTTTCTTCACTCAAAATGACTGGCAAGAAGCATAAGTAAACACAATTTAAAACCTTGTTTAAAATTTTTTCTGCTCAATTTCTCACTTTATAATGAAGACATAGTCTTGAAAAGAGCCTGGCCCCCATGAAGCTCTGAACTATAGGCACCTGATTCAAATTTAGATTGAATAATATTTAATCAGTGATTTCTTAATTCTTTTTAGCAACATGTATTCTTCTCATTCGTTGCTTACTGACAGAACTGTCAGGTGTTATACTGAACAGTGACTGATTTCTTCTCTCTCCCTTCACCTCCCCCATGTACAGCCCGAACCCAAACCTTGGCTCCAAATACTCCATATTATTTTGGATCAAAACATTATTGCCAAAGCCAATCCCACTAGCAGTCCAATCTTCTTTCTAAAAGATGTTCGAGCTCATGCCAGAGTTTCTATGTTTTCACACACTGTGACAGAGTATAAAGGTTTTGTTTGTGCTTGGTTTACTATATGTGCACCACATGTTTTGCTTTACTGAAGATGTGTTGCTGAGCAAGGTAGAAGGTGGCCTTACCCTGTCTGTCATGTTCTGGGTCAGGTAGAAACATGTGGCAGGAGGGAAAGGTTCCCCCTCCCAGGGAGCAGCTCGGCATTTTCCTGCAGATTGAAGTCATGGGCAGAGCAAGTAGGGAGAGGAATGTGCGTCAAGGCTGGGAGGCTCCTGGGTTGTAGGCAGGATGAAGGCCAACCAGCCTTCTGAGGTGCTTGGAAAAAAAAAATAAAATTACCTCACAGCTCAGACAGAACAACATGAACACAACTCAGGAAAGAGCTGAAAGTTGCTGGGCTGAGGACAAGCCTGGTTGAAGGGCTGGTCCTCAAAAATGGAGTACACAGAGGGAAGAAAGGTTTCTTAAACTGCTTGTTTGCCTAGAAGATATGAGTTTTCTCTGTTTAAAAAGTTTGAGTGAAAGGGTAGTAGGGCTTTAAACCAATTTTGATCATTTTACGTTAGTCATTATGAAGAAAAACTGTGTAGGGGTATCCTTAAAGCTGACAGACAGGTGCGTAGTCTGTATTCTGTGTAAACTACTGTGCTTTAAAGGAATTTCCTTAAAATAATTTCCTCAAATAATCCTCACTGAATTTAACCTGAAGTAGGAAGGAGCACCACTAGAGAAAGTTTTTCAGGATAAAGTTCTCTTGAACCTTAACACCTCTAAGTAATTTTAATACTTAATAACATTTTTTAATTTTTTTTTTTTTTTACAAATAGCCACAGGGTAGTAGGTCTGAATAAGTAATAAGTCAGGAAAGACCTACAGCTTGTGTTACACACGATCAGATTAGGTGATGGGTCCTCTTTCAATTACTGAGTTTGATATCATGTAGCTTTGCAGTTATATGAGGTGTGAACTTGTCTGAAGCCTCTACTTCAAACAAGGAAACATCTAAAAAGGAAATGGCCTGGAAGCATTTTGTTGCTCTTTGATTCTCATAATTCCTTTCCTGTTCTGACATAATGATAGAAGGTATTAAGGACCTAACAACTCAATCTAACCTTGAAGTTATCCCTTTATTGAACAGGGATAGATAAGTTGATCTGCAGAGGTCCTGTCCAAACTAAATTATTTTCTGATTATATAACTCAGATTATCCTCTCATGCAGTGAATTTTATTTTCTTATCTAAATCTCATAGAATAATAATTAGAACACCGCAACAAACCAAGCAGCCATCATTTACCCAAGAACTTATCTTTGAGAGGCTGTAGAGAACTGAGTTGTTTAACACAATTGTGTTGATATATTTTCATTATGAGAATTACAGTTAATGTCAGTACCTAAAAGAATAAAAAATCAAAGTAATCATAATTTACTTGGTAATGCATTTGCTTCGATGCTCTGTTCTTTTCCTAGTACAAATTCACCACAAGAAGAAGATACAGGTTCTTATTTTGTCAATGATCTGAATCCAGCTCCACATCTATGCTGCTGTGGGCTAATCACAGAGAGGAAAGCACATGACATTATCCAGGTTAAATTTTTTCAATCAAACAGTTAGAAACATCTATGTTTTTCTGTCAAATCTTATTTTTGTCATTTAGGAGTAGTAGGTAATATGTGTTATCTCTCTGATATACCAGAGAAGTTTCTTCTGCTGGTTCATTTTTGCCACCTAGATTGCCAAATCTCTCAGTTCATTGATTGACGAATCTCTAGACTTTTCTATGAACCAACAGAAAATATATTCTATAAAATACTGAAGTAAAAATTTTATTTTCAGTGATTTCCCTCTTTTTCACATATATATAAAAATACACCATAAGGCGTGGGTGATATTCCTCCATGTTCCATTGCACTGTTCCCTTCACTTTTCACAGATGCCAGACTCTTCTTTTATTTCCTTTCTGCAGCCAGTCTATCTTTGCCATAAACAGTTTGTCAAAACTCATAGAAGTACTCCAGAATTTTTTCTTTGTTTTGTTGAAATACTTTGCTTCAATTATCAAAGTTTTTTTTGGTCCAGAGAGAACCTCTAAATTCTCCTTAAATCTTTCCTCTGCATCTGTATTCATTCTCCCTAATTCAAATTAAAACCAAATGCACACTAGGGCAACATTCAGCAACAACAGTAGCAACATCCCAGTTCTAGGTGATTTTCCTAAGGTTTCCTTTCCAAACCAAATTTTGTATTTTATTTACCATTTAAGAAAAGTTCTTAATATACCAAATGTATTCTTCTGGAAGATGGCTGGAAGAACGTAGCCATTGGTTTCTTTGGAAAGCAAATCTAAGTTACTTTTAACAAGCTGATTTTAAAAGAAAACACTAATTACAGCTGCTTGTAACCCATTTTTGTCTCATCCTATTTCCAAAGCAGCTTTCTAGCTACACTTCAAGTGAGGTCTGCCTGAAGGATTACAGCATGGTAAAATGTGCAATATTAAATGGATAACACCTAAGTGAATATTCAAGGCCAAATTAGGAACAGTTTCAAGGCACCAGTTTCATAAAGGTCACTGAGGTTCCAGTAATGAGCTTTACAAAACTGCTGAGATTAATAAAACTTACCAGACCTCCAGCTCGACTCCTGCTTTCCAAACTATTTCCAAAACACCCACATGTTACAGGAGAGCAACACCTCGGAACAGTTCCACATGTGTCTCTGGGTTGCAGCTTGGACTTCATAAATCTCCCTTGTTTCAGCTGTTTCAGCACTCTTACTGAATACCTTAGCTGATCCAGAGTAACACATACATTCTCTAACCTAAGCACATGACATTTTCAGCACTATAACGATCCCCAGTTTGTTCTCTCTCACAGTTCATGGTAGGGCTGGTCTGGGACTCTCATGTTTTATGGCCTCAAATCAGGAGGACTACCAGAAGCAACACAAATGAAGGTCTTGCTCTTAGCTCACTGCAGACAACATTCTGCCCTTGCCTAAACACAAGACCCCTCATCCCAGCTGTGCCACAGGTGGACTTCCCTGTTAAGCCATTTAAGTGGCCAGCACACACCCAGCAAAGTTTCTAACTTTTAGTATAAATGAATTTTTTCTAATTTTTAGTATAAATTAAGATGTGATATATAGCTGTAATTTTAAATCCACCTTGCAATGTGGTAAACATTATATCACAGTAATAATTTTCCTTGAAATCCATAAGGAATTAACTTTTTTTTTCATGAAGTTTGTAATATCCTAAAGACATTTCATTACTATGGAAATCAATGAAAGTTTTTTCAAAAAAGAACATGTAGGGCTTTCTTTGAATTGTTTCATAGCATCAATAATATGTGTGCTCTTTCCTTCTCCATTTTGAGCAAGCAGACGAATGATAAAGACACCTACTAAATGATCTGGAAGTATCATATTACTATTTGTGCTGCTTTGATCAAATATCAGATTAATGAGCTAATAAAGTAATTAAAATAGTTTGATAACCATTTCTAATTGAAATGCCATTGAAAAAAACAAAGACAAAAAACAAAATGAAAATTAACTTCAGTATCAGAACACTTACAGACCTGAACATACGTTAACCACTGCAAACACTCATCTTGTCATGGAATAAATAACACTAATTTCCTCACTGTCATGATGTAAGTTGTCATTTTGAGGACAGTTATTTAGGTAGATATAAATGAACTTTAGAGTATCTTTGATGAATCTGAACTACAATATTAAAGAATATCTTCTATAGCTTTCAGTCTATCTTTTGTGATATACATAGGTTGTATTCTCATTTACACATGAGCAGATCTTGTCTCTCACCTTACCTCCACTGACTTTTTAACCCAATTAAACAGAAGAGGAAGCAAGAGAAAAGTGATCTGTCTGAAATCAGACAGGAATGTTTTAAAGACTGGAAAGGAAAGTTTTAAGTCCATAACAGTTAAGCAGAAAGAAAAATCATACGTCATCTGTAACCAGACACATTTCAATATTATCATATTAAGATAGAAAAAGAAAGGGCAGAGCAGAAAGACTGGACAGATTTACTAGACTAAACATTTAAGACTGTGTTTGAAGGATGTGTTTAAACTATATTCCAAATTTTTTGATTTTCAAATTTAAAAAGCAGTTCTAAATAAAGAAGTTTTTCTTAGTAAATATCAAATGTGTACTGGGTGAAGTCACATTCTTGGCTGTTTTATTCCTACAGACAAAAACTGCTTTGAAAAAAAAATAGTTAAAAGTTATTCTCATCCTATATGGTAAGAAGTCACTTACTGCTGTGTAAAGTAAGAAGATAACCAATTACATGCAAAAAATTTAAAAATAAAATCGAGTTCCTTTAAAATCTCCATTTACTCAACATTAGACCACATACCAATATACATGGTATGTGATAGACGAAAAATGAGTTATGAAAATCAGTGATAATGAATACAAAGAAATGTACAAATAATAATAAAAAAAAAAACTAAATACACCATAAATAATTAACTAGCTACCTGCACACACACACACATACAGACATACACATATCTGGTGATGGGCTCTGAGGTAGAGATTACAATTCAGGAACAAGATCTTGGAGTTATAATTCATGTTTCTATGAAGAGTTCAGCAGTAGCTGTGGAAGCAGCCCATATGGGAGGAGTTACTAGGAAAGGCATAGGGTGAAAAAGAGAGTTTCATTACGTGACTGAGTCCGCAGTGCTGCCCACTCTTGCCTTCAGGATACTGTTGCCTTCTCTGGATCTGAAAAATTCTCAGACAGAACTGAAAATTAATTCAGAGTAAGAAGATGGTTGACAAAGGTTCTGGAACAGTGCCGGGAGAGGAGAGATTCAATAAGATAGGTCTTATCAGAAAGGTCCTCTCAGAAATCACAAGACATCTGAGACGAGAAAATGAGAGAAGTCTGTAAAACCTCAGAGGGCACAGAAAGCATCAACAGAAAACTGTTACTTGTTTTTCATAATAGGGGAACTAAGAGCCATCAAATCAGATTAGCAATCGTCAAGGTGAAAAATGGACACCATCAAGTATCAAAGTGATGAAATTTATTTCCTCAAGACAATGTAGCTATCACAAATTTATGATGCTTCAAAATGCAAGTGCACTGATTCATACATGGAATAAATCCACCAAAGCTGGATGCAATCTAAACACAGAATATAATTTAAAGGCTATTGATCTGGTAAATTATAGCTGGCTACAAGCCAGTGTATTTTTCAGAAAATTCTCTTCAACCCTTTGCTACATATCTATTGTTTTTATGATGGTATCAATCATGATGGACAGCCATTCTTGTGACAAGTATTGCTACATATTAGGTCTGTTTGAAACAAAAATTTTGAATAATTTATGCAACATTATAGCAAGACTGGAAAATATGCAGAAATATATTTAGAAATCCATTAGTATAAATGCTGGATTGAATTTTTACTATTTTTTGAAATCGTGAAATAAATTCATTCTGGTGATGTCTACACTCTTTGATGTTGTACTTTCTGAAAATTCTCCAAATGTACATTTTCTTCAACCTTTAAAATGCAATTAAAAGAACTTTCCTACTGTTCCTGATGAAAGAAGTACTTAAAATGAACATATTATTGCCTCATGTTCTCATAAGTAGAAACACTAATTTGTATGACTGTCAGCCTTATTATTGCCTATCTTCGTGAAAAAAAAAAATATATTAATAATGCAAAAAGCCCTTATATTAAAAGAATGAAACACTCTACTATCCAGTTCTGGATACCGACTGAGCATGAAAAAACTTGGATTTCAACACTTCAAATACTAGAATCATCATATAAATTCATGATATAATCTTGTCTTAAATTCTGAGTTCAGTTTTGTCAAGTAGTATGGCTATAGCAGAAAAGGTAAAATGCAGAGCAGGGCTGTATCAGAAATGAGAAGAGATAGAGAAGCACTTCACAAAACAATAAAAGAACTCAAGTGGGAATGAAATTTCTGAAGACAGATAGGTAGATGAATAGATCAGTCTTAATGGTATAGGAGTAAAGAAAAATCCCCAACTCTGCACCAAAAATTTGTAACCTTCTAGACTGTAAATATGGTGTTGCCATTGCTGGTAATGTACTATAAATTTGTGTAAGTGTCTTGATGACAAATTAGTTAATTTAGTCCTCAGCTTCATATAAACTAATCTTAAGGACATCTCTCACCAGTCTTTCACTGTAATACTGTTACCATTTTTCTTATTCTGTCACAGATGTGCCATGATTAAAAACCACATGATGTTCCAACAAAACAAAAGATCAACTATTTCAAGTACTCAAACTTTCATTGCTTTCTTAAATTCTTCTACTGCGCTTATCATCACTCACTCCTTTTGATTTAATATGCCTTTATGAAGATATTGAAATAGGAATTATCTTCTGTCACTTCTACAGATTTTGTAGAGGAAAGTCAATTGTCTTGTAACCCTTTTTTAAATTCCATGACCCCATGCTAGGTAGAATAAAAAAAGACCAATTTTGTATTGTTTGTTTCAGATTGCTTCTTGCTGTTATTATGAGAATAATATTTGGCAGCACAATGAGGACCTCTTGCTTCTTTTTGTATGGTGTAATGAGAGAAATAAAACCCTGGTGAAAGGGAAAGACGTTTTAGTACGTTTGAAAAGAAGAATTCTACACTCATGCCAACATTTCCTGAACCCATAAGATTCATACAAGTTTGGATAGTGAAACCACTAAAAAATAGCTCAAAATGGATTGAATCTGTCTCAAACTCAGCCAAAACAAACTGACTGGCTTTAATGATTTTTACCAAACAGTGGGCAAAAACATTCTTGAAATGAGAAGGTTTCAGACAGAGAAGGGAGGGCAAATGTTAGCACTAGGGTCCCACGTTCTCCACCTTAGGTTGTAGAAAGTATTTGTGCCAGATGTCTGTGCACATGGAGGAAGGACTTTGACTCAGGGAATCTGTTTGTTTTCCCATTTAAATAGAATGCTTTCTCAGAATTGTAAATTCTGAGAGCAGCAACACATCTTGGCTAGGAAACTTCACGCTTGCTTGAATTTCTCTGGAAACACTTATGCTACACTTCTGAAAAACACACGTATTTGGCCTACTGATAGACTTGGGCTGAGGCTGAAAGCACCCGTAGGGTTGATTTGTGGGCTGCACAGTGGAGCAACTGCCTCCTCTTACATTTCCTTGTGATGCTCCAATAAATTCGTCTCTCCCGGTGTCTGATGCTACTTAAAAGGCACAGAATGCTGTTTTTTTAAAAACTAGTTTTGGTTGCTTTGGGTTTTTTTACAATTTGGGACGTCAAGGAGAAAAGAAATTGACAGCTCTTCAGAAAAGAGAGCTCTTCTAGTCCTGAAAATAAACAAACCAACTAAACAATAAGCAGTCACTCTCCTGTCTATTGACACTACATTTCCAATTATTTTTAAGAGATACAGCAGTAATATCATTCTTTGATGTCAGAAGATGAAAAATTATTTTTTTTCTTTCTGAAAATTGTGTATTGGAATTCTAAAAGGCTCCCACAAGAATCTAGCACCTAATTAAATTTAAGGAACAATATTTCACAATTGCTATTTATTCTGGCTGTTCCTAGCTGTTTTAGAGAGTGGATGATGGTTTCCATCACAGTAGCCAGAATATGTCTGATTTGTAAGGTTAAGCCGTCAGTCAGTTATCTCAGAGCATTATAATGACAGTAATAAAAATGGTCTCACACAGAATGATCATTCTGGTTGTCCATTATGCAGCACTTGTTCCATAAATGTAGCTTTAATAATGTGCTTGTTATGGTCACTTAGGTAAACTTTAAAGTTTCTAAGTAGAGTAATCTTGCAATTTTAGAGAACATTACATTTTTACAGATACGAGGATGTATAATGAGATCAAATAACAAGTTTAATTCAGATATTCTGAATACCGGTGTCAATGTTAAAATGCAGGAAAGTAATAAATGGGAATATGTATCTAATGCTTAGTCTTTCTTCCACATGAATCACAGATTTCAATACTGCTCAGAGATAATTATCAGAATATAAAGTGACAAGAGAAGGGAAATAAAACCTCTATTTCATTAATAGATCATAACTTCTAGAGATATTCTGCCTGTAATTTCTAATAGAATCAGACTTAACATACTGTCTCACTTGCTACTTCTATAGAATTATTAGATTGAGCTCCATTTCCACAATAAAATGTCCCTAAAACCTCCTCTGTGCTTTATATTGGAGTTTTGGGGTGCTGTTACTTGTAGTAACAGCTGTATTCAGAATAAAAAGAACAATATCTGGATGAGTACATGTCAATAACTCTGAATAGACACCATTTATTAAGGAGAATTTTAATTTGATTATTGGAAAGCTTATTTTGATTAGAAGCTTATCTTGATTATTCTCTAGCCAGAGTGCATGCTTCTTCCAGCAGCATTAGGGGGAATTTTTTTCAGTTTGGTAAATGAGCTATAAGCAAATAACTCCTAAAGAAAACTAATGTATATATATACTTAGTACAATGTAAATTGAACATTTGCAACTATTAGCTAATCTCCCTTTTCCTAACATCTGGAATTTCAAATTGCACCAAGTGCTAAGGCTTTCAGCTTCTATAGACTGAAACAAAAATAAAGCAGTCTTGCTTACCACCAGGGTGGCTCAAGAAACTCAGGATTGGAAACACAGCTTCCCACAGCATAAATCACCAGTACAGTAAAGTGTTAAGTACAGACATTGTACTGATGGTCTAACCAAAATTAATAAGCCAAAGTCAGAACAAGCTATTACCTAGATTAGTCCTGAGATGAGATTTTCTGGAAATACAAGAGTCCTTAAGGAGCAGCCACTTTACTACTGCCACAATTTCCTTGCCACTAGGCTCTGCAGGAGGCTCTGCCCCACCCAGCACAAAAAGTTCCATCTTCTACCTTCTGATCACTGAGGTTTTGCTGAAAGCACAGTAATATCTTATTGACTCCCTTATTTGCACCGTGCTGTTCTTTGCTTCTTTCTTTTTACCTAGTTTTACAACGAGGATTGCCATGTTGCTATTTGAAGAACAACCAGCAATGGGCATTAGTAACATGGCAGCAAAGGGTTTTAAACTCGTTGTATGGGGAAATGATAATTAGAAACTGCCTAGGAGAAAGCCTTACTATTGACAATGTGGTTTTGGTGCTAAATCAGATTCAAAATCTGAAATATCACCAGAGCACAAATTTGCTTTTAAAAGCTTCTGAACACATCTATGTTCTTTCTGATTAAAATTGATTTTAAAATTATTATTAAATTAATTAAAATTGATTAAATTTGATCAAAATGCTGTGCCTCCAAGCAGTTCTTGCCTCTGTGCTCCTCTGGGCTCATGTGTCCAGCTCATCAGCTATCTCCCATATGCATCACAACCCCATGACTATCAGTCCCTATACCCTACCTGCTGGCCTATAGGAACCCTCACTTTCACACCTCTTCTTCTTCTTCTTCAAAGTCTCTACAGAAGACACAGGAACTGTGTGTGTGAGAGGTCGTTGGAGGTGCAAACTTCCACCAGCCTTTTTGTATGCATGAGAATAGCACCAACTATATTCATATTCTACTGAGTATTACTATAGGAGGAAACCATCCAGCTGCAGGGCTTAAATGAAGCTAGAGAGAGTGTACATTTTGAGAACAGATATGAAAAAGTAGTACAGGTAAGTAACTTTTTCCAATTTTTTTCCACAGAAAATTGCAACCAGCTATAATCCAGATGAGATTCTATCTTGGACTTACCTCAGAGTTTAAAAGCTGCTCATCAGCAGGTATGACTGCAAGTGCAAACACCTGCTGGGAAGTTATTTTTAAAATTATTCCATACAAAATTTCTGTTGAATGTATTACTTTAATATAAAAGCTTCACTACTTCACAGCAGATAAAGTATATGGACCAGATTAAAATAGGAACACAAGGTATCCTACTCAACTATTATCTTCCTTCTAATGACATGGATTTCAACTGCTGGTGTCTCTTTCCTAAGAATCAGGAGAAAAGATTTTTAAAATTTTCCAAACCAAAAAAGTGAAAACAATTTTTGTAATTTAGCTTCAATTTAAATTAATTTGTAGGCTCTGACATACAGTAGAAAATGCAGATCTACAGCTGATAGTTTTGATGAAAATAATAATGGAACAAGCGGTTTAAAATCTACTTGTTTTATTACTGCTTGTTAAAGAAAATATCAATCACAAGAGGGTGCTTGTCGTGTTTATCTGCATAATGTGCAGAATGTCTTTCAGCTTAGCCCATTAATATTTCAGAGATGAGTACAAGGTGAAAACTGGTATTTTTAGGACTTGTTTATGGATGCACTATTATTCTTCTTAGAAGTAGACATGGAAATTTAAAAATTAGCATATTTATTTTTACCTGAAGTAATCAGAAGGCAAGTTGTAACTGATATGATGTAGTTACTTAATTTGCCTGGGGGTAATCTTTAAGAAAAACTGGTTGACTTTGCTTTCAAGGTATATAACTACATTATTGATTACTGCCCATGCTGCACAGAATGATGCAGAGGGTTTGTAAGATGTTAAGTATGTGTAACAGTATAAGGATTTTGCCATTAACACTTTTGTGCCATTTAGAAACCACAAAGGAATGGGTAGAAAATGCTGTATTTTTGTTTTGTTTTCAGTGAGAAGGATGAAGCACTTTCTTCACACACAGAGATAATCAAAGGCAGATTTTTAGAAAATGAAAATAAAAATCTGTACAAAATAAAAACAGTATTATGCACTATCTAGAAGCTATTTCTTCAGTGGATAAGACTTAAAAATAAAAACTGGCTAACTGCTTTCTTCCCACCCATGCGTCGTTGTTTGTCTCTCTATCCTATTTATCTTCTGTTGCATTTAGGGTTTCAGAATAACTCACTTGTACTAACAAAATTTTTTAAGCAAAGCATATGAAAAGTCATTTAAACCTCTCTAGATTAGTACTCCCTCTGCATCTGATGCTTAGAACAAATCCTTGACTTCTAACAAAAGTACAGCCTCTGGTACTAACAGAAGTATGGCTAGAAATCTCTTGTCTTCCTGCATCCCCAGTGCATGGATTCTCATACTTTTTTGTGCTGCGAAAAAAAGTAACATAAGTGCAAGTTCAGTCAGTATAGAGGATTTTTCTCTAAATTCACTGCCAGTTTAAATGAATCTTAATTTAAATCTTTCAAAACAATATGAAGCTTTTCAGATTTAAAGTCGTCAATACTGGCAACAAATTATTTAGCCTCCATAGCATGTCTAATTTGATTAATGTGGTCCCAGAAGCTCCAGACAATGACATCAACCCTGTGCCTTCCTCTGTTGTTCCTGGCTCAGCTTCAGCAGGCAGAACAGTAGTAATCTTTTAATCTATACACATTTTAGTGAAGATCACTGAAGTTTCATTCCATTAGCTTGTCAGGCCAAAGCAGAGACCTTTTGTTCTGCTTGGCTACATGAACTTAGTTTAGGTTTTAGAAGCATAGACAGCTCTTTGAAACACTTTTATACTTCCCTAATTATCAAAAGCATAGCTTTGTGAAGATTCACTTGTAGACTGTTGTACTATCTGTTAGGCACTCTATACTGATGCTTAGAGACCCATCAAAATATTTGTCTCATCACACAACTGGATTTACACATTCTTTGTTTATATATGCTTGAAAACAATTGTCAACAGCTTCAGAAGTCCCTTCATGACTCTAATGGAATCAACTTGTTTAATTTATTCCAGGCCAAGTGCATGTTGGCTGAGCATACTCTCATGTAATCTCTCGATATTATTCTGAATCACAAGCTGCCTTCTTTTGCTTTCTGTGTGCAACTCAGTCACACTAAGGAACTTGGAGTTTTGATCTGGGTACTGGGTTTGATCCTTCATATGCCGGCATAGTGAGACTGAAAAAAGCCTCCACAGCTTTTGACACCTGAATTATAGTCAATGAGTGCTTCAAAGACCATTAAAAGAGTAATTTGGTATGAAATTATAGTCTACAAGCCAGATGATCTCCCCTCTAGCTTAGCCTATCCCTACAATACTTCCTCCAAACTTCTGTCATTTACATCATGTCCTCCTGGCCACCACTGGGAAGGGTAAGAGTATTTTATATACAAATTCACATAGAAGCTTATTACCCTATTTGGCAGCTTCAGAAAGAGTGTAACTCTAGCTCTGATGCCTCCAAAAGCTACTGAAGGACAATGAAAATACCCACTATGAGCAGCTTTTCACACTGAGGTATCCTGCAAAGCCCACAGTTTACACTTGTCACACAGATACTGCTGCAGTACTTATTTTGAACTTCAAAAAAGGAAATCCTCTGCCAAAACCATGGCAAGGACAAAAAGTACCATTATTATATACACTCATGAAAGGGCACAACATGCTACTGCCCACAGTATCCCTTGCAGCCAGATATTTGGATGAGTGTTTTGAAAAAAATCACTTTTCCATAGTTTAAGTAAAACTGTTCCCTCAGGCTTATGGAGTAGTATGGGAGGGCTGAGTTTGGCAGCCAGCATTGCAAATAGGCCATAACCAACATTAGGCTAAGTCTGTTTTCAGTTCATCTGGCAAACTATTTTATTCACCACCACTTCTTGCTGTAGACTACGGGAGCTGAAATAGAACAGGGATGCAGTGTGGCAAATCATCTTTTATGTCTTCACAAAATTAAAAAAAAATTTCATAGATGAGCTAGTACTTCAGAATACCATTCACCCTCTGCAATCTGTTTCTAGATTATTCTTAGAAACAAAAATCACCAGAGAAATTCAAATGTAAAGGTCAAATCCTGATCTCAACCGCATGAAAAAATAACTATAGAGGCATCTGCCCATACTGTAGGCCTGACAGTTTATTACTAAATGGCCAACTGCTAAAATCATTACAGATTGCTGATTTACTCTGAATTGAGCAAAATTCACATTCAGTGGATATTTCTTCATGGCAAGGACATATGCATGCCTATTTACTTCCTATCCTTCATCATATATATTAAAATCATAGAACTGAATTTTGCAGCTTCTTAATAGTGTCTCCTTTTGGGGGAATAAAGATGAAAAGAAATTGAGCAACATGCCATTTGCATCATGAGGTATCTGTGGCAGAATTGGGAAACCATCCTATGCTTGCTGTATACCATTCCACAGCCATAATGACAAAACTATGCTTTTCTCACAAAACCCAGTCCAGTGCAAATGTCAGTGCATGATACACAGATGTTAAAGAAATTTGTAAACTGAACAGCTTTATGACAAAGCAAGTCGGTGTGCTTAGGTAGAGACTAAACTCTAACAGCTCTCTCCTCTGGGATTTAGAGATGCCTGTTTACAACCCTCGCTTTTAAATTCAGTTTTTCCAATTAAGTTCAGTTTCTTTAAGAGGGCTGAGTCACTCCCCACATATAAACTTGGTCCTTTTGCCTGCTCACCACCTTTTGCCAGCTGTGGGAAGCAGTCAGTGAGAGCCAGGCACTAAAGTAGGTGTATGCTGAATCCCAGCATTCTGAGAGAGCCCAGTCAGCCCCAGGATGAGTGAGAGCAAACAAACTATTCCTAGAGTGCCAAGGATTCAGAAAAGCCATGTTACACCAGCTCTGTGAGGGTAATAGGGAGGAATGTTTCATATTGTATATTCTGGTTTAGATTATTCAGGCATGAAAAGCACAGATGATTGAACAAATTCCTAAATAATGCTACACATTTCTGATATTTCTGCCATGCACACAATCTGAAGAATGCAGAGATGCTTGCATCTTCAGAATTGAATTGGAATGCCTATAGGAAGGAACATTTAGCTAAATATAAATCAACTCTCAAGCTGGCAAAGAGGAAAAGTATCCTAAAATGTACTAGTACGTGTTTTGATTAGGAAAGAAGGAACATTTTCTTACTATGCATATACAGACAATTCAAAACATATGCTCTGTACACACTGTTTTGGGGCAAAGTTTCACCAGTAAAGCAAGCTTAATCTAGACTTAGTGACTTACTGAGGTGACTGACCCAAGGAAACCTCTATGGTTTTCATCTCGTGTCTAAGGAATGAATGAATATGGACACCTTTCTTTTGCTGGCAAACAGGGGTTGGTTGATTGGTAGGATTAGGCTACTAATACAAAATTTTTGCTCCTGTATAAAACAAGCTATTGAAGTATTTATTTTCTCACTATTTCTGTCCATAGAAATCAACAGATTTCAAGTACCAGAATAACTTAGCTTTTGAGGAGTAAGCATATGTCTGAATTCCCACCAGAGAAATACAGATTTTTTGAAACTCACTAGAAATGGAGAAGCTCATTTTAAAGCTTTTATTCTGGTTCATTTGCCCAAAAAACAGAAAGCAAAGAAAAATGCTCTAAGTGGGAACTGTTAAAGAGTCCTTAAAAGTTCATTTTTTAAATCTTCTTAAAGTGTTGAAAGCCTAATGACTAATCTGTTTTTCAGATGATAGAGACTAATGCAGTTTATATCCAGAAGAACTGGCAAAGTAGAGAAGAAGTCTACAGGTCTGTAAGTCTTTGTTATATGTAAAATAATTGGGCATAGCAGGGAAGTGAATGCTACTCTACAGACACAGTTTACCAGTTCACTTTTTTAGCTTCAATGGAGTCTGGGTTAGTCCAAGCTTCTTGAGTGAAGAGAAATCAGAAAATGATAGGGCGCTGATATCATGTTCATTTCCACTGAGGGCATGGGACATGAAGTCTGGTGTGGTCTGACAGTGAGCTCTCTGGCTGTCTGAAATTCTCATGTAAAATCAGGGGAAGCCAGGTTTGCTTCTTTACTCACTCTCTTGCTAATTGTCATTTGTACAGGGGTAAAGTTGAGGTTAAAAAGGCAAGGTATGCACCTGACCTCATTTCAGGGATTGATAACAGGCTACCCCTGAAAAAATGGTGTCAGTTTCCACCTAGCAACCAAGTATTATCAACCTGTATTCCAGTTTACCACCATGACTCAAATAATGACCCTGAGTAAAACCTTTTCCTTTCTATTGCCTTTAGTTAAGCAATTTTTCAAACCCTTTTCTCATCTTGTGAAGCAAATAAGAAATGTGGATCAGATGTCAGAACGACATGTTGGCAAAATCATGTTTTCCAGTGGTACTTAAATAGCACAGTGAATCCAATCATTTATCTAAACTTCTTTTAGAGTAAAATGATGGCCACAATACTGTTAAACATTAAACAGGCCTGAAGCAACAGCAATAGCTAAAAATGATTGGCTTGGAAAGAATAGCACAGAATTTGCATAGGTGACAAGCATGATTCAATATGTTATGCTACGTCCTGCAAAGAAGGAAAAAGTAAACCTTTTCTCTTATGCAATATTTTATTTATTTTACTTTATTTATTTGATTAAATTATCAGATTGTACTAATATTGAATGAAAGTTATGATTGTCCTCTCTTACATCATCCTTTGCTCTAGTAACTGGATAAAGCAAATTCATTCCCAAAGTCTCAAAGGTCTAATTAATTTGATGGAACTGGCTTTTTTTGGTTCTTTGTTTTATTGGAGAAGGTTCACTTTGATTTATTCTTCACAGCAGCCTTATTTTGATTAGTCATTTAGAGTATAGATGTAAGGAGTTTGGTCAATGAGAGAGTTTTAAAGAGAGTTTTAAATTACAGACATGTAGCAACAGTGGTCTGTAGGTGTTCTTGCTATACTTGCTTCATTAAATGAAGCAAATAAATCATTAACATACTGTGAACATCATTCTGGAACATGCTGATTAGCTGTTATGTTCTTGCAGAGCCTGATGGTAATCCAGTGTAGATGTAACCCGGTGTTTCATGATTTGATAGTATCTCAGTTCTTTATTCTTCTCTCTAAAGAGAAGAACTTCTCGGGGAAGCTCCTCTTGAATACTAAGCAGAACTTGAGGGTGTTATTGGTATTGTCATTTACTATTAAGTGGAGAACATATGACGCATACAAGACACTTGAAAGTAAGTCAGTCAGGCCCTTCTAAATATTTATTAGTTCTCAACTGCTGGTTTTCTACCACGTGCTAGAACATGAAAATAAGGGAAAGAGGAACTTAGCTACCATTGTCTTTACTACACACAGTACTCACTGCATTTTCTCACCAGCTAGCAAGATGACAAGGAGAAGCCAACAGGTAGAGATAGCAGACTATTCTGTGTCAGAAGGCACATCTGCAGGTTGTACTACACTAAGAGCTGTGCAGTGAAGTGAAATGCAGTGAAGTGGCAACCAAATTGCTCAAATACAATTTTAAAATATTAACTTACATTACAGGAATAGCTTATTGGCTCTTCCAGCTTCTGTGTTCCCATTCCATGATTCTGGGTCTGGGCAGTAAGAAAGGTGTGGTATGTATGTGGAGTGCATTGGGACTAACTCATCCAATCCAAATTAGCCACAGGGAGTTTCACTTATGCTGGACTTGGGCAGACTCTGTGTGATTCATAAACTGCTTCTGACACTTCCTATGGAAACTGGCAACCACAAAGAATTAAAGTCTTCTGCAGCAGGCCTTTTTTTTTTTTGGTTTGATCCAAGAAAGGACAGCACTGTTAGGTGCTAAAAGTTAAAAAAATATCTGTGTCATATTACAATCCACAGCTTTCTTTCTGCGCCTATTTTTGCTGAGGTTTTCTTTGGTAATCTTTGCCTTTAGACCTCCCAGGATCCTGAACCTAATAGCACAGTCTGTGGGAGCAAAGCATTACCCACAGTAGAGAAAGACCAAGTCCTGGAGAATTAAGCCAACTGCAAAAACAGAAGCCCACTCAGCAAGATGTATCCAGTGGTGCTGAAGAGGCTGAACCAGGAAAAGATCATGTTGTTACAATAATAGGACACTGTGGTGAAAGCTGAATGTGATTCAATAAGAATGTAATATTCATGAAGTTTAGATGGAGAGTTGACAAGAGGTTAAATAACAGGTTGGCCATTTCCTGGGACATCCAAGTTGCTTTTGTTTCTCTAAAATGAACAAGAATTTGACTTCCCTTTTTTGTGCTTTGACCCATAGACAAGGAAATTGGAAATTATTTGTCCATGTTTTTCAAGAACAAGCTTCTTTGTGTTACATGCCTTGACTCAGGTGAGAATCCCAGGTTCTTTCTCAAGGCAATAATTTGAAACTAAATAATTATGTAAGCCTCAAAGAAAGAAAGAATTCAGATATAAAAATGACTGGCTTTTCCCAGCATCTGGCTCTAGATGTCTCCTTAGTGAACATGTGAGAATGCTGAAGTATTCCATGGAGTCTTCTAATCCAACATGCTGTTTTAGAATATAAATTCTTCTCCATGTGTTGTTGCTGCAATATGATACTGAAGTCTGTGGTTTGCAAGTGGCCAAAGAATATGATCTGGCAGTCCTTCAGCAGTTCATAGTATATGATGTATATATTGTATCCCATTACAGGCTTTTTCTCTCTGTAAGTTGCTCATAAATCAATCAAGATAGTTATTAGTTTGCTTGCTATGCATGGTTTCTCAAAGGGTTGCATTTATAAACATTCTTTGGACCCCAGGGATTTGGCAGCTACTATTGTAAGAGCTCATTTGAGTATTAACATGAAGTATTTGATTGATGAAAATGACAAAAATGCTTTTTTTTGCAACTGAGTATGAAAAAAAGTTTAATGGGAGTGTTGAATAAAAAGACTGACAAGGGTGAAAAACTCAGCATGAGCTGGCAATGTGTGCTTGCAGCCCAGAAGGCCATCTGTCTCCCAGGCTGCATCAAAAGAAACATGGGCAGCAATTTGAGGGAGGTGATTCTAACCCTCTTCTCCACTATTGCAAGACCCCTTTTGGAGTACTATGTCCAGTTCTGGTGTCCACAACACAGGAAGGACATGGAGCTGTTGGAGCATGTCCAGAGGAGGGACAAAAAGATGATCAAATGGCTGGAGAACCACTCCTGTGAGGAAAGGTTGAGAGAGGTTTGGTTGTTCACCCTTAAAAAGACCTCAGGAGATCTAGCAGCAGCCTTTCAATACTTAACAAGGGCTTTATAACAAAGGTGGGGACAGACTTTTTAGAAGTCTGTTGAAACAGAACAAGGGGAAATAGATTTAAGCTTAAAGAGTGTATATTAAGCTTGCTATTGGGAGGAAATTATTTTCTATGAGAGTGGTTGGAACAGCTTTCCCAGAGAGGTGGCAGAAGTCCCATCCCTGGAAACATTCAAGGTCAGGTTGGATGGAGCTCTGAGCAACCTAGCTGAAGGTGTCCCTGCTCACTGCAGGGTGTTCGACTAGATGACTACTAAAGGTCTCTTCCAAAGTAAAACATTCCATGATTGTATAGTTAATGTTTAGAAGGTGTTTTCCATTCTCCCTTAAGGGACAGTGGTGAGAGATCTGAGATGAAGTAGTAGAAAATGTTCTGTTCCTGATAGCTGAGTGGCTTTGTCTTTTATAAATCTTTTGGGAATTATCATTCTGCTGCATTGTGGTCATTTGGTTTTACCTCCAACATTACTGAGAGGTTTTTTCCATGCATAATAAGAGCTAAGTGCAAATATAAGATCCAGAGATCAATTTGTTGGTCTTTTTAAGTGCTTAAGCATATGCTGAATTCTGTATATTAGCTATCCACCTTAGCATGTCAGTAAGTCAAAAGAATCAGAATGTGAGATTCATCAGTTAATCTAAAAACAAAATTGCTGAACCAAAATAACTGAAAAGATGCAATGGAAAGCTTTCAAGCGTAGCATTTTAACATCTTGCTAACTTAGCAAGTTCTAGGTTAGAAAACATCCTTCAGAACATTACTTAAGGCTCTTACATATCCAGTCCAAAATTTGTCCTGACATTTATAATGTGTAACAAAATCTTTCCATATTTTGTATAATTCAGAAGTTGTTTCTAAATAATTTAATTTTAAATAATTCATACCATTGATATGGAAAGTACAGTGGTTTTGAGGACTTTTCTAAATTGAAATATTAGACATGCAATTAGAGAAGATATTCAGGCAAAACTAACCAATTTCAAACTTTGTAACTGAACAACAAATCTGTCACTAAAAAAATCCCCATAAGCAACATAAAGTTGTCTTTTTCATGTGGAAAACAGGGGCAAGTGTATCCAGTTTACGAAGGATCAGTGCCAAGGACAGGCAATAAATAAATAAATAAACAAACAAGGTATTTCTCAAGAGACTCAATAGCTTTGATCTAAATTGCAAGGTCTTAAGGACATTATACTGTTTGCACATTCTAAATGGAAAACACACATAGAATGAAAAAAAGTTTTCTTAGGAAAGTTTACATTTCATTCCCATTTTAAGAAAGAATTGGGTGATCTGCAATTTCCAGAGGATGACATTGATAGAACATTGACTTGCTGACATTGCGAGAACAGCTGATGCAAATGTTAATTTTACACTAGAGTTCTGAGAACATTTGAGACCTGTTATTTTGGAGGCTTTTATACATTTACAGTGACATCAGCCCTTTCTGAGAACATAGGTCTGCTCTTGTCTTCTTGATTATTTTTTTGAAAGCAAGTATTAAATTTAATTTTAGAATTTCCGTTTATTTCAGTGGTACAGGATGAGGCAGCTAGGCTGAAGAAAACCAAAAGCTATTTTAAAAATGCCAGTAAAGTAAGAAAAGAATCATGGGCAAGTGGTCTATATCACTGTATGATTCTTTTGTAGAAATCTTTCTAAAATATTGCAGTATATATATTTTAAAGGTAATTTAAAAATAAACTACTTTCAGAGAGAGAGCTAGAAGGTAGGCATCATTTAGAACTGAATGATGCATAAATATCCCACCATTTTAGTACTGGAAAAGTTATTTAGTGCCTGGTCCCTAAAAATGGACTGATGTAGAGGAGAAAGGTAAGGCAAATCTGAGGCAATGGGTAGGCAGAAATGCCAGTGCAGAAATGCTGTGAGGGATGAGGGTAATTCCTTCCCATCACCTCTGTCTGCCAGCTGTTTGCTATCACTCCCTTGCTGAAAGCTATCATTCCCACAGTTAGTGGAAAGAATTGTCTCATTGACTTCAGCCAGATACAGGGTCAACTGTCAAACTTTATTTTACAGGGCTTTCACAAGCACGTTCACCTTAGGAAGTGAATTCTTTACTGACATGGATGAGAAATTCTTGTAACTTGATCTCCAGGTTCATTTGTGAAGGGTTTTCTCTCTAGCAGAGATATGATTAAAGAAAACTGCTTAGGGTTCAGTGCACAGGCATTGCATGAACCACTGTGGATGTTTTCTGCAGTGATTTTTGACTGCAGTCTGATTAGCAGCATCAATCTCAGCAGGCATGCACTCCAGTGTAAAATGGCAGTAAGGAAAGCTTTGTCAAACAGAGCCTTCTCTGTGACATTTTTAGTTAGCATCCTTTGCAAATGCTATTTCTTTGGTTTTATGCCATTGAGAATTGAAATAATAAGGACAATTAATCCACAATACCATGAGCATTCATAGTGATGTTAACTAAAAAGGGGCACATAATGTAATAAAAATGTACATTGTCCCCTGATTAATATACAAGCAGGCAACAAATAGTGCAGTGTTTCCACTAAGATTATTTCTTCAGTAATTAATTATTTCTTGAGTCATACTAGAAAGAACATGAATTATATCCTGTTACTTAGGGTTTATGAATCACTACGAATGTTCATGGTATTGTGGTACCACAGTTCCTGATAATAGATACATATAGCATAATAAATCCCTGGCCTTTAAAATGACCATTCACAAGAAGATTCATGTGTGGAGTATTAGTATTTGCAGAAGGAGTTATTGAATTTTTTACAGAAAGAAAAAAAAAGAGCAAAAAGCTCTTAGCAAAGACTGATTGTGTGTAGAAATCACTGGAGCGGTAGGGCTCACAGTTCCTCATTCCCAACAGTTTCACAGCTTGACAGGCCATTTGTTTATACCTTTTGGGACAAGTTTGCCTAGTAAGTCAAATTGTTGCAGCTGTTTTGCAGTAAAAATCTTTCCAGTCTTGTTTTTTTATTTTTTTTATTTTTTTTAATTTCTGTTTTTACAAGTCAAGTAATTTTTCTCTTTTCTTTTTTTTTTTTTCTTTCCTGTAAAATAGGCATTATAGTTTCTGCATTGCAGATATTTTTAAACATTATCTAAAGTGTACAGCATGTTCAAAACATGGACATTTTCTAGCCTATGTTTATTTTATTTCCAGAAAAATGCAGAATCCCACTACCTCAATGATGAGAAACTGCTGCTAAAAATAAATAACAGGGACTCAAAACATGGTATATTTAAGAGAAGGAGAATTCAGCTGTTCAGCCTCAAATAAAAAACCTAAATTTTCCAGGTATTCCTTGAGGACTTCAGAAAAGGAATGGTTTTGATACACCCTCTAGTCTGCATGGGATCTTGAGAACTGCACTGATGAGTGGTGTTACAGTATTTTCAAAGCTCATGATAACATCTCTGTTAAACAGGAGGGGCTTTTTTTCCCCTCAAGTGGAAGACTAGAAGTTTGTACAACTATTGGCTTTGCCATGTAATGAATCAGCTTCTCTGAACTTCAAAAATGTAGTAACGAAAATATACCAATAGGAAGTTCAAAACCATAATTTTTAGTGCTCTCTTAAGTTTCATTACCTTTAAAAGTTCACATCAGTGGAAAACATGAATGGCTGTAAGGGGTATTAACATCAGATTCATAATTACCTACTTTGTGCACAGCAGCAATTTACAAGCCCTCTATTCACTGGCAATTTGAAAAGATCTTTTAGATGGGATATTTGGTAAATTTCAATTAGACAAGAGAAGCTTTGGAGAGCCAGTTATATATTGTGGTATTTATGCAGACTTCAAAGATTTAATTGTTTAGATAAGGACAATGAAGGTCATCTGACTATTCAGAGCAGTTAGGAAAAGTTCTGTTTATGTAGCCTAGAATTTTACCATAAATGGCTGTCCCAGTCAGAAAACACATTATCTATTCTGATAATTCAAGCTTCTACACTGGTCGTGTCCACAACATGCAATCTTAAAATCATGGGGTTTTTTGGTTTTGTTTGTTTGTTTGGTTTTGTTTTTTTGTTTCTTTTCTTTTCTTTTTTTCTTTCTTTTTTTTCTTTTTCTTTTTTTTTTCTTTTTCTCTTTTTTTAATCTACACTACAGCATAGATAGAGTATTAATGAAGAAAAAAAGCCTGCACTGTCTTCTACGCTTGTTTGCTATAGTTTTCATGAACAGAAATACGTGTGTACTACTGGACTTGGGAATAAGTTCAGATATTTTAAACCTTGGAAAATGAGTAGGATTAGATTTTTTCCAGACCATTTCATAATGATCTGAGTAGTCCATTTTCTAAACCATGTGAATGAGTTGCATTTGGATTTCACTCTCTATGCTTGCAATGTTTTTTCCAATTTACTATTGTTTCCTTGCCAGAGGAGGTAGAAGACTGACTTGAGGGTTTCAGTCTATCACTAAATTGCTAAGATAATAAACTGTTAAAATCAATAAATTTAAAAAAACCTAAAGAAACAGAAAGATGAGTAAAAAATTAATCAGCTACTAATCTGTTATGTGCTAATCACTAATGCAAATAATTGCCATCCTAAATTCTTGAAAATCGATTAATGAAAGTAGTTAAAAATTAAAGTAAAAAAAATAATTAAAGTAATCAAGTCTTTCACAACCAGTTGTTCCATCCTTGTGATTGCATGTTAAACATCTCTGTAGGCCTGATTTTATCCATCTGCTTTTGTACTAAGACTAACTTTCATAACTAATTTAAGCATATGTGACCTTAGTCACCTCTTTATAAAAATACTAACATAGAAAGGGGATAATAAAATAGGCCAAATCCCATTATTAGCTAAGAGCAAGGGAGTTGTATATAGCATGATCTGTGATATGCAGCCATTTTGGACTCTATAAAAGCTGAGGAAATTGATTTCTTGGTTTTCTGTAACCAAAACATTTACCCATGTGCTCCTTTCAGTATAATGAAGACCTTAGCTCTCTTTAGCTCTACTTTACTATATAAAACTAAGAACAGAGCAGACACTTGTAAGAGTTCAGCACCATATAGAATTTCACACTTTCTCTTTTTTTTCTATTTCTTTTGTTGTTCCCTGAAGTCCAAGGCTGGCTTCCTGAGGGGACTGCTCAACAACTCAGCAAACCATTCTTACGTCTCCCATGGAACTTCCTCTGCACATCATTTTGCACCCTGGCTACACACTTCCACTGGCACCCACTGAAGAGCCAGCAGACAATTCGCCTTTGTTTAGTTCTCCTTGGTGCTATCTTTAAAAAGATGTCACCTGCTACAAGGTGAGAGATGCTGCTGCCTAAAACACATAAAGGCTCTACTTTTCAAAAACTTTATCTGGTTATAATTTCAGAGAGAGTGAGCCGCTTCCAGTGTCATCAACCACTTTATAGCTGAGATGGTAAAAAGCAGAAGCTGTCACAGAGCCAGCTTCTCAGGTTCCACACCCTTTAAAATAAAAGTAATTTATAACATGCCATTGAAACATATCTGTCATCAGAACTTCACTACCATTATTTTATCTGCTGTCCACGCATGGTTTCTTGGAATTAATACTTTTCATTGTGGGAAGTTAAAATAAAGCAACTGTTTCTATCTTTTCAGGTAAAAAAATTCTTGTTGTATCTGGTGTAACTGGGCTTTACAGTAGCACTGCTTCCTGGTCTTTTCCTTCATAGCTTATGTAGTTATAACATTTCTATAATTCTTTCCTAAACCCCAGGGAGAAAATTAATAATAATAACAAAGAAGTACTAAACCTGTATAACCTGGGTCATGACTTGTGTTTTCATTTGGTATCACAGTTAGAAGTGGAAAATTTACTAACAGAGTATTCTGAAATTTTCTGTTTTCTTTTTTCCTGTTTTTCATCCTCTTTCCACCACTTGCTCTGTTGTCTGTCATCCCTCAAACATATTGCTTTATGACACAGTTGGTATCATGTTCTGATAGGACAAGAAGTGATGGACACAAGCTTGAGCATATGAACTTCCATCTAAACGCGACAAACTTCTTTACTATGAGGGTGGCAGAACACTGGAACGGACTGCCAAGAGAGGTGGTGAAGTCTTGGTCTCCGGAGACATTCAAGACCTTCCTAGACACCATCCTGAGCAACCTGATCTAGATGAACCTGTGGCACAGGTGTTGGACTAGATGATCTCCAGAGGTCACATCCAGTCCCTAGGGTTCTGTGATTCTGTGGACAAAGTCCCGCAGTAAAGTCTTCCGATTGCTATACTGATACCATTTTTCAATTACAGGGTAATCACTGAATAGGTTTTGGATCCTGGAGTCCAATAGTATTGTTCTATTCAGATGAGAAATTTATTAACCTCCTTCAACATGAGTGTACAGGAGATGTTATCCTTGTTTCTATCTAGATCAATTAAGTTTATCTGTGTCAGTGTTAGCTACCCCTACATCCATCCAAGAGCAAGACAAATAAATGGGATCTTCCATTAATCACAAATGTTTTGTTTCTGAAGCAGGTTCAGAAGAACAACTGTTCTCTGGGCTGCACCAAAAGACCCCACCTGCAGCATTGTGTCCAGCCTGGGGGTCCTCAGCACAAGAAAGACATGGGACCTCTAGAAGGGATTCAGAAGAGGCCCATGAAAGTGATCAGAGGGTTGGAGCACCTCTCCTATGAATGCAAGTTGAGAGAGTTGGGATTGTTCAGCATGGAGAAGGGAAGGCTCCAGGGAGACCTTGTTGTGGCCTTTTAATACTTAAATGGAGCTTATAAGAGCAATGGAGAGACACTGGAACCGAAGAAGAACTGAAGGTGGTGAGACACTGGGGCAGGTTGCCCAGAGAAGTTGTGCCCATCATTGGAAGCGCTCAAGGTCAAGTGGGTTACGGATTTGAGCATTGTGATCTAGTGAAGAATTCCTCTGCCCATTGCAATTGTATTGGACTCAATGATTTGTAAATGTTCGACATGGCAAAGTGGACCTGAAAAGAGCCATCAGATCAGTTAGAGACAGGGTTAGTCCAACAGCAGACAAGATTCAAGCAAGCTCACAATTTCCTGTAAATCTGATAACATAATAGAAACAAAAAGTGCTATGAGCAACAAATATATTGATATTTTCTTTTTTATCATTTCACATAACCTGGAGTAGAAAATAAACATGCCTATATAGAACTGAAACATATTTTTTGAAATTCATGATTTTAACAAAATGTGTTGGTGATTCCTCTTGTCCAATGCATAAAGCCATGTCACATAAGATATTTATATTCAAATTACTATATGACTAATGAGAGACTGGATCTATTTTGCGGTCACATATTGTATTTGTTTAGTGGCATGGAAGGCTACTTATATATAGATCAATTGAGATTTCTTTGACATGAACATATGTTCACGTCTGGTCAGTAAAGAATCAAATCAATATTAATATAATTTGACACAAGCATGTAAGAGAAAGCCTGGAGAAAAGGAGGCTCCAAGACGACCTCATAGCAACCTTCCAATATCTGAAGGGGGCCTACAAGAAGTCTGGGGTAGGGTTTTTTACATGGGTGTGTAGTGAGAGGACAAGGGGAAAGGTTTTAAAATTTGAAGAGGGGATGTTTACATTAGACATTAGGAAAAAATTATTTCTTGTGAGGGTGGTGAGACACTGGAACAGGTTTCTGTGGGAAGCTGTGGCTGTCCCCTCCCTGGATGTCTTCAAGGCCAGGTTGGATGGGGCCTTGAGCAACTTGACCTAGTAGGAGGTGCCCTTGCCCATGCAGGGGTGTTGGAACTAAATGATCTTTGAAGGCCCTGCCAGCCTTACACATTCTATGATTCTGTGTGATATTTCTGGTCAATAAAGAATCAAAACAATATTAATAAAGAAAGATAGCTGTGAAATATAGGAAATGAACCATGCAAATTAAAAACATTCTCTCTTAGTGACTGGTGCAGTGCTAGCTTCCCCTTCATAAATAAACCATTACCCAAAAAAGGAATGAGAAAGGAGCAGAAATGCAGAAAACATGAATTTTTTTTTTTAACTAAGTATTTCTGGAAAATATTTTTCGTTAATTGCTCAGCTCTAATAAGTCTTCCAAATCATTTTAATGACACTTAAGTTTGTCTATATAATAATTAGACCTGCACTGACTCCAATGGACCTACTCCCAGTCGTCACAGCTGGGGGTAAGGTGGTTTTTTTGTTTCTTTTATTTCTCAGTATTTGTCTCCGATTTTACAGGAAATAAACTAATTTCCCCAAGTCCATTTTGCCCCTGATGGCTGTTTTTATGGTTGCATTTCCAATATTCATGTCACTGTTCCGTTATATCTTCTGCCCTTACTCTCTTATTCCTGCCTGTCTCAAGATGACACTAATCAGGAGAGGAACAATTATACACACTATAGTATTTGGGTAACAATAATTCTTAAATCAAGCTATAGGAAACAAAAGATTTACTTTTCCCTGTTAATATTATTCAGATAGCATTTGTGTTGCTAAATCAGTGATCAGAGCCAGTTATGTGGCATTACCCAAAGGTAATGACTACTCAAGAATGCAAATCACAGGAGTCTCTATGTAATGACTGATGACTGTATTTACTTTTTTTTTCTTGCTTTATGCCTTGGTTTCTTGTTGTTTCCCCCTGCATCCGTGGAAGCACGGATGTCAGAATTACAGTAAAACACAAAGTACCAAAGTGGGATGCAATTTTTTTCAGGTAAAAATATTCTAATTAAATTATCAGAACTCTCTCTGAAGTATTTATATTTTGCATCTTGAGTTTTCACTCAACTTTTTCAGGTAACAATAATGACATTACATGACATGATATGTAGAAGAGCCAATGTAGTAAACCATACTACATAATAAAACTTTCCAAAATTCTTAACAAGATCTTTTATGGGGGTATGGATAGAAATGACTTTGCTGTGGAAACAGCTGATTTAGCTGTTTCAAAATACATTCACACGTTCATTTGCTTGAAACAAGCTAGGTGGCCAGAATGATTTTTGTATGTTTCTCTTATGAATGCCCAACATCTGGCCTCAGCCTCATAAACTAGGCAAAAACAATAATGAAAACAGCAATGAAACATGGAGTAACTGAATTAACAGATGGAGAGCATCAGAACTTTCTCTGTGTATCATGAAGTAGGGAAACACAAAGTTAAATACAAAATGGAAACAAAAGAGGACTGGAAAAAAAATCTGCCCATTTAATGAAGTAACAAAAATTTTCCTTTAAAATATTGCATAATACTTTTGAGCAGATGGCTTGCTTTTGCCTTTTGGAGACCCTCATGAACTGGAATCTCATGAAATTTTAATTGGACATATAATTTTCTAAAAATGCAAAGCATTTTTTTAAAGAAAATTCCAAACATTAAAACAAAGCTGTCATCACAGTCCACAATGTACCTCTACTTTCAAAAAATGCTGTATTAAGAAGTGATACTATGACTATTATTTGTAATTGTTTAGATCTCTAAGGTCTTCTAATGGACCTATGATGGCTATATCTGCACAATTAAATTTAAAATGCCAGGAAACATTCCTAGATACTGAAACTCTACTGTCTATACAGAGAATTGTTAGAAAGGTCCATGGCACATTTTTGGTCTGCAATAACTTGCTCACTTTCTGACAGCTCCTGGTGAGGCTCAGGGACTAGACAGACTAAGGATCATTCCAAACAGGTTGTTTATGGCCGGCTACGTAATATCTCATAAACAGTTTTGGACATGGGCTATTGAATGCCAGCTGGCCCCATTGCCAAAAGAACAGTCCCAAGCACCTTTAATTTACTGTTATGGACAAAGTCATTGTGTCTATCCAATATTTTTGGCTATGTAGGGTCCAAACGCAGCTGTTAACACAGAAATGACAGAAAGTGGCTTTTACGGGTTTGCTTTCTGCCTTCATCCACATCCCTCTAAGAAGTGGAATTTTCTGCTCCTACATATAGTAATCTGTAATTTCACACCTTTCCCACTTCTGGATTAACGTTTGATTAAAATCTGATTAAAATTGCTTATTTGTGGCAAGCAGTCAGTACTGTGCAATGCTCCTACAATTTCTTTCTTGGAGAAATTTGTGCTAAGTGCTATTGCACAAGTAACATCCTTTAAATAAAAAGCTCTGTTAAGAAACGAACAAAACATTCAATCATTGTATACACTTACAAACCAACATTCTACACATTTTTTGACAATCAGTCGATTTTTTTTGTGTTCACTCACAAGTTTCATTAAAAAAAAAAAAATCTCATCATATTATTCTCTTTTTGGAGTCACAGTAGCAGATGTGATGCATGTCTTAGATAGAAGTCTAGTCCAGGAGCATTGGGACCTATTGTTGTCTCTGGTTTGCCTTCCTTGGAATACTTGCTACAGTGTGTACTTCCTTGATAGACAGAACTACTTTATCTGAGAAGCCTTTGTGGGTGATAATAATGAGTGTCTCCTGGAGAATGCTCTGAGAACTTCTCTCCCTGCTCTAAATTAACTATGGAAAAAGCACATTTTGTTATATGGATGATTATTTATCACCCAGCATTCCTCTGTACGTCACAGTCACAGGATGTGTGCTGTTCCCAGTCCAAATGTCTCTGCAAGAAGAAATTTTCAAAGGAAAAAAAAATATACACAAATAACAACAGTAATGCTTCCCTACAGCATTCCATAAAAGCTTCACAAAGGTAACGATTGGAGAGTTGTACATTATTTTCGGCACTCATTTGCTGAAAGGCAACAATGAAAAATCTGAATTTCAGCAATTTCAAACTAAATTGAATAAACTGCTAAAAGATTTAGTGTAGAGAAAGGCTTAACTTCGAGAGGAGCATGAAGAACATGACCTTCTCCATTTCAAATAAGTATCATCAACGCTGTCTTTAGTAGGATGTTAAAAACTTTCATTGGTTTGGAGAAAAAAAATTAAAAATGAAGTAATCATATTTTAGAGAAATTTTTAAATTGCTTTTGGTGCCTGTAAAGGTATTTATGTCTGTGAAGAACTGTATTCTTTTAAAATAAGTTTTGAGTGTGTGGTTAAGAAATATGTTTTATTCAATTTTTGGCTGCTTGTAATTCATTCCTAAATAAGCTACTTTTGTGGTTAATGTGCATGTTTTGTTTTGAAAAGATTGCACTTACTTGTATGCCTAAAAGTAATTGAGTTTATGGAAGAAAGCTCAGCTTGTGATAGAAAGAAATTAAATTACACTTCAAGACAACATCTACGCCTAGAAAAATATAGAGTGAAAATTAAGCAGAAATTCTTAAAGATATGTAGTTGTCAACAAAAACCTCACCAACCAAACAAAAAACAAACAAAAAAACCCTAAACCAAACACATTAATCCAAACACAATTACAAACAATTAGTTCCAGAAGTGCTAAATGCAGGTCACTAATGAATTTAATGAAATATTTTGGGACTCCACATCAAGTAGCATATATGCTAAGCTATGAAGACAGTGAAAGGGAAGTTGTATAATTATTTTAATTATATAATTATATATAGCTATATAATATATATAATTATATATTGTACTAAAGGTTGTCTGGTTACATTACAGATTTACGAACAGCATCCTGAGTGTATCATAGTTACAACTTCAGGCACTGATGCTGCTTTCATCTGTAAACAACCTGAGGAAAGAAAAGTCCAGTAGGAAAAAGAACAGTCTGTCAGCAGGTTTGTGACTGTGTAGAGCATCCTTTTTGCCCAAACTACCATACATAGCCTATTTAACAGAAATATTCCAGATGAAGCCCTGGACAGCTCTCTGTAATCACTAATAGTTTTTCATCCTTTCTTGCAAATTGTTTTGTGTTATCAAGACAATTGTGGGTTTGGGTTTTATTTTGGTTTTGGGTTTTGTTTTTCTTTTTTTTTTTTTTTTTTTCTTTTTTTTTTTTTTTTTTTTTTTGTAAAATATGTCCAAAATTATGCTCTAACACACTTTAATTAAATAAGATTTTGGATCTGTCTCAGTACTATAGGTCCGTACCTATAGTACTGAATCACACTCATCTTTTTCAAGCTGGGGTCTCACTTTGATTAAGTAATTATCTCTTCCTTTCTGGCAGACTGAAATTAAGGTTGTGTCCCTCCAGGTTGATTGACTGTTCCCTTCAAAATTCTGACTTTAGAAATCTCTCCAGGCTAGGGCCTCCAGGACATACAACTAGTTACAGACTACCAGAAGTTGTAGGAGTCTGTGTACCCCAGCATGTTATACAAGACCAACAAACCTTATTTTCACTTCCATTTTTTTTGTTCTCTCTGCTAGGCAGGATCTGTGAGATAATGCAGGCAGCTGACTGAAAAGCAGGTTTCAGGAACATTTCTGTTTACAAATTCAGCAAAAAACTGAGATACTCCAAAGTGTCTGATCTTGTGATGGTGGGTTCTGGCAAAGCATTCTTTGTCAGAGAAAATTTGGAAGACCAGGGAAAGGAAAAACATCAGTTCATCCTCATCTGAATCCAAAGTCATAGAGGGTTTAGCTAGCAATCGTGCCTTACTGATTGGCAGTTTTGTAAAATTGTTAATGCATTACAAAACTGTCTTGACTACCTCAGCAGGAGAGTTGGTAGCATAATATGCCAGTGTAAAAGCAAAAAAAGCAAAACCTGTAAATGCATTTGCAAACGTGTTTTAATTACATGTGATACCTTCCATCTCTTCCTTTTCAGGTTACTTTGTTCCTGTTTGTGTTGGCAATCTAATTGTGTAAATCACATTGCATGCACTGTATTACTCTAACACGCTGAAGCCCAAACTGTTGAAACATCCAAACAGAGTCATTCTGCCAGCCAAGAGCAAAGTGTCTCCTCTTTTCCAAGGCAGAAAAAAAAAATAAAAAAAAGCACCTGCATTACCCTTCATTTTTCCTTCACCCAGGTGTTTTCCTTCACTCTTCCATGTGAAGAGTCCCAGCTGTTATTGCAATATGTATCAGAGCAGGGTGTTGCAGGTGCCCCTCACACCTGAGCATGTCCCAACCTCTCCTCTGAACTGGCACATGTGCCAAATGGGCTGGTAGCCCACACTGAGCTTTTATATCAGTCTGGCTCCTGTACATCCCCATACAAAACAATCCAAGTCTACAACATCTGCCAGGCCTACTTAGACATCAAAGTGTACTGCTCATCTATCAGTTTCATCATGCAGCTGTGGAGTCCTTGGAGTCCACCAAAATCAAATCACTACTGCAGAGAGGCTAGGACAGGCTCAGCACCACCAGCAATATTCTTGGGTGAAAATCCATTTGAGAACAACTTGTTGTCTTTTCTTCTTTTTCTTCTGGCTTTTGATTACTGACGTGTTGGCTTCCCCTGTTTCCCTTTTTCATCTGCCTGTTGTTTTTCACAGAGTTATGGCAAGGAGCAGGAGGAGGCATGACTCCCAGGGGCAAAGGAAAACCAATGATGTGGTCTGGATGTGAAAATGAAGGCCTGGGGTTGACAGTAAACTTCTTCCACAGGACATCCCCCTAGTGTAGTAGGATGCTTTGTTGGGTACAGTAGAGACCTGTTAGTTTTTAAGCAGTAGACAGAATTTTCAGCCAGTCCTGGCCTTCACCCTTGTGTGTACAAATCTGACCAGGAAACTTGGCTCAAAAGCAGGATCACCTTGAAATTTAAAGTCATTCAGACTTGGGATTTTGGAAAAGCCTAACTGGACAATTCAAGTCCAACTCTGAATTCCTGAATGCTCAAACTCTGGGAAATATTTGGATGCAGCAATATTTCTCAGTTTAAATAAAATGCCTTATTTTAGTGGATGCTCCATTCACAGGCACATTTGGGTAGGAACTTTTCAATGTGAACAAAGAACCTTTTTCTTCCAGTTGAATACTGAAGATGGAAGAAGAGTATTTATTATCTTCTCTATTCCACATTGTCTTCATAAATTTTTGAAAGCTATGGGAATATGTATGCATTTTGGAGAAAGTTCTGCAGGAAACAATTTTTTGGATCATGACTAAATGATATGAGAAGTTTTTACAGAGGCCAAGAGGCCCTTCTTTGTTGTCAATTTGAATGCTCAGTAGTAGAAATATCCTCTGCCAAGATAAATCACCTTTCGGTAAATTAAGAAAACAATGCAAGTAAGGGAACCAATGTCTTGCAGACATCTGAAAACTGCAGAGATACAGAGAAAAAAGTATTTATTTTATTTTTTTTTATTTATTTTTTTGGTTGAGAAACGTCTGTAAGCATTTGTGTTTGTGAAGAATCTCAAGAGCTGAGCAAAAGTTACTGTGAATGCTGTGTTTTTGAATATGTTTTTGCTGAGTGCTGTAAAACGTGAGTGGGTTGTGTAAAATTTCCTTTCTGCTTGAAAAAGGCACCACAAGATGGCACCTTCTGAAGTGAATATCTAAGATGTGAATGAAAAAAATTGTCATTTTATAAAGAACTTTTATTGAACATCTGGTGGAATATAAATGAAAAATGTAATGGGGACTAAATAATAAGATAGGTAAGAATAATGTAATTGACATTTATAAATTTGCAAACCCTGACTGAAAAAAATTATATATGTGTTTAACTTTGCGACTAATCCAGCAACTATGATGTACATGTGTACATTTAATACTTGTAGTACGTTCCAGGACTTAAAGTACATTTTTCACTCTTACACAACAGATTTGGACATAAGCTACCCAGCCTCCAAAATCCATACCAGAGACAATGATAGCTGCAAAATACAAACACATCCCACTTCCTTTAATTGAGAGATCTGAATTGCAGTTTGGTGAATGATTCCAGCTATCATTGCATGCTGCATAGATTTTTATTGGAAAAACTTATGAAAATTTTGGAGGCATTTTATATCTTAACTGTCTAGGAGGTATAGGTGAGAATCAATAATATTCCTTGCTGGAGCAACTTTTTCTCTCTCTAAATAATGTAGCTGTCAGTATGCATGCATAAACATATCTTGCATTTCACACACACACACTAGGCTAGCATGTACACAAGTGTTCTTCTTTTCATTAAAGGGCATTTCTTTTTTTCATCTTTTTTTTTTGGTTTTTTGGTTTTTTTGTTTTTTTTTTTCCCATAAGCAATTTTTAGTAGTATTCACTAATCAAGTTGAGTTAAAGATACTATAAAGTGTTAAAAAGAAGTACAAGTGAACTAATCACCTTCCCTGGCAAAACGGCAACAGAAATGTATTTGGTAGGTGCACCTTAAAGCATTCCCATTTAACTTCTCTAATCATAACATTTATTGATGTCTGTCTGATGCTTCTGCCAAGGGACACTCTCCCAGCCTCCTTCCCCCCAGCCCCAGGAGAGAGGGGGTTCAGGGGACAGGGTGCCAGGGGGAGGCAGCAGCCAGGAGACCCACGGGTCAGAGCTGCACAGCACCCTCTTGGGTGGGAGCCACCTCTCCTGGGTGCCACCTGAGCTGCCACAGCCTCCTTGTCTTGAGGGTCCAGAGATGGAGGGCTGGGGTGTCAAAGCAGATCTAATCACATGCTGCACTGTGGTTTTACAAGCTCTCCATGGGAGCAGGAATGGATGAGAGTCAAAAGTGGTCTGTGTAAGTTGTTTTTCAGTCAAAAGAAAGATTTTCATGAAACATTGTTATGAAACAGTTATAAATAGATGGGTTCAGAGTTTTTGTCATGGATTCCTTTTTTTGGCTTTGGAAATCCTTGTTTGTTTTTGCAAATATAAGTGTGGAAAGATGGTTTCCTGTTGCAACTGGTGTTTCTTTCTATTTGGAAAACATTTTCCTGTGTTACTGATGGAACAGAAGTTGGCATAGTTTTTCAGATGTTTACCAGAGTGGCTGTCAGTTTGTCAGTTGCCAGCAATGATGGCACTATATCTGTCTCTGGAGATATTTAGCCTTTCATTTAGCCTTCCTCTCTTTGCTGCATCCTTCCACCAAAATAAAATAAATGTTTTTCAGTGATACTTCTTAGGTAATTGACCCATGGAGATATGCCACACGAGTCAGTGAAATATGCCTGAGTTTCTCAGCGTAAACCGTTTCAAGGATCATTTCAGGCAATCTTTTTAGCTTATTGAATCAGAACACAGCAGGCACATGGTTAAAACCGTGTTATTCTTTTCAGTTCCATATAAAAAATTCTAGCTTAGAGCACTTCAGAACATAACCTTCCCTGAAATTTGTTATATTAAATTTAGACACTAGAGAACATCCTTTACCTAATTATCAAATGTTTGAAATATTCCCAACATCTGAAGCTGAAAATTGTTTGCTTCAAATAATTTAATCGGATATCTTTGTTCTTAGCACATCCATTTGCTATGAGGTCCTGTCATAAAATCTAATTGCTTCATAGAACATTCTACTTGCAAATTATCTTTTCTGAAATTATGGGATAAATAGAGCAGTAACTTTTCACCAGACACTAGTTTTCTGAAATTTAATTACTACACTATATTGCCACCATCTGCAGAATGACAGCTTTTTCTCTGATTATTGTAACTTTACATCTCTGCAAGATTATACAGATAAATAAGAAAAATTGATATTGATACTGTGTGTCTTTAAAGACATTGTATTTTTACATCAAAATGTCAAACACAAGGTTTAAATGCTGGTGAACTGCCAAATGGTTGAAACTACATAGCCAACAATTCTTCCTTATGATTAACAAAGGTCTTATTTGCAAGTATGGAATTTATGGCTTCTGATAATTGATAAGATAATATATTTTCATTCGTGTCAAGAAAATAGGAAAAAAATATATATACCTGAGTGATTAATGGAGGCAGAGAAAAACAGGGAGAGATAAAGGCAAGAGCCATAAGACTTGAAAATGAAACGTGGAGAAAGTACCTAGTATAATCTGAGGTTCCTATCAGTCACACTGACCCCTTAACAAAATTCCAAATTATGTCAGCCTGTAAAAATGGATTGCTTCACTTTCTAGGTAAGTCAGTGATATGTGAATTCACTGAACACAATGTCTTTATAATAGCCATTAATCTTCATGGAAAAAAATACTCTATGTGCTCTGGAATGCACTGCATCCATTCTCCTCTGAAATCTCATCTTTGTTCCTAGTAATTACCATCTGTTTCTAATTTCTGACATTCTGTGTCGGTGGCAAATACTATTCAAGCTTCTGTACACAATATGAACTAAGATAGTGAATATATTTTTATATAGTAAGGACACGTTTCTAAAAGCAGTAAATAAAATCTAGCTTGTAAAGCAAACTATAGAATAGCTTTGCTGATGTCAGTTTAAACGAAAGTAGGAACTGCAGACTATTTACAGGTCTTGCTGTGAGAAGCCCATATATTCTACTTGCACATCAAGATTATGAAAAGTCCTCATGGAACCAAACTTTGTTGTGAGAACAAAAAAACCCCAAATCCCTGTACTAACACATTTTTTCAACACAGGTAATAAGTTAATGTAAATAGCACCCTTACTTAAAGGGGTCAAGTTATATTTTATTCCTGCAAGAAAAAGTCAGATATCCATTGAGAAAATCCCAAGATTTGCATTTGGTCTTGGAACCAAATCTGTCACTATTTCAGAACTTTATTTTAACATAAATCAGATAACTAAAGGGTCACACTCTGGCGATTCTGAACTAGACATTTTTTTCTTGCCTGACTTCAATATAAACACTTGCAAAGCTTGCAAATTTACAAAACTTTTTCAGAAGGATAGGATGTCTTCACCAGGACAAGCCTTAAATTTGCTTCTATCCCAAGGTTCCCTGCCCTGCTTGAAGGTTTATGTAGCTTGTTTGTTTTAATCCCATACATAACACATAAAATCCCACCAAAGGGCTGCTTGCATCACTGCAGATTCCATTAGAGATTCTAACAGTTAAAGAAAACATTTTATGAATATGAACAACATGGTTTTAGGGCAGTAGGTAGAAGGATTTCTCCCTTTAACACAGAGGGCCAAGACCTCCAAAAACACTTCCTCTACTGAGTGAGCCAAGAACCTGCATCACTCTGACATGTTGGGTGATTTTGAGGCCTGATCCAGAACCCAGTGAAATAAATGCAAACAATCCAATGGTGAATTTCCCATTTGGCTCAGTGGAACCTCCTTAATCCAGGTATCTTGTGACATCTACAGTGTCTCCTTCACACTCACACAAGAAAAAGAAGGGAAAAGCCCTAGACTGGACAACATCATAGTCTCCAGTTGAAAAGATTGTACTTGTTGTTACAGATACATTCTTTTTATAAAGGCCTAGAATGCCACAGCTCCCTCATTTTGGTATGCTGAAGGACGCTGGCTCTGCCCTGAATGCAGCTCTGCCTCCCAGGAAGAAAAGAGCTCCAGGGCCTTCTGCAAGATCTCCTCCTCTGGCAGTACTATCCATTGCTCAGGAGCACTGAAATAATTGCTCTTTGGATTAGTGCAGTGATGAGTAGGATGTATAATATGCATGGGTAGGGAGATAACAGGTATTTGCCAGCCCACGTATTTCACTTATTTGTCCCAGCTTGACAATGAGAATATTTTCTTAACCTGATGCTGAAGTTTATCTTTGGTTTTCTTTAAATTAGGATATATATAATATATCTCTGGAGAAATACAACTGTAGATAAATGAGTTGCTTGTTTTGTCCTTTTAATTACTGACTATGAATACCTCAAGAGGTAAAATAACATGGAAAGGGAAGGGATATCTAAGTTAAAGCACAATGTTGGCACAAGAACTCTCATGCATAAACCAGCCAGGAACTTGGTCTGGAAACCATAATAATTCAAATAATCAAAGCAATGTGATTCTGTAATTACCTTCCTGGGGCTAGTATGGACTAGAAATCTAACCGATTTTTAAGATAAATTTATGAACAGGATTCGATGAAGTTGTTTCTGAAGTAACAGAGGACTTGAATCAATGACACAAGAAGTTCTTTCCAGTGCTGGATCATAAGATCATAAATAAAACTACTGCTGCTCTACTTCTCTCCTTCAGGTAGCAGCGTGGAACAAGAAATTAATGTCTCTATACTAAATTTTCTGTTATCCATTATGTTATGAGATGGAGTTATCCTGGATAATGGTAGTAGTGCATGCTAGCCAGGCCAGATTAAGGCTGAATCTGGCAGAAATTTCTGCACTGAGCTTCCTGCATCCATATCCCAAGCAAATAAATTCTGACAGACCAGGGCTGAGCCTTAGAGCTCTTGGCTGCCGGTGCTGGGCTTCTGAATATTCCAGGTTTGAGAGAGACTTAAAAGAGGGCAAAACACTTGATGGCTTAGAACCTCTACCCCATTTAACAAACTGCCAGTCATGCCAGACCTTGCTAATGAAAAAAAAACCTCACAAAAAACCTCAAACAAGCAAACAAACATACAAAAAAAAAAACAAACCAAAAACAACAAACCAAACCAAACCAAAAAACAAACCAACAACCAAACAACAAAACAAACAACCAAAAAAGGAAGACAAAACCCTGACATCCCAGTGTTTCTCTCTGCTCTGCATTGCAGAAGTTTGACCTGACCTATCTGTGTGAAGCTACTCAGCTGCAATATGCCCCCTTGAGACACAGCCTGTTGCAAAATACCAACACAGATCCCAGAGTGATCGTTCAAGAGCTTGAAAATACTGGGTCTTTTGAGGACTTCTTGTGTCCAATGAGTAGTGTTGACAACAGATTATTTCATTACTTACAGGTAATAATGTCATTCCTAGAAATGTGATAGCTTGATGATACGGGATACATACATGCATTATTCACCATAATGCACACAAAATTTTATAGATAGACATTCAGCTCCTAAGAAACATCTTAAATTTGCCTCTTCCTGGTTCTGCCAGTGGCAGTCTTTGCTTCTCTGCTCCAAATTGTTATTTTATTTTGGTCTCCTTCCACCTTTAAAATTATCTTGCCTCATTCAGTATACAGGGCAGATAGGTACAAAGATGGGTGATACCAACATGTACAAACATCAAAAATCCAGTATTTTTCTTCATTCTCTCTGCTGGGGAAATGAAAATAACAGTTCTTTTAAAACTTTTTTTTTTTTTTCCTCTTTTTTGTTTTTTGTTCTTTCTGGTGGAAAGACTTCCTTCCTGGTAAATTTGGAATTCTTGTAGAACAGTGACCTATTTTGTGTGATATTTTCTAGAAATCCATCCAAAGTAAGACACCTGCCACAGAAAATTTTACATGTATGTTTTACTTTTGCAACATTATAAATCTGATACTATCAGAACATGGAATGTGACAGACAATCTGATAGCCTTCCCATACCTTTCATTCCTTAGCTGTTCTATTTCCTTCCAGTCAGTGTTAATCCAGACTTCAAGAGAATCTACTTCTCTCAGAAAACTTTATTGTTTTTAAAGTTCTTCTCTATAAAGAAAGAAAACTTAATTTTAGAAATATTCCTCTGGAAATAATTTTTTTCTTTCCCATAGTCAGTTCCATTTCATAGACAAAAGTGCCTGGAAGCCTTGAGTGCCCTGGCCCTGGGACTAGGGTATAGATGCTGGAAGCTCAGGAATTCCCAACCCTTCCATATGGCAGAATTCTCTGTGAAATGTGAGTCCTGGTAATTGAGAGTTCCTGAACATGATCTGACAAAAGAAATAATTTTACTGGCAGACATCCTAGCTGGCTCTATTTTCACTGGCAATTCAAAGCAATGGGCTGAACTGTCCAAGACAGCAGGTGACTGGAGATCTTCTCTCTGGTCAAGCCCCACAAAGCTGGCTATTCATGGGATTCAAACTTAAGAATATGTCTGTATTTCTCTCCTTGGGAAAGCAGGTGCTTAGAGGTAGCTGACTAGTAATACTAGACAAAGATGGAGGCTGGACACATTCCTTCCTGGAGCTAAGCATCTTCTTCTGAAGACATGAAGACAGGCTAATTGTATGAGGTTCAAGGTGGCCAAGTGCTTGGTCCTACACTTTGGTCACAAGAACCCCATGCAATGTTACAGGCTTGGGGACGAGTGGCTGGAAGAGACCTAGTGGAAAAGGATCTGAGGATTGCTGGTTGACAATGACTGAGCTAGAGGAAATGGCCTAAAGTTGCACCAGGGGTATTTTAGACTAGATATCTGGATATATGAGGGCTGGGAATCAAGAAGAATCGACAAATTCTTTTCATTTGTGCCCTGTGATAGGATGAGGGGCAATGAATTCAAGATAGAGCACACAAAGTTCTACCTCAACAAGAGGTAGAATTACTTTACTGTAATGCTTACAGATACCTGGAACAGGCTCCCCAGACATGTTTTGGAGTCTCTTTCTCTGGAGATTTTCAAGACCCATTTGGATCCATTTCTGAATGAACTGCCCTAGTTTTGGTCCTGCTCTGGCAAGGGGGTTGGACTCCATCTTCAGAGGTTGCTTCCAACTCCTGACATTCTGTGATTCTGGGAAACAGCCAGGTGAGCAGGAAAAGGGGTTGTCCTGCACGATAAATGTAAGAAGAATGGTGGCTGTAACTCCATGAGGTTGCTGCCCAGTGTGGGTCTCCTGCAACCCCATCATTTGATGCAGTCACTTCCAGCTGGGACAGATCAGAAAAGTCTCCATGTGTCTCCAAAGCTGACTAACCCCTGACACCATCTAAGGGCCAGGGCTATTCTCACACAAATAACCTTGTGCTTGAGCCCCAAAAGCAACTTCAGCACTACAATAGGACCAGATTTGCAAGAGCTGCCTTCAGCTTTTCATCTGGCTAGGATGTTAGTACTGCACCTGTGAACTGAAATTACTAGATCACAGAATTAATCAGGGCAGGCTTCTCTATTAGCTAAATAAAAGTTTGTGAAGCTAAATGTCTCTAAACAAACCTGACAGATTTTTATACATTTCCACAAGGAGGAATTTTAACATGTGTGCCTAACTGGCTTCTTCTTCAGTAACTCATGAAAAATGATAGGTGGATGGTCTACAGTCAGTGCCAGCATCAACATTCTTTCTTTTCCTAGAAGCTGAAGATTTAAAGATTTTCCCATCAGAAGGATTTATGTAAGAATTTATGAATCCTGAAAAAGTTGGCTTACACTGTATTACTCTTCTGTCTTCTGGAAATTTTATTTTTAACTAACTTTATTTTAAATATAAAAATAGTGAGCAATTCTTCATGAAGTCCATAAGACCACACTGTAAGCCTGGTCATTCTCTTTTCCTTTTATTTAACACTTGTAGACTTGTTATAATACAAAAGCTGGAAAAGCTGCTAATTGACACAAGCTGCATACAAGAGTAATAATACCTTGATCAGTAATGAAACCTAACTGCACTAAATCCACACATCCAGAAATGTTTAGGAATTGCTTTTCAAATTAGTATCCTTTCTCTGGCTGCTGTTTCTTCTTTCCCTCACCTTAGCAACAATGACCTGGAGAGTATGACTCAATCTCTTCTAATGTAAATAACACAGACCCAGGTCTTGATAATTTATTTGTAAAAGGATTAAGTTTCCTTATCTCTTCTGAAGCATTTGAAAGGGAGATAAAGACTATAAATGCTTTAGGAATGGTGGCAATAAGAAAATGTGAGTCCCCATCTGAACCACTTTGTCATGCAAAGATTAACTGTCCTTAGAAATTGATTACAATTAATATAAGTAAGAAAAAGAGAGTTGTTGCAGGTAGAACAAGAAAAAAGGTAATTGATAGTTACTTATTCAGCTAGGATGCTGTCAAGTCAGCTGACCCTGATGTAATTCACCTGAGGATACTTAGAAAACCAACTGAAATAATTTCCAAGCTACTAGTTGTTGTCTTTAAGAACACACAAGGGAATGGTGAAGTTCTGAGAGCCTGGAAAATGGCAAATACAGAGCCTATCTTTAGAAATGGGAAAAAGAAAGTGTCAGGGACTTGTAGAGGAATCATCTTCAGTTCCTGGAAAAGTACTGGAACAATAATCAACTAAACTATTTGTAAGCCTTTGGAAGATAACAGAGAGGTAAGTAAGAGCCAACACGGATTTGTTGAGAATAAACCTCTCCAGACTAGCTTCACTTCTACTTAGATTGGAGTCAAAGGCCTTGTGGACATAACAGAAACAATAGATGCCAGATATCTCATGCCTTAAGTCATAATTTTCACAGTTTCTCACATAACATTCTCACAAGCAATTTTAAGAAATGTGGTCTTGGTAAACTATAGTAAGATCGGTGCAAGACTAAAGGATAATAATAAGTTGGTTTCTGTCTTGGAGACAGCCTAGGGGTTTGGACAGATAGTGATATTATTCTTTTTATATAACTTGGATAACACCAAGTTGGGGTGACCAATACTTGCAAGCTGGAAACAGACCAAAAAAGAAAAAAAAAAAGGATATAAAGGATATAGGTCAGTTAATATACTCAGGTATATAGAATAGTCTGTGTAAATAATCTGATCAACAAGTTGGGCAGAAATTCTCTTGGAAAATCTCAGAGGGTTATGACACATCAAAAATTCTGCATGAAACAAGACCATGTGGCTGGAGAAAGAGGCAAATATACTTCTGAGATTTCTAAAGAGAAATTTTATCTATAAGTTATGTATACATCAATATGATAAGACCACAGCAGGAGCACAATGTTATTTTTTAAGGTCATTATTCAAGGAATGTGTAGATTACTTGAAAAAAATCCTATGAACGATCAGAGGCCTAGATCTATGGAAAAAATATGCTAAAGGAATTTTGAGTGTTTAGACTGGAGAAAGGGAGGGTGGAGGGGGTGATAAAACTCTTTAAATATGTAAAAGGTAATAAATAGAACAAACTGTTCTGTCTTTAGGAGGCTGAGATTGTAGGCACTGTAGCTCAGACCCAAGTGATGAAACCCTGTCAGTAAGCAGAGCAAAAACTGGAACAGGCTGTCCAAGGACATTGTGGACTCTGTCACTGCTGTTGTGAAGACCAGCATTAAGCAATCATCTGCCAAGAATGGCTTGGATATAGCCAGACTTCTTGTGGAGAAGGAGTTGGTGACTCCATGAGGTTTCTTCCACACTGTTTTCTATGGGCTATTAAAAATATATTCTAGCAATAAAACTTTGTGTTTTGGACCTTTAGATTCAGCATGTGGGTAGTTCTTCCGAAACGGAAGATTTTCATAGTATCATGCTGCTAAAAGACCACATTTCAGGCAAGGAAAATGGGGTAGTTGAAAATATCCAAAATGTCTTCAGTACCTGCTGTGTTCCACTTACAAAGAAAACAAAATGTTCTCATACTAAAGAGTACAGCACATAGTTTGGTTAGTTCATCTGGATGGGGCTTTCATTGAGAAGTTACGTACCACATACTTAGTGGTAGTTTCTTATAAACTTCTGGAGTTCTATTAACCATCAGTGATAACTGGACTGTGTTCTTGAAGTAATGCTCTGTAGCAAAGATTCATCACCCCAAGACCATAAACCACCATAAATAATGAGAGGGAATATCAATGATAAGTCTCTGGGTCACTTTTTTACTAAATCTTTTACATATTTTTTTCTACTTACCTCAGTACACAAAATAATTTTTAATTATTATTATTAAATCTTTTATTGCCTTTTAAGGTTTTACTGAAGTTTATAATGCAATAAGACCCATCAGTGCAACTACAGGAAGCAACCTCCAGAAGGCACTGTGGACATAACAGAATCAATAGATGCCAGATATCTCTTGCTTTAGTAAGAATTTTGCCAGTTTCTGACATAACATTCTCACAAGCAATCTTAACAATCTCCAGAAGGGGGTCTGTGTCCTGGTAGCAGAGGAGTCGCTGGAACTTGTGTCCATGAATCCTGTGAGATGGGGGCACCTGAGCCCTTGGGCAGCACAGAGGCAGTGGTGGAACACTCCCTGCTGCAGCATAGATGTCCCTGTCTGTCCACCTGACCTGCTGCCTAGGAATGGAGGCCATGAGATTGGAATAGGGATGTTTGGAGGGTCTGATGAGGCTTGCCCAACCCTCAGAGTGCTGTCCCCTGTTGTTGTTCTGTTTTTGGAGGAAACAGAAACTTGGAGCACACAAACCATGGATGCATGGGTCCCGAGCTGACAGTCCAGGTTTACAGGGGTCTAGGCAATGCCTTCTCAATACTGCAGAAGGTGGTGGAGGACTTGAGGAGCTCTGGATGGATTCTGCAAGTAAATAACTGGTGTCACTGCTGGTTTGAATAGCAAAGACCCAGCTTTTACAACCATGGTACCTCCTGCGACAACTGAGGACTGAAAGAGACGGGATTCACCTAAGTGAAACAGCAGACTGGCCACCTTGTTGAAGAGAGCTTTAAACTAAGAGTCCTGGGGGAGGAGGAGTATTGGCAACAATGGCGTAAAGAAACAGTGGACTGTTTGACAAGCAAAGGGTGTGAAGTGATATGAACACATCAGAACACAAGCAATCCAGGAGGCTTCTGGAGTGCACTGATGACAACTTCCTGACACAGGTTCTCCAGGAACAAACATGAATACATGCTCGGTGGACATATTTGCAAACAAGGAACATCTCTAAATGAAGACTGAGTGGCTTTCTAGGACAGATTACAGACATAACAAAGCAATCTGCAGGTGCACAAATCAGCAATTTAATGTGCTAGAGAAACATATTTGCCTTTGGGCTCAGCCTCAAGCATGAAACCAGTTTATCTCCTGGTAAAGAGCATATAGCTGAGTGCCAACCTGTTTGCTGCAGTTGCAATGCAAACGCAAGATCCTCCAGCAGTTACTGTCTGTAGTATAGACCCAAGACCACTATCTGGCAATAATTTCATTTTCAGAAAGGATATTTGCCTGCATGTGGTCCAGGAACCAAAACTGACTACAGTAAATCAAACTCTCCATTTTCTCTTTGAGCTTAAGAAGCACCTAACAAATAAAACACTATGTGCTTTTGTTTTTTCAGAGACAGATTTCCCAAAGAAGAAGGGATTACATTTTCCTGTTTCCATTTGACAATTAATATTTTTGTCATAGTTCAGAATGTCATGCAAGATCTTTAATTTATTTCTCATGGAGCCTTGTAGTGATTTCTGTACCTCAGTAGCAGTAGATTGTGTATGTTATCGGTAAGTTATTTTTCTACTACTTGTGTTCAGCTTAGTAATTATAACTCAAGTCATCACTGACAATTCAAGACTTACAAACAATGCTTTTTTATGAGATCAGACATATTCTATGTCATCACAGTGGCAGTATGTTAATTTTATGGATACTAAAGTGTTTTAAGTTACCTCATTTTTGCCTCATCATTTACAAAGCAGGTTTTCTGAAGTTGTTTTCTGTTCTTGAATTTGAAGTAATTTCTGCACAAGTCAACAGAGCATTCCTCACTGATCTTTCTTATGTGATATTGGTAGATAATCTAGAAAAACTCTGTGAAACCAGATCATGCAGAATAGATGGTTTTGCCCACACTTCTTTTTGCTTCTCTATGGTGTTGCAGCATATCACTTCTCTTAAACACATTCAGTATTCCTGCAATGACTCTTTGAACAACACAGTTTCTGAAGATACATCTGAAAATGGAAATGTGTGAATATGGAAAAGGATGTAAACTTTTCCAGAAATTTCTCTACTTTGGGTACTGGTGTTTGAAATACTGCTAACTGTGATAGTCTCTACTTTGTTGTTTACTCAGATGAATATGCTCTTTGGTTAATTGGCACTATGCTGTTCATCAAGTACGTAAGTTCCAGTCTTGCTAGAACAATATTTTCCTTTTTTATTTCCTTCCCATAGTTTGAGAACTGTTTAATATATTCCTTCTGCTGATTCAGAGCCATAGTCCAAGTTGTGGCATCATTTCCAGCTGCTAGAATGTCTGCCATTTTCATGTGGTACTTCTGGTTTATCTGCGATACCACAAGAAATGCTGGTATCTAACAATATATCACATTAACTCACTAGTGATGTGAAAAGAAATGTAAAAATTTGAAACACGTTTCCAAGAGAAGGGTCAGATTCTGACACCAGCTGTACAGAAGATAATGAAAAGAGTTGCATGATTAGGCAGAACATTCTCCCTAGTGGGTGGAAAACATTTATAAGGTATATGAGTCCCTGCTTGATAAACTCAGGTACTAACTTCCCTCCTCCCCTTAGAAGCATATGTGGCAAAGGCAGACCACAGATTCTGCACAAATACACTTATCCCCCAGCAAGGGCTGAGTCCCACAAGAACTTTGGTGCATGTTTAAACAGCAGAGAAGTCAGCAAGTGTGGAGGACCAAGCAGATGTACTTACAAAAGAAAACATGAAAGCAATCGGTAAGGAATCTCCTTGAGATGCAATGTACTAAGACTGTGGATGGCATCAGCAACTTGCTGTGTAGTCAGTATATTTAAAAATTAGGCCACTTAACCTTGGTATCAAAATCAGAATCTAAATCTGGACCTCTGTTATTCAAAACCTTGTCCATAAGCTGAAACATCTACATAAATATTGTTTATTTTATTTCAGTTTCTACTGTGTTTGTTATTAAAAGTAGATCCTCATCTACTAAAGCTGCTTTGAAATTAATAAATTAAAATAAATGACCACAGACTCATACTACAACAAGAAGGGCTGTGGCTCATAACATAGAGGTAGAATAAAGCAGTGTCATATTTTTATCTGATAACTAGGTGACAGATGCTTTGTTATCCCGTTTTTCCCCACCCCCCAAGGAACGATAAAAGGGGAATAATGGTAAGAGAATTGAAGGTTAGAAAAAAAACCTAGGATAGGTTTAATGAAATAAATAGTAATAAGAATAATGGCATTGGATTACATACAAACATGTAAATATATTCAAAGGTGTACATGAACATGCAAATACAGAACCCAAGCTCCTCAGCTGATAATTACTTCCTAAATGGAAAAGTTCCAAATGGGATCAGGCAGCAGATGGATGTGTCTGAATGCAGGGACATAGCAACAGTTTTTTACAAACCTTGAAGTGGCTGAGCCTCCTCTGGGAAGTGGGGAAAGGCAGTCTCTCCTGGTGCAAAATGCTTTTCTTGGGCAAGAAAAGAGAATGCAGGAACACCAGCAGAACAGGATGCGATGACAAGAAAACCCAAAGCACCTCAGCCAAAAAAGTCAGGATAAGGCTCTCTATGGAGCCATTTTATACTGAACCCCATGGCAAAGAGCACTGTAACTGGTCCATTCAGGCCAAATGACCCACCCTTTCCTCTCCATAGGCACACAGCTCCCACCCCCCTCTATTGTAGCTCCTACATCCACAGGCTGGTAGCAGCTGGGGGTTGGGTCGGGTCACGTCACGTCACATCACATCACATCAGGTCAGGTCAGGTCAGGTGGTGGTGGTGGTAGTGGTAGTGGTAGTTGTAGTAGTGGTAGTGGTAGTAATAATAATAATAGTACAGCCAGCAGGAGGTGGTACCAGGAGGTTTCAGGTTAGTATGGCCACAGAAAAGATTTTATCCTGGTATACTCAAGCCAGGACAAGCAACTATCACATATTATGCATTCACATGCTTTTCCTTGCTTGTTTGTTTATTTTTAAAGACATAAATAGAATTAGCACATCTTTTACAGTTCTCCCTCTTAATTAAATAGCTCTCTTTGTCACTGTGTGCCACTCAAGTTATTGCTTGACTGGTGGACTTGCCAGTGACTGGCATCTTTCATGCAGTAGCAAACCATTCCTGTCCTCCTCAGTACTGTTGTCATGCATCTGCACTCAGAAAATTTCTGGGGGATGTACTGATATGCTGAACTACTCTGCTGCTTACCCAGCAGACAGTGAGAGAATATGTTCTGTTCCAGAAATTTTAGGAAAATCCTGGAGAGGTAGCATTTGTTTAACTTAATGAATCCACATTAAAATGGGGAGTTATTACCAGTCTTGGTAATAACATAGTCTCAGTAAACATATCACCAGTCTTGGTAAACAACACAGCTTGGCCATTTGGCCTAATTTTAGGCATCATTTAGCTGAGCAATTTGTTTGTGCAGCAAAAGCAAGGCTGAGGAGTAGCTCTAGAATAAGAGTGCAGACTTCTGCAGCGAAGGCATGACAGAGAATAGAAGATAGACTTTTTTCTTTCTCATTCAAACTTTACAGCTACATTCCAGCCTAAAATGCAAACCACAACATTTTTTAATCTTTTGAATCCCTCTGAGCTACAATTGCTACATACATTTACAAGTAGTATATCCAGGTCCATCTTTGCTTACTTCATGTAACAGTAATAGGTTGCTCAGAGAAGCTGTGGAGGTCCCATCCCTGGAAATGTTCAAGGCCAGGCTGGATGGGACTTTGAGAAACCTGGGCTGGCAGAAAGTGTCCTTGTCCATACCAAGGGGGGTGGGAATTAGATGATCTTCAAGGTCCCTTCTAATCCAAAAAATTCTATGATAGTACAAGCCAAAAAGTAAGAAAATGCAGTTTCAACAGTCTGAAGAAATCATAGCTAGGGAATGAAAAGGTAAACTCTAGGCTGTAATAGCTAGCTGTCCTTCATTCATCAAGCACTGCACAAATAGTGTGTGCACATTCTCTCCGTAGTTGCTTTTTTCTGTCTCCTAAACACAGAAATCAAGACAGCAACAAAATCACTGAAATGTTTAGAAATGTCTCCATTTGCATCACTCCTGGCTGCCTAAGCCCGAAAGAACAACCTTGTACTTAGCCCGTGAGCATCAGAGAGAAAGAAGGTAAGCAAAGAAAATACTTGGCAATGGTTTCAAAGGGGCAACATTTTGAAAAATAGTATGTCTGGATAAGTAGAATATTTTCAAGGAGAAATTCACAGATGCCAATTTTGCTGCTGACCTGCTGGGTAGTTTTCAGGAGGTCCTTTCAGTTCTCTGTGATGTATTTGCACCATCTGTACAAGGGATTATGATGTCTCTCCAAAGTGCTGTAAGATTGATTAGAGCCATGAAAATGATTTTCACAGTTCTTATCCACAAAAGATACATTGCAGGCAAATAAAGATGCTCCAATTCTCCAGTGATGCCATGCTAACCAAAGGTCTGTTCCAGGCATTACTTGTTCCATGGATTAATAAAAAATTAAATCTACCAGTCAGCTGATTTAATTTACCCTGTTAAAATAGGTATTTTCTTCTTCCATTATCATTGCTTGAGATTTTTTTAGTAACAAGAATTTCTAAAAGTACACACAGTCTCCTAGCAACTTGTCTCAACACCTGCCAGATAGGGCTAAGATCAGTGTTTATAGCAGTCTCTTCATTTTCAGTTATGATGATGCTATTAATGTATTATCAAAAGACAGATGCACACAACTTAAAGTGAATGTTCTAATAGCATATGGTACATACCATGAGATGTTAAAACTCAGTAGGTATCACCTTGTAAGCAAGAACATCTCACATTCAAGAAATAGCTTGTTGCTTGTTAAAAGGGTTCCTTTAGCAGAAAGAAAAATTGAGTCACAGAAAAAAATATTTTTTAATGCCATAATAATGGCCCAAAACCAATAAGGTACTTAAATGTTCAGCCACAGAATTATGCTGAGCACTAAGAGACACTCTCATCCATTAATGTCAGCCAGTGTTCTCACTGAATAGATCACTGGACAGGAGAGCAGCTGCAGATATTTCCTGTTTATTCTCAGCTGCATCCAGCCTCTCTGGGTAACTGCTCTGATTTATAAAAAGGATAGCTTTTCCCTATTAATTTAGTCTAGGTTGTGATATTCTAGCCACTTTTTCAGTTCCACAAATGTACTAGTGAAGAAGTGACACAATGCACTGAAAATACTATCAGTAACAGAGTAACTGAGCAGGTTTTGCTTTGGACTCATAAAAGCAAGAAGCATTTAGGACATCCCTGGATAAATGAATGCAGGGCATCATAACAAAGTAGTTATTCCTAATAAGAGAAGAATAAACTCAATGACCTGGCAAGCTCCGTCCTGTTCAAGGTTACTCTGAGACAAGAATCTAAGCCAAAAATTTTACCAAATAGGTAAAATGAGTGTATCTCTTAAAATACTTCTCAAAATTTTCATAATGTGTCTCAAAACCAGCATTTCACTTATTCTTGTTCCATCATTAATTCCAAACAAAATGAATATTTATGACATTTATGTCTTGCCAATTACAATTCATGCATGAAATCCTGGATTATTCATCTATGATTTCAATAGGGGTAGAGTTTCACCTCACACTCCTAACGTGCTACCAGAGTTGTCTTGCAGAAAAAAAATTAAAATAAAATAGAAAAAAAGCTAAAAAAACCCAAACAACAAACAAACAAATAAGTTTTCCCACATTAAATAAAATACTTCTGTTGGTATATGCTAAAGTACACATAAAACTGAATAATTGAAAGAGTGGTTATTTTAAAAATCTAGTTCAAATAGGAAGATATCACTTCATATTATTTGGCTGACATTTCAGCTGCAAATAGTAAGGTTTCTGTGGAGAGAGAGTGTAAAATGTGTGCTTTGTAGACTTGTAAACAAAAGTGATTTTACTAATCGTATCATGATCAGACAATAATAACATATTTGGGTGTACTATTCCCAAGTGTCCAGTTTCTTTTTCTCTGACATAGGACTTCCAGATCTTCAGAATGCTGTACAAAACTTGAGAGGACTTGAAACTAGAGGAAGAAAACTCAAAAATTTTCCAGGAATACAAGGCCGTATGTAGGAATGGCATGGAGCATGGAGTAATGAAGCTCTTAACAGTGAAAGGTAGTAGATCTAAATGCTCTAATGTAGCAGTGCAGACACCAGCTTGGGTGTCAGAAGTTTTAAAACTGTGTTAGGTGGCATCGAATAAAAACTATTCTGTCTGAGCAGGTTGAGCATAGCATCCCACCAACACAACCTGGGTGCTTTGTCTTAGAGGTGCCAAACCACTGATACTTTACAGAACCGCAGGTTCAAGGCTGAAGAAAACCTCTGGATATCATCTGGTTCAGTCTGGGGTAATCCACAGAATCTTGCACAGGGTTGTACCAATCAGGTTTTGAGTATTTCCAAGGATAAAGACTCCTCGACATCTCTGGGCAGCCTGTTCCTACACTCAGTCAGCTTCACATTAATAAAACCACCTTTTTGTACACCTAAACAGAATTTCCTGTTTCAATTAGTTCCCAAAGCCTCTTCTCCTGTCACTGGAAATACCAGAGGAGATGCGGGCTCCATCTCTTTTACTGCTGCCCACCATCATATTCAGAAAGCCTACCCGGAGCCTTCTCTTTTCCAGACTGAATAGCCACAGCTCTCTCTGGCTCTCCTTGTATGACATATTTCTGTATGGCACTGAAGTGTGCTCCATAGCACATCTGTGCCCTGGAGGAAATTGCTAAATTGCATATTACAAGAATTTTGCAGACACTTATAAGGTCCTGATGGCTGGGATCCACATACAAGAATATTCTAAATCCATTTTCTTCAAATATCAGGAGAACATTATGTGAAGGGGAAGTACAGGTTCAGGGCTACTGTATCTAACAGACCAATACTGGGGCTCTGTTGGTAGTTAGTGATTTCCTGAGAAATGTATGCCTGAAGCTGAGGATAAGGTTTCTTCCTGTTCACATCCGTAGACTCCTTAGTCCCATATGTAAGCAAGACTTTTTTTTTTTCTTAACTGATGTCCTACAAACTCCTTTTCTCTCCACCTTCTTTCGTCCTCTGGGTTATAGGCTCTTTCTTCAAACCATGTCTGTCTGTGTCTTCTGGATGGAGTTCAGAGACTGGGAAAAGAACCAGCTATGCTGGTTGGTTAGAGCTTTATTGTTCTCTCTCTTGGTTTCAAGTCCATATTACAGAGGCCTTGAAATGCATTATAAGCATATGTACTGAATGTGAATGAATGAGGCTGGATGGGCAGTTATCCAACAATGACTGTGCCTAAATGCAATTCTGACCCTAACCACTTCAGTGCACTACTGTAACAGAACAGCATCCTGTTGGCACTGAACCATGTCTTGAAAAAAACAAAAAAAGTGAGTCTGGTTTCAACCCTTTGGGGATTTACAGTTTGTACCAGCCTTTAGTCACTAGATGTCAGGGCTTTTTCTGGCAGTACCCATCTGTGGATATGCAAGAAGCGAGGTCAGCGTGTACCGTTAGCACAGAGCAATTAGTTGCAACAAACTGGCTATCACTTAAGCCATGGCAAAGTTCTGTGCAAACATTGCTTTGAAAAGTCTCCAAAGACATAACCATGAGATATCATGGAGACATGGCTCCTTGTTAAGTGGGAATAGCATAAGATAACCTAAGAAAGTGCTGAGAAGCAAGGTTAACGTTAATAATAACAAAACTTGTTAAGCATTAGGTAATTACCGGACCTCCTTATTAGGTCAGGATCGTTAATTAACCAATCAAGTAGCATTAGGTAATGCCAAGTTAGCAGTAACTGACCAATTGAGTAATTTTCAACATCTTTGTAGTGATAAGAAATAAGGTATATAATTGTACGCAAAAGTGCCAATAAATCGGAGTCTTGTTTGCATCAAACTGTCTCCCCGTCCTTCGTTGCGACAAATGGTGACCCCGACGTTCGGGAAGGATTCTGCCGGAGAAGCTCTGCCGGAGAACCTCTGCTAAGGGAGCAGCCGGTCTCAAAGCCTCTGAGAACTTCAGTGACAGGCTTAAAGGAGCCTGGGGAAGGGTGGCCACCCGTCTGCACCTCCTCGCGTTTGGCAGGTGAGCTCAGAGGAACCGGGAACCATGGGAAATCAAAATTCCCATGAGGAAAAGGACGTTTTTAAAGTTCTTAAAGAACTGTTGCTTAGAAAGCAGAAAGAAATATCGGGCCATGAACTTAAGCTCATTTTGAGCTTAAGGGTCCATGATAAATTTTCTTCCTGGCGGACAGTATTTGAAGGGGTGAAGGCGCAAGAGTCAGGGAAAGGAGAGACGTTTCCTGTTAACCCTGGTGCTCCCCGATTACTCGAGAGAGAGGAACAGAAACAGACCTCAGTAATGGATATAGCCTTATTTAAGACACTTAAAATACCCCCACAAGCACCTGAGGGGGCTGTACTGATTCAAGCTCAGCTGACTGTGCCATTCGACCCTGGGGTCCAGCTGAAAAGTAAAAATTGGGCTGAGAAGCAAAGCCAAAAGCGACTGAACACACCACCACTACCAGAAGTGCCGGAGGACCCAGAGAGAGACAAACTGGAGAACGTGAGTGAGAAATCTCGGAATGCAGAACCCCCCTTCTCCTGCCCGTCTGCAGCGGCTCCTGGCCACTCCACTGCCTCCGCTGACCTCTTCTCCCACCTCCGCCGCATGATTTATCTTCTCGATCAGCGTTACCATCAATCTGTCCTCTGCTACCCCTGTCTGGGAGACAAGCAACTAAGGGAACTGCTGAAAAAGAAAAAACTGAAAGAACTGGAGACCAAGGATGAGTATACCCCCTGGAAAATCCCCTAGTTTTGCTCCAGGGAACATCCTGAACAGCCCAGGGGCATTAATCCATTTTTACCTCCTGATCTGTTCCCTGTTCCTGCTCCTACTTCCCTTAACCCTTTAACAGCCACTGCTCCACCTCCTCCAGATCCAACATGGGGAGAGAAGGGTGTGAGTTGTGCTTCTGTAGTCCAGTGTACTGCAGGCATTTCTTATCTGCTCTGAGCCCCACATGAATGGACAGAGTATGTTGGCAAATGTTATTAATGAAAAGTTAAAGTAGTGATTTTTTTTACTTGAGGATGTGAAGAAGATAGGAGTCTTCACACAGAAATTTAACTTTCAAGCACAGTGCTTAACGAACTGACCAATGGAAAAGAATTTAAAATCTTGAGCTCTTTGCAGCAGCATGCCTCAGTAACTGCAGTGGCTCCAGTACTCATCTGAAGCATTCATCATGCACCCTGTGGTGTCCTAAGCACAGAGTTTGCCTACATTATAAGGCCTTCACTCTGCAGCACTGTGTTCCCACAACATTTGGATAGTTGATGCTTTAGATAGTCAATGCTTATGTTAAACAGGGGAAAATTAAGAAAACCAGATAGCTAGTAAAAAAACAGTGAGGACTGTTCTCTGATCATAAGACCACCCTGTCTCCTGTTTCCAAATTAGAGCTTTCATCACTTCCAAAACCAGGGAATTCCCATCCAAAAGTCAGACTGGGAATGAACAGCCTGATGGCTGCTGTGAAGGGTGTCCTGCTGACCTTGCAAACCTTAGACTACCCTCCAGAGACAGACAGGTGGCTAACACACAGCCTGCCCAGTGAATGCAGAAAGGACTGGAACTGCCTTTTAAGTTCTGAATCATGGACCTAGGTGTCCTTCTGGCCTCTGAACCCATAGCTTGAGTGCCTGCCTCCATCCTAGACTAGATGAAGCAGATGGACTAGATGACCTTTAAAAGTCCCTTCCAACCCAGTGCATTCCATGCTTCTATAATCCTGTCTCAAGTGTCTGTTTCTTGGCACCCTAGGCACTGTGCCATCCTTCAATAATTCTGTTTTCTTCTGTGTCTGCTGTCACTGAGCAAGGTTGAACTGTTCTTTGAAAAATATGCTAGGTCAGAGAGCTCTCTGTCTGTATGTCAGTAGCCTCTAATCCTACTTTGGAAAGTTGATCTATTTTTCCCTTGGTTGCTGCTTTGATTTTATTACCATTTGCTCTTGGATTTATGTTTAAATATATATATATATATTCACATTCATATATTTTAATTCTTCGGGTCATTATTGAGCTTTATAGCAGTACCATAGTTTGGTTTACATACCCATCTAAGCTGACAATCACATTTGCAAAACAGATCACTAAGATCATGATACTTGAGCATGATTTGTACATTTGTTGAGAAGAAATAGGAGCATGACCCCTAATTAATTTCAAACAGGCTGCTAAAAAAGCGACATATCTCCCACACTAAACAGAACAGAAAGAAAACCATTGACTGAGGTACAGAAGCTTTCAAAGCCTGGCACAATTCCCATGAGTCATTGATGGCATCAATACTTGTAGGCTTAATATTATTGTATATTTTTATACATGTATACACATCTAGCTTTCTATATGGACGTAACCTGTATAAATCTTCAATATTAGTACATTTTAATTAGTCTTGCATTAAGTCTTTTGAAACTAACTCTTTTCCTGACATAATAAGACATAAATACAAATAGTTATACCATAGAAAAAAGTATTGTGGACTTTAAATACAAAGAAACTGAGGAACCTTATATAGGTAGATATGTTTTTAAGTCTCTGAAATTTGGGACTGGAAGGCAGGCATCAGGCTTTATGGGACTGTCATCACAATGCATAGGCTTCCCTTCCCTCTCTAGCACATGTGTTCCTAATTGCTGTGTTGGCAAGACCATGAAGCTGGATTCTTCATGAACTGGCTGTAACATTGGCAGACATTTACTCATCCACTGCTAACAGTTTTTAATGGAAAATCTGTATCCATTCATGCTAGAAAAATGCTTATGTTAAACAGAGGAAAATTAAAGAGAGAAAACCAGATAGCAGTAGCTTTTCCAGATGCCACTAGTAGGTACTCTACTACTTCATTAGCATTTATTTTATGAAATTCGAGGACAAAAAAATGAATATGATCAAACCTTTAAAAGATATTTTGCAGAACTGCACATTATTTTGATCATATTTCTAATTCTGGATATGCTACAAATTGAATGTTATACATCATGTGATTATAAATTCAAAAGCTGTCCATATCTGACTCAAACCTCTGAGCAAGATACACTGGAAGTAACTGTGTCCTTGAAGAACAGCAGCTGCCACATAAGATGACTGAAGCCTGTATCCTTAGGGACATACAAGCACTTCAGTCATGGTTATTGTGCACAATGTACAACTTGAATATTCATGCTCAGTTAGAGGTCCCACTTGCCTTTGCAATCACTTTTCCTGCACTTCAGAGCTCCAACCACTCTCCTGGTATTAAACACTGATTACATCTCACCTGCTTAGGCAGGTTTGCTGCAGCCACAAGATGGTGAGAATTATGAAGTCAGTAATCTTTACAGGTCTCTTACTGTGATGTGAGAGATTAATTCAAATCTCTGATAAATTTACTTGGAGCAGAAGCTCATGTCTCATAGTAGCAGGAGATGAGCCTATAGCCAGGCATAACAACAAGTGACTGATGTAGAGTAAACAAGAGAAATTCAAACTGGTGTAGAAAACTCTCTGGGTGAAGAGAAGCACAAGTAGTGTGTGCTAAAGAGGGCAGAATGGGCTGAAAAGGATTTATGGCTGAAGCTCCTCAAGCACCAGTCTCCAGGCCAATATTTTTTCACATTTTCATTACTGAACATGGCACAATTAGTAAAAATGAAATTTATTGATGACACAAGTATTGCCAAGTACAGATGGACATATATACATTACCTGAAAATCAAATTACTTGAGAATCGAAATAATAAAAATGGAATTAAATTTGACAACAGAACGTGGTATGCATTAATGACCTGAAATGGAAGGGTTTTCTCCCCTTTCTAGTTGTTCATCCATCTGCAAGGATAAACCTAAGGATGGACCTGAGTCTATGCACAAGTTTCACAGTGTCTCAGAACCATTTGCTATATCAGGAGAAGCAGAAGGACTCTAAAGTTCTAACCAGCAAAGTTTTACCAGAAAAAGATAGAACAGTATTGAGGCATTTATGTGGTGAAAAAAGTCACAGTAGAAGTTGTGTGGATGAGGGCTACTGGAATTTTCAGCAAAGAGAAACTTCATTTACAAAGGGATAGTTAAAGAGATTTGTTGTCTAACAAAGAAAAAACAAATTCTAGAATGAGTATGATCGTTAGCTCTACATGCATGAGATGCACGAATTCCAGTGAAGAAAGAAACTGTGTAAGTTAAAGGACAACATCAGTGAGTGTATTTACTTTATTTATTTATTTATTTATTTTACTCTCTTAGGTGAGTGTAAAATGGCAAACTAATTTTTTTTTATTAACAGGTAAAAAAGTCTATTTGGCAATCAAAGCAGTTAAGTTCTGGAACTGTTCTCAGTCACAGTCTCTTGGCTAAATAGCCTTAAAATATAGTTTGATTTTTCTTTCAAAACAGATCATAATCACTTTGTATTTGTTCCCACCACCACTGAATGGGTAAATGTCAAATTGTTATCTCATCCACTGATGGTCTGTTGTTGGTGTTTCCATATCGTGTTCTGACATGTACTATGGCCTCTGCGAGACTAGACCATGCGCTCAAACTGGAAAAAAAGTACATAAACAGTGGGTTTAGATGTTCAGTTCCTTCAGATACTATGGACCAAAGCTACTTGTTCAAGATAACATGGGAAGTCTCTTGTAGAGAGGAAATCAAGTCTAAACCTAATTGTCCTTTTCCTGTGAGAATTCACTTGGCACCCAGAATAGCAAACTTTAAATCTCTTTGCAAGGGGATTCATACACCTTGGATACAAAATGTCACCCAAAGTCTGAAAATTCTTTTCATAATATTGTGCTAAACAGATTTGTTTCTCATTTTAATGAACTGCTGTTTCTCAACAAAACAAACATATTAAAAAACTTCCAAATAGCTTTTACTCAAGCATCCTAATGATTGGGGTGTGAGCTGCTTTGGAGAAGCAAGATTGTGTGTTTTATTTTAAATTAAATATTTCAAAGGATGTCATTTTTATTCTATCATAAAATGAAACCAAATGTTCAAACTTTACCATTTTTTCTTAAAACAGTATTTTTATTTTCCATCCAGGAAACTGACATTTGATTCACCAGCCTATGCTCCATATGAGTAGATCAAATGAAGTAAATTGCAAAATTCTCTAGAAAGTTAGTATTTTTACAGCATCTTTGTGGTTGAGGCTCACCACTAGCTTCTTAGAGAAAATGAAACACAGTGTTTGATACTGAAATGTCTTTTTAAACTCTATTATTCCTTTTAGTCACAATTACTTTTCCAATGATCAATTCTAAACCTGAAAAGATGGAAGCATGATAAAGTCTTCTGACTTCACAGAAAGATATACTCACTTACTTCTCTGTCTCTTTTAATTTATACTACTGGGTTTTGTCTACTTATAATTTATTGTCAACCATCAGCCTTTTTTTTGGCAAAATGTGAAATGAAAGCATAATTAGTAATAGAAAAATACTACCAGTTCTTAAGTAGAAAACTGCAGAAACATTGAATGCAGTCTCAATGAAAAAATTAAATATCAATGTCTGCTGAGTTGCCAGCAGGTAAAAATCCACTTGAACAAAGGGAAAGAAGAAAATCATATTCTGCTCTGTATATTAACTATTGTAAAAGTAAATCCTGGGTTAACGAATGCTTACTTTGAGAACTAGTTTCTTGAATCATGAGGATTTAATCCTTCATACTGTAGAGAGATCTAGCCTTCAGAGGAAGTAACTCTTGCTCCTCAGTGCTTTCCTAGGCATTAAAATTAGTTAATAGATTTTTTTTTTTTTGCTTAAGATGGTGTCCCTATCTGTCAACTGATTGATTAGAAATCATGCAGCCACAACACAGCCCTCTTGCTACCAGTAACAACATTGTTTTGCATTAGTCACAGTCATGAAACCATTGCATGACATCTCTATCTGGAAGCTGTGATGTTATCTGATTATCCAACAATGTTTTTCTGCAACTTTGAAATATGTTACATGGCTAAATTTCATTTAAATATAATCTTTATTCTTAAGTCTCTGAGTTTGCAATGTTAACTTTACTTCTGCAATTTTCCCTGTGCATTTTAACCTCTAAAATTTGATATGTGTTTTTACCCTCAATTCTTGTTTTGAATAAGTAATAGGTGGTACCATCTGTAGGAGCTTAGGAAGGGTTGCTGTGAAATCCTCTGTGCAGCTACTTCAGATGTCTGCTACCTTCTGCCACTGCAGTCATCTCTTTCAGTGGACCTTGATGACAGTGGCGAGTCAGAGGTATTTGTCCTCTTCCCTCTGTTTCAGAAGCTTAATTCTTCAAGGGATACATGAAGAAAGCAATGCCTGTGCTTCAAGTTCATGGATGAATTTGAAAAGTTTGAACTACTGTCAGTGTTGTGTTTTGCTACATGCAACATATCAGCTTAGATTAAGAAGAGTCTTCCCAGGGAAATACACCTCTCTGACACGTTTCTGGCTCTGGACCAGTAGACAACACAGATGCACAAGTAACATGGCTGACAAAATCCTATGAGAAATGTGAATTTTCTAGACCTGTTAAAGATGACATAGTGGTGTATCTTCTCACACTGGTACTTCAAAATTATGCTGGAAAAAAAAAATTAAAAGCAAGCCTTAGCACCTGTAGTCACTGTACATCTAGTGGAAAAGATGAAGAAACTTACATAACAGTAGCATACTTTGTTCATTCTTGGAATCACTGCTGTGGGGTCTTCTATGATACTCAATGGTCATGTATGGTACACTTTCAGATATAGATAACCTAATATTCCCTTTCAACAGAGCAAACCCACACAAGGAGAAAGAGTTCTTGTGGAAGAGTAAAAAAAAGGTTCAAAATTATCTTCACAAGTAATAACTTTGATGGAAATTTCCCAAGGCATCTTTCTCTTCTTTTCATCTTGGTTGAAATGAATGTCAAACTTGGTAAAGGACTTCACAAAATATGTCATAGCTGTGGAATCCAATCAGTTATGCTGTAAAAAATGTGCAAAGATTGTGGTTAAAAGACAATCTTGATAGTCAACACTAGCCAGCATCAACTGGGAACTAATGTTCATGCCTTCCAAGCTCACAGCTTGGCCTTGCAAGAGTAGCTGAATATCTCCATCAGCGCAGTAGGGTGGTGCTGAATAAATGATACACTGAATTCATAGGATTGACTGGTGTTAAGGCTGCAAACATTTCCTGTTATAAGACATAGTTGCTTATACTTTTGCCAAACTAACTGTTTAGGTTGAAATTTTCCATGCATGGCATTTGCCTTATGAAGAAATCTTTTGAAAATTTCAGCCAAAATATTTCTGCTGTGAATCAAGAGAAAAACATTCTATTTTTTGCTGTTAAAAAACCCCAATCCTGTAACCTTTACTTTGGCGGCTCTTGTGCCCTCCTCATATGTTGGATCAGGAACCTGACATCTGGCAAAAGGGTGGTCTGTGTGTCACTGAAGTGCTTTTTGCTATCCATAGAAGTAACCACCCATACTGTAAATCTTGGAAAAGTCTAATTTGCATGAACTCACCAGAAGTTTACTAAAGATTGACCACAAAAATCCCAGAAGTTTCTGTTTTTATTGAGCATACTCAAGCTCCCTCCTTTTTCTGAAGTTGTCTGTCTACAATCATTCCCAAAAACAATAGGCTGGGTTGCTATTCTTATTTGAACCCCTCGGATTGTGTTGTCTTCCCACATTATACTTGGAGGCTTTTCTTAATATGGTTATTTCAAAGCTGGGAAGAAGCCAGATATCAGAAGGAAGAGAAAGAGTCTTACTTCTGGGCTGTGAAAGATCCACTTGCTGCCACCCCACAAGTGTCACAGAAAGATGCCTTTATGCAAAGGCACTGAGGACAGGAGCTGAAAGTTGAACACCATGGAAATGCAAATGGAAAAAGCAAGAGAGGTGGATGATGATACAGAGCAGAGGCTAGTAGAAAATGGAAACACAGATTAGCTGGTCAAAAAAACTATGGCTTGGCACCAAGGAAGGAAAAAACAAAAACGTAGGGTAAAAGAGATGAGATGGCAGTTACATTTCTCTCAACTGAAAACTAGCAGGAAAAATCAAAGGATACTTGGGCTAAAAAGTAAGAGTTTATGAATAGTAAAGACTAGAGGAAAATCTTATGAAGGAGGCAGAATGCTAAGGAAAATAATGTTTCTAAGGAGAAAATAACTCCTTTAGTACCAAATCCTCTCTTCAGCATGGAATAAGTGCTGTGTCATGGACACCTGCCAGTGTCTGTCATGTTTTTGTACTTCTGGTCCACACCTAGGGTAATAAACTGTTAAAGATGCTATCAAATATAGCTCAGACATCAAAAATATGGGCAGATTTACAGGTCACAGGGTAAAGCAAAAGGTTATTACCAGCAGGCAAACTACATTATGCAGGTGCCCACAGACCAATTTGGAAAAACAAAATAGGGATTCAGAAGCTGAAAATGTCTTAAAGTTTCTGATCTAAAGGTTGCAGTTTTTCTTATAAATCATGTGGACATTACAGAATGAAATTTAGTGGTTTTGTTTTGGGTTGTTTTTTTGGTTTTTGTTCTTTTTTTGTTTTGTTTAGTTTTTACAATTACAGGAAACTGCATAAATATGGTAAAGGAATATCCTAAATTTTCAATGTCAGGTTTTCAGCCAACAACCTCCATTGTAATTAGCTTTCCTTATGTACTGAGATAAGGATTCTGAATGAAAAATGGTAAATGACAACTGAATTGACTACCTCCTTACACATAAGCATAAATTTGGCTAATTTTTCATAATTTCATAATTTTGAGTGGTTTTTGAAATGTAAATGCAAAGTTTAAGGTTCTGTTTTATCAGGAATTTTCATTATCTCTCCAAATAGTTGTCCAATAATGTTAGTAGGTTAAAAATGCAAGAGTCAGAAGTATCTAAAATGTAAACTGAGTACATGGCCTTAACTCTGATTGATGCAGTGTAAATAACACGATTAGAACAAAACATTCAGATATCATATAGTTAGTCTAAATTTCTGTTACCTAATATATAAAACCCCTTTCTTTTCTTAGATTATTTGCCTTGTCCTCCTAAATTCTCCACCTAAGCATCTACTATTCATATATTCCTAAGATCACTGAAATTCATGACTTAAAGGTGTAACAAAACTTCTAGCAAAGATTTAGGCAGATCTGCCTTTTCTTTTGCCATAATATAGTAATTTGTGTATTTGTAAATTGCAATTTTTCTGCAACATTTCAAGATTAAATAAGTGTCAGAGTAGTCAGGGGGAAAAATAAATGTCAGTTGAAAGGGGCAATATCATATAAATAATGTATGGAATTTATGCTAAAAATATACTTTTAAATATTGTAATAATAATAGAAACATTTGAAAAGTATTATGAGGACTTATGGCAGTGGTAAAAATAGGGAGTTTAAATGTGGTTTTTTATGATTTAACTGCCTGTTGCCAATAAATAAATAAATAAATAAATAGTTATATTTTACTCATTTAAAACTCAAAAAAACTGTCCTGTTATAGGTGCAATAAATGTGATCATTGACAGTGGGATATGAATCAGTTACGTAACTTCCTAGACTGCTCATTACTGAATATCACGTAATCACAGAGCAGCTGAGGTTTAAAGGGACCTCTGGAGGTTACCTGGTCCAAATCCCCTGCTTAATCAGAGCCACTTAGAGCCAGACACCCAGGCGTAGATCCAGGCACCTTTTGAAAATATCCAAGGATGGGAATTTCATGACCTCTCTGGGCAGCCTGTGACAGTGCTCAGTCAACTTCACAGGAAAAGTTTCCTGGTGTTCAGAAGAAGCCTTCCGTGGTCCTCTCACTGGGCACCTATGAAAAGAGCCTGGCTCTGTCTTCTGCACATAATAAAAATATATCTTCCTATAATGTATTTATTATTAATGTATATATTAATAAGATCTTACACATATGGAAAGAACTGTACTTATCAATTAATTCAATCATAAAACTATATATGTATTCTGAATGTTCTATATGCTGTCCCCTTCAAACACTTTGGCCATTCAAGTGAACGATTTTCGAATGTTAATAACACTGTCATCTTTCTGGTAGCTTCTGGAGAGACAAAAATATAGCTTGCGGGAACAACCAACTTGAATTTTTTTCTTTTTAAGCTTTACTATGGCTTTTTATACAGAAATTTCAAGAAGGGAAAATTTGTTTTTTCTTATAATTATTTAAATAAAACCCTTTATATTCAGTTTACTTCATCACTTTTAACAAAAGTATTGCAAACGATCTTTCTGTCTAATTTTTTTTTAAAAAAAAAAAAACCAGCAGAACTCCCATTTGCATCTCACAATCCAGGCTGCATCAAAAGAAGTGTGGCCAGCAGGTCGAGGGAGGGAATTCTGCCCCTCTATTCTGCTCTTGTGATACTTGTTCTGTCTGGAGAAGAGAAGCCAGGGAGACCTTACAGTGTCCTTCCAGTACCTGAAAGAGGCCTACAGGAAAGATGGGAAGAGATTTTTACAAAGCCATGTAAGTGATAGGATGAGAGGGAATGGTTCAAGATGAAAAAGGGTAGATTTAGATTAGATATTAGGAAGAAATTCTTTCTTGTGAGCTTGGTGAGACACAAGAACAAATTGCCCAGAGAAACTGTGTATGCCACATCCCTGAAAGTGTCCAAGGCCAGGTTGGATGTTGTTCTGAGCTACCTGGTCTGTTGGAATGTGTCTCATCCCATGGCAAGGGGGTTGGAATTAGATGATCTTTAAGGTTGCTTTGAAACCAAGTCATTCTATGATTCTATAAAATTTCTGATCGAAGCAGCTCACAGGTACACAGATACTTCTGAGATATCTGTGCACTGATTCAGCTACAGAAGAATGCCTTATTTTTAAATGTATTTGTGAGTTTATGTCAATTTTTTTTCCTTCATAACTGTATAATATGAAAATTATTTTTAATGATGACCTCAATAAAACCAGTGTTATTCTATCTCCGTGTTCCAGTTTAGTTTAGCAATAAAGTGATTTCAGTGTTATCTAACAAGGACAGAGCACATATTCCTTTGAGAATGGTGCACAAATCAGAGGAGGGAAACAGAAAACTTTCAGTGAGTCTTTTGAAGTGGGTATCTGTAGTCAACCTCACTGAAGTAGGAATGCTGTAGAAATGATGTAGGAGTGATACAGGCTGACAAAGGAATCATGGACATTCATATCTACCATTTTAACCTTCCTCCTCATTAAGTGAGTGATAATCAGGACCTATTTGGCAAGAAACAAAACAGGTGTTGACATGGCTTCTGCCTCAAGTTATATAGGCTTTCATCAATTCATCAATCTCTGCTTGGTTTCATTAGCCCCTGTTGGGATTATTTCAGTAGCCAAGTGTTTCTGAAATAAAAGACCACTATGAAAGTTAGATTACCTCTGACAGCAGATAACTTAATGCAGTCAAAGAAATTCCTCCATGCTGTTTTTCTTATACTACCCATACTCTTCTCCTTTTTCATATGGCTTCTCCAGCTGTAATTCCTGTATGTTTAGTTGGACAATAAGCCAGCTTTAATCATGCTCTGGTTAGCAGACTCAGTGGGAAGTATCTTTCCTATGTTGACACGCTTGCCTGGCTCTTCATGAAGAACAGAGCTGACACTGCACTGGAAACCACTGATATATAATAGCACAAGACTGACTTTCTTGACCTAGCTCTCCTTCCTGAAAGGGAGCATCTACCAGTATAACCCTATGCCAACATGTCTGAACAGCTTCTGGACCAAAGGTGACTTGCACCCACCAACCCAGACACTGGAAAAGCTGGTCTGTGCTTTTCTGCGCCTGTGTTTAGATGCACTGTAACTCTCAGTTTCAGAAGTATTGGATTTTGAGTGACTGGGAAACGTTTTCTCCAGTAACTTTCCTATTATTCTTTGCTGTTGCTTCAAGCAGACTTAACTTGTTCCATGCACCCATTCAATAGTCACGGGTAAGCAGATGCAGAATAAGCATCTCTGAGTCATCAGATGTTTCAGTTGTCAACAAGCAGTCATAAGAATAAGTAAAGTTCAAACCTTTTTAAAGCAAGTTTATGTTAAGAGTAATCTCACTCATGTTCTTCATAGTGTCTTTGGTATTTTACTTCTCTCAGCCATCTGACTTTTCAAATTAGACTTTATATATATGTGGCATTTGATGGTAAATCCATGTGGAGGCTCTGTGGGCTCATGTGACTGAAGGCCAGAGCAACCCCCACTACAAGGAAACCAAGGACAGCATGTTAGCTTAATTGGAGAAAAGGCTACACTGAATACCAGGGTGGTGGCTGTATTAGCTAGCATATCTTAAGATATAATACACCCTGTTCCTCTTATCCACTTTGACTTCTAAAAGTTTTGTGTCCAGGAGTGATCATATTTGGTGTTCCAGGACACTGTTAGATGTGCCACTTATCCACAATGAAGGAAAACTGATGCTTGATAAGGGAGCCCTACTTCCCTGGCCTGTTAAAGGAGAAAATTAAAAACTAGCATGTGATCACCTTATCAAAGGCTGCATCCAGAAGCAGACACAATTCTGCTTTTTATAACTTTAACTGCTTGACTTTGCAATAACAGTTTTTTGAAGTTTGAGTGTATCAGTGGTTCATATGTGGGTTATGCATATTTACCATGAGTCATCACAAATACATATAATCTAAACCACTAGAATAACCATGAGGGAACACACGTAACTGTGTTAGTGCTCAGTAAATATACAGCAAAGAGTACATGTGGTTTACAATATTTACAAAGCAGATGTCATTGTTACATAAAACAGAAGTAGTTTGCATCTGTAATATTACTTGTATACATATAATCCAACCTGGGGGGTTTAGTGGGGCTGTCTGTGAAAACAATTCTGTATTAAATCCATCTTTTTATATTCTGGGAAAGATTAAAATTATTTCAACAGAAGAGTGGAGTTAAATTGCACCATGGCTCATGATAAACAAATATTGCCAGCTGAAATGTTTGGCAACTCAGCAACAACCAATGACCAACACCAACCACAGGCATGCATTGCATATTCCTCAGAACATTTTGTTGAAGAGGAAACCCTGAGAATTTATCTTGAGACTGGCTTTATAGAGTCTTAAAAAAGAAATCAATATCAAACATATGTTGCTGTCACAACCTGACTGATTCATGATTAAGCAGTTCAGTATAATTATGATCTTTCTACTATACCATCTTTTGAAGAGTCAGTGCAAAACTGTAGGAACAATGAAATACTGTGAGAGTATTTCTTAGTTTAAAGGGCAGTGGATGATGTTAAGATCTCCCTTTTCTCAGGTAGGTGACTTTAAGTGGGAAGAATATTGTAATAATGCTACCTAGGCTTGGGTGGATTTTTTGGTAGAAAACCTGTTTCTTCTTTGACATATGGGTGTCACATTTTTCTAGATATATCAATGAAAGTTAAAAACCCACTGAATATTAATATTTATTAACAAATTATTATTAATAAGAATTAATATTTAAGATTTTAAATCAAGGTCAAGGGTTGGACCTGATGATCTCTGAGGTCCCTTCCAACCCAGCCGATTCTATGATTCTATGATTCTATGAAAAACCTTAATTAAAATAATTATTTTTATGATTAGTATAAATTAATAATAATCAGAAATAATAGTTACTAAAGTGTCATTTTTCAGACAAGGAAATAATTACTCAGATCTGTTACTACTTTATCACCACTTAGCTCAGGAGAAAGAGTTCCTTCCTCCTATACTCCTCCTGGGTTATCTTTGGTTGTCCAAAACCCATAGCACTTTGGGCAATGCCACTTAAGTATACCAACTTCCAGTTCCAGAGGAGTACGTGGTTTTTTTACTCCTATTGAACACATATAGTATGGAATAATGTGTTTCTCTTCATCTAGAGCACTGTCTACCACCCTCACGAGGAAACCTCCTCACTAGATGGGCTGTTTAATTCCTAGTAATGTGAACTTTGCACACCAGTGCTGATACATGCAGAAATTGCCAAAACAGATTTGAGAGATTAAATTTTTTTTATAGATTCTCACAGCTTGGACATCTTCAGTTCTCCAAGCATAGTTTGTAAAAGACTGTCCTGGTTTGGGCCAGGATAAAGGTGATTTTTTTGGTTTGTACTTTGGGCCAGTGTTAAACCGTGACAAAGATCAAAATAGTATCTTCTTTCTATTATGTGAATTCCTAGTCATGTTATTTTCTTGATTTAATTCTGATAAACTTTGTAGATTTTTTAATTCTGCATCCTGCATTATGGCATCTCTGAGATTCTTTTTCCCAGATTTCAATCAAACCCAATTATTTTATATGTAAATTCTTTAAATGAAATTATAAAACTAGGAATTCAGCCTCACAGCAGTCAGGCTCAAACTCATCTGAAATTATATATTCTTTTTGTGCTTGTTTAAAAAAAGAAACTAGATGCTTTTCTTTTTTATTTTGAAAGTGATTTTTCACTACATTTTGTATCAGTTTCATGCTGCTCTGATAAGCAATGAGCATCAAGATGGGAGACACAAGAATAGAGAATTCCTGTGTAAATGAGGTAAAGATCTGGCTGAACAATCTTATGCAACAATATTAAGAATTAAGAATTTCAGTTATATTTCAAACTTCCAGTGTTTTTTAGGGCGGTCTGTGAATTTTTAAACTTAAAACTTTTTTTTTCAACAAATACACATTATTTGAAACTCTCTGAAATCCTCTGAATTTTAATTTAATTTCTCAGGTCTGGTACAGAATTTGTTACGAATCATAGCTAAGAGATGTGATAGCCCTGAGTAGCCAATAACTCAGTGAGTATAGGCCCCACCCGGATCATGTGGGAAACTGGGCAGTCCAAAAGTTGAACACTTTCTCTTCCTTTCAGTATCTTCTGTTGATGCCCTTCTATTCTGCTACACACAGGAATTTTTCACTGTCTGATGGCTAGATGGTCATAGGTTCACTTAGTGTCAGAAATCAAACTAAATGACATTAACATTTCTGTATTATCAGGAAAGTGCCTTAAATCAGAACTAGTGGAAGAAGCTCTCTGTGTAAAACTAAAGTCTTCCTTAGTAGATGCAACTTCACAAAAACCCAAAAGCATTGGATGTAACATTTTTTCTCAAGTATAGGATGAAACTAGTTGAGCACACTTCAGAAAAAGATCTCTGCTATATAAATTTTTAATCTAGCATGCACCACTCCACAGAACTGGATTAGGGACTGATTTCCTATGCTATTACACTGACAGATTTAGTGTGGTATCCTCTAGTGGAGTATTTGTGATCAGCAACAAAGAGGAAGCTGAAAACAGTGTCAAAAGGCAATTAAACCATCAGCACAAATAACAGCCTTCCAAAAAATCATGTCTGATTGACATCTGATATCAATTATCAATGCCATACTCTTTTCTCCCCTTTGCCCACTACAATATGACTCATACAGTGATGGGGAAGAAAAAAAAAAAAAAAAAAAAAAAAAGTCTAGCTCTTTTGCTGTTTTGACTCACTGCTATAATTACATTGTTTGTTCAAGAAAATGTATTGTTTTCTTTTTATACTGGTTATCTTAAATGCAGATAATACTCTTTGCTCCAACTTTCCAGCATTCCCTGTGGATGATGGTTAATCATTTTTTTAGCCCTACAGAAAACAAGAATAATATATGTTTTCCTTAGTGAAGTCCTCCTACAGAGCTTAGAACAGAGAAATAGCAAAATTTTCTTAAGAATTGTCATATCATTCTGTAGAGACAATTCTCTTTGGGCTAGGGAGTTTCTTATGGCAGAGCATTGACAACACTTTTCCATTATGCTTGTGTTCCACCAGGAAATATAACATGCCAAGGCAGACTCTTGATCTTTAATCAAAGGAAGGGACATTAATATTTGAAATTGATACACATTGATACTCCTGTGCTATGCTCTGTACACCACTGAAAACTAGAGGAACCTTTGTCTGAGCAGATTATGTTTTAAATAAACTTCACAGACTCAACAACAGGGAAGGGAGGTTCTCAGCCTTCTCTCAGCCACCTGTTCCAGTGTCTCACCACCCTCACAAGAAAGAATTTCTTCCTTGTATCTAACCTATCTCTGCTGTCTTTCAGCTTAAAATTATTACCCCTCATCCTATCACTACATGGCCATGTTAAAATTCCCTCTCTAACTTTTCTGGAGGCACAAATAATTCCTCCTCACCCCTCAGGCCAGGCACCAGAAAGTGGTGTTATTTCAAGTGATGGCAGAGAAGATCTGGTCTGAGTTCAGACCACACATCAAATCCTTGCTGCAGACCTGCAGGAAATGAATATGACTGTAGCCATATTGAAATGTATCCACCTCTTTTTTTTCTTTCTTTCTTTCTTTCTTTCTTTCTTTCTTTCTTTCTTTCTTTCTTTCTTTCTTTCTTTCTTTCTTTCTTTCTTTCTTTCTTTCTTTCTTTCTTTCTTTCTTTCTTTCTTTCTTTCTTTCTTTCTTTCTTTCTTTCTTTCTTTCTTTCTTTCTTTCTTTCTTTCTTTCTTTCTTTCTTTCTTTCTTTCTTTCTTTCTTTCTTTCTTTCTTTCTTCCTTTCTTCCTTTCTTTCTTTCTTTCTTTCTTTCTTTCTTTCTTTCTTTCTTTCTTTCTTTCTTTCTTTCTTTCTTTCTTTCTTTCTTTCTTTCTTTCTTTCTTTCTTTCTTTCTTTCTTTCTTTCTTTCTTTCTTTCTTTCTTTCTTTCTTTCTTTCTTTCTTTCTTTCTTTCTTTCTTTTCTTTCTTTCTTTCTTTCTTTCTTTCTTTCTTTCTTTCTTTCTTTCTTTCTTTCTTTCTTTCTTTCTTTCTTTCTTTCTTTCTTTCCTTCTTTCTTTCCTTCTTTCTTTCCTTCTTTCTTTCTTTCTTTCTTTCTTTCTTTCTTTCTTTTCTTTCTTTCTTTCTTTCTTTCTTTCTTTCTTTCTTTCTTTCTTTCTTTCTTTCTTTCTTTCTTCTTTCTTTCTTTTTCTTTCTTCTTCTTTCTTCTTTCTTCTTCTTTCTTTCTTCTTCTTTCTTTCTTCTTCTTTCTTTCTTCTTCTTTCTTTCTTCTTCTTTCTTTCTTCTTCTTTCTTTCTTCTTCTTTCTTCTTCTTTCTTTCTTCTTCTTTCTTTCTTCTTCTTTCTTTTTCTTTCTTTCTTTCTTTCTTTCTTTCTTCCTTTCTTCTTTCTTCTTTCTTCCTTTCTTCTTTCTTCCTTTCTTCCTTTCTTCCTTTCTTTCTTTCTTCTTTCTTTCCTTTCTTTCTTTCTTTCTTTCTTTCTTTCTTTCTTTCTTTCTTTCTTTCTTTCTTTCTTTCTTTCTTTCTTTCTTTCTTTCTTTCTTTCTTTCTTTCTTTCTTTCTTTCTTTCTTTCTTTCTTTCTTTCTTTCTTTCTTTCTTTCTTTCTTTCTTTCTTTCTTTCTTTCTTTCTTTCTTTCTTTCTTTCTTTCTTTCTTTCTTTCTTTCTTTCTTTCTTTTCTTTCTTTTCTTTCTTTCTTTCTTTCTTTCTTTCTTTCTTTCTTTCTTTCTTTCTTTCTTTCTTTCTTTCTTTCTTTCTTTCTTTCTTTCTTTCTTTCTTTCTTTCTTTCTTTCTTTCTTTCTTTCTTTCTTTCTTTCTTTCTTTCTTTCTTTCTTTCTTTCTTTCTTTCTTTCTTTCTTTCTTTCTTTCTTTCTTTCCTTCTTTCTTTCCTTCTTTCTTTCCTTCTTTCTTTCCTTCTCTCTTTCTTTCTCTCTTTCTTTCTTTTCTTTTCTTTCTTTCTTTCTTTCTTTCTTTCTTTCTTTCTTTCTTTCTTTCTTTCTTTCTTTCTTTCTTTCTTTCTTTCTTTCTCTCTTTCTTTCTCTCTTTCTTTCTTTCCTTCTCTCTTTCTTTCTCTCTTTCTTTCTCTCTTTCTTTCTTTCCTTCTCTCTTTCTTTCTCTCTTTCTTTCTTTTCTTTTCTTTTCTTTCTTTCTTTCTTTCTTTCTTTCTTTCTTTCTTTCTTTCTTTCTTTCTTTCTTTCTTTCTTTCTTTCTTTCTTTTCTTTCTTTCTTTCTTTCTTTCTTTCTTTCTTTCTTTCTTTCTTTCTTTCTTTCTTTCTTTCTTTCTTTCTTTCTTTCTTTCTTTCTTTCTTTCTTTCTTTCTTTCTTTCTTTCTTTCTTTCTTTCTTTCTTTCTTTCTTTCTTTCTTTCTTTCTTTCTTTCTTTCTTTCTTTCTTTCTTTCTTTCTTCCTTTCTTCCTTTCTTCCTTTCTTCCTTTCTTCTTTCTTCCTTTCTTCCTTTCTTCCTTTCTTCCTTTCTTCCTTTCTTCCTTTCTTCCTTTCTTCCTTTCTTCCTTTCTTCCTTTCTTCCTTTCTTCCTTTCTTCCTTTCTTCCTTTCTTCCTTCCTTTCTTTCTTTCTTTCTTTCTTTCTTTCTTTCTTTCTTTCTTTCTTTCTTTCTTTCTTTCTTTCTTTCTTTCTTTCTTTCTTTCTTTCTTTCTTTCTTTCTTTCTTTCTTTCTTTCTTTCTTTCTTTCTTTCTTTCTTTCTTTCTTTCTTTCTTTCTTTCTTTCTTTCTTTCTTTCTTTCTTTCTTTCTTTCTTTCTTTCTTTCTTTCTTTCTTTTCTTTCTTTTCTTTCTTTTCTTTCTTTCTTTCTTTCTTTCTTTCTTTCTTTCTTTCTTTCTTTCTTTCTTTCTTTCTTTCTTTCTTTCTTTCTTTCTTTCTTTCTTTCTTTCTTTCTTTCTTTCTTTCTTTCTTTCCTTCTTTCTTTCTTTCTTTCTTTCCTTCTTTCTTTCCTTCTTTCTTTCCTTCTTTCTTTCCTTCTTTCTTTCCTTCTCTCTTTCTTTCTCTCTTTCTTTCTTTTCTTTTCTTTCTTTCTTTCTTTCTTTCTTTCTTTCTTTCTTTCTTTCTTTCTTTCTTTCTTTCTTTCTTTCTTTCTTTCTTTCTTTCTTTCTTTCTTTCTTTCTTTCTCTCTTTCTTTCTTTCTCTCTTTCTTTCTTTCTCTCTTTCTTTCTTTCCTTCTCTCTTTCTTTCTCTCTTTCTTTCTTTTCTTTTCTTTCTTTCTTTCTTTCTTTCTTTCTTTCTTTCTTTCTTTCTTTCTTTCTTTCTTTCTTTCTTTCTTTCTTTCTTTCTTTCTTTCTTTCTTTCTTTCTTTCTTTCTTTCTTTCTTTCTTTTCTTTCTTTCTTTCTTTCTTTCTTTCTTTCTTTCTTTCTTTCTTTCTTTCTTTCTTTCTTTCTTTCTTTCTTTCTTTCTTTCTTTCTTTCTTTCTTTCTTTCTTTCTTTCTTTCTTTCTTTCTTTCTTTCTTTCTTTCTTTCTTTCTTTCTTTCTTTCTTTCTTTCTTTCTTTCTTTCTTTCTTTCTTTCTTTCTTTTATTTTTCTCTTTCTTTATGCTTGTTCCGTGTGGTACATATAAGAAGATACAATCATAGAATGTTAGGGGTTGGAAGAGACCTCCAGAGATCATTTACTCCAACCAGCCTGACAAAGCAGGATCACCTAGGGCAGGACACCTAGGGCAGGAATGCATCTAGGAAGGCTTTTAAATTCTCCAGAGAAGGAGACTCCACAACCTCTCTGGGCAGCCTGTTCCAATGGTCCATCACTCTCACAGTAAAGAAGTTTCTCCGCATGTTGAAGTGGAACTTCCTATGTTCTAGCTTAAACCCATTATTCCTTGTCCTCTTACTCGACACCACTGAAAAGAGATTGTCCTCATCCTTTTGACACACACCCCTCATATTTATAGACATTAGCCTCTTAGCCTTCTTTTCTCAAGGATTAAAAGCCTCAGATCATCCTTCTAGAGCTGCTACATATAGTCAGAAAAAATGATAACTGGAAAAATAATAAAAGCAGAACGATGTTCTCAGTCTTCTTATCAGTTCAAATAAAATCTTATCTACCTATTAACGTGTGGTGTTCTCAAGTTCTTGCCATATATATTTTACAACCATGCTGTTTGGGAAATGCAGCCATAGCAGAATGTTCAGAAACAAACTGATAAGAGGTGTTGTTATTTAAGTTAAATTAAAAGCATATGCATGAGTCACAACCTGGGTAAGTAACAATATGTTAAAAATTGAGTGAACAGCTAGTTCAGTTCCTTCTTCTTATACTCATGTTAAAATATAATACTGGCAGCATTTAACTTTTTAATCTTCTTGATTTATGGGGTTGTTCCTGTCTGATAGGTGAACTATGTTCCAAAATCTTGTGAAATGTTAATTTCCTCAAATTCTGTCTTCGTCAAGGCTCATGATGACATCAGTAGAGTGTTCACTGGGAAAGGCCTGTGGTCCTCAAGGCTTTGTGAATCCTGGGCTTGGTTCGTTTACTGCTGAAAGTAATCCCTTCCTTCCAAGAACAAATGGAGACCTCAAGCATAAGTAAAGCAAATAGAATTTTACTCTTGTAAATCATGCATGACTCTCTGGTGGCTTTGCTACCAAGTAATAGGCTGTGTGATTGCTTTAAGGAATTACCATACATTTCAACCAACTACAAATCACATCTTCAAACAGAAATTAAAAGAAAAACATGTATCAACTTTCAAGCATGTTGCATTATCAATTATTAGTTTTCAAAAAAATACAGATTGTTTGGTGTTTTGTTTGGTTTTTTTATTATTTTATTTATTTATTTATTTTTTCTTAAATAGGGCAAAATTTCAAAATTACATTTTGGTTCTAGGCTTCAGCCAAGACCACTTAACACTTTTTACCAGAGAATCACACAATTTTAAGCAATGAAATGTTGATTTGCTGAAAGGTTGATTTCACAAGTTTTCCTGACTTAGGTTTAACATTCTGCCATGCTTGACCTGCCCATGGATTTGAACTTTGATCCTTCTCTCCAATGTAGATGAAGACCCTGGAAAGCTTGACCTGTTCTCCAGTACAATCAGTGCCATATCACCTCTGTTGGACAGTGCAAGGACTGCTTAAAATGATCCTGGATAGGATTCTGCATGCAACATTTATGAGAAACCAAATTATACACAGTGAAGAATACATTAATTCAATCCTATTATTTCTGTCAAGTTTTAATTTATTTCCCTTTAAAAAAAAAAAAAGTTTGAAATTATTATTCTTGGAAACCATGTAATGTTTGCTTTTTCAGATAAAGATGAGCCTAAACCATGAACTATACAGCTCTAAGTCAAGAATTCTTGAATAATAGCACATTATTTTGTTATTTCATATCAGGTTTATGTCTTAACTTTTAATGATTCTTTTATTATGTTTACACACTTGAAATATCCTAGATCTGTGTCATTTCTTGACATAGAGCATGTATTTTTCATATTTGTAACTTTTTTTTGCTGGAGTTGTAATGTGGTTGTGTTTTGTTTTTTTTTTTTTGTCTCAAACACAAAGCACTGATAATGAAAATGAAATGTGTAGGGCAAATCTTTCATCAAGTGTCAGCAATTTATGTTTATCAAGTTAAAAGTGAGCATAAACAGAATTATGAAAAAGTAGCATTTTCATTAGAGCATTTAAAACTATCAAAGCCAATATTATTTCACTTTGGTAGAGTTGGATTCATTGCCTAATCTTATTTTAGTAACAGATTTTTCATCCATCAATACTGAAATAGCTCTACACCTCACAAATCCTCTGCAGCACAATTCTCATCCTCCTTCCCTGGCACCACTGGTGGACTGATTTTTCTACTGAGATTAAGATTCACTTAGAGAAAAAGGAAGGGAGACATCTTTTACTCCCTGAATTTTCATTTGGGTCATCCCAAGTCATTCTAGTACTGATTTATACAAGCTGAGGTGGAGGATGGGGATGTTATAATTTATGCAATTAGATAGCCACTTAAAAATGTGTGCCTAGTATATGAAATTAGCATGGTGTAATACAGCTGACCTTCTCCTGTTGCCAGGTGATTGAAGTAGGGAGCATTTAAATCTTTATTGTGGCCATGGATGTGACAATAGTCTAGTGTAGATATAGTCCAGAAGAGGGCCATGGAGATGATCAAAGGTCTGGAGCACCTCTCCTACAAAGATAGGCTGAGAGAGCTGTGGTTGTTCAGCCTGGAGAAGAGAAGGTTCCAGGAACATCTTAAAAGCAGCCTTGCAGTAGTACCTGAAGGGGCCTACAGGAAAGCTGGGGATTGACTTTTTGCAAGGACATACAATGACAGGACAGGAAGGAACAGTTTCAAGATGAAACTGATTAGACTTAGATTCAATAATAGCAGGAAATTCATTCCTTTGAGGTAGGTGAGATGCTGGAACAAGTTGACCAGGGGATTTGTGGATTCCCCCTCCCTTGAAGTGTCCAAGGCCAGGCTTTGAGCAACCCGGTCTCGTGAAAGGTGTCCTTGCCCATAGCAGAGAGGTTGGACCTAGATGAACTTTAAGGTCCCTTCCAGTCCTACCCATTATATTATTTAAAGTGGATGTAAAAACAGGAAAGGAGAAAACTTTTCTCTCAGAATGGTGCACAGCTTGGTTGTTAAGGAATTTTCTTGAAATGGGTTCAACACTGTAGAAACTGGACCTATTTTTTCGAAGTGTAAGTGAAAATTCTAACATTGAACTGGAGAATAAGAGGGAGAGGAAGCAGCAGTTTTAGGAATTTTTATTTTGTGAATCCTCCCTTCTTTGTTTTACTTAGAATATATGAAATGTTTCATCTCTGGCCAAATGCAATATGTTGTATTTTATTAAGCTATTTTTACTTCATGTCCATTTCAGCAAGCATGAAAAAAAAACAATTATAGTTTGATCCAAACTTTTTTCCAACTTGGCTGTTAAACAGAGAATGCATCCATTTAAACAACTATAAAGTCCTGCTGATCTCATAGCAGACTAAATCAGGAATGACTTCAAGAAAGGTATTTGGGTATGTTAGCATAAATGGTGCTACATAAAGGAAATCAGTCCATGATAACAGCTCCCATCTAGAAGAAATATGCTGAAACCTCATCTAGACAGCAGGAAATGAGCAGCAAAGCTCATACCAAGAAGGCATTCCAATAGAAATTAACTGTTTCAGACAATTTCCCATGTGAAAAAGATATTTCAGAAGAAATCAGCTTTTTTTTTTTTTTTTCCAAGCTAAAGCTAATTCAGCTAAGCTGATTGTACAGTTTTTATTTGAAAGCAATTTTTCTGCATCAAAGTCTTTTCTTCTGCAGAATTAGTGTCCACACAGGGATCCATTAGAATGAAGTAGCTATTTCAGACAGCTACCAGTCAGAGCAACTCTCACCCAGTGCATGTTCCTCCCCTTTTTTAGTGGGTGACCTTCCTCCTTTTTTATATACTCTCTTTTCTTCTTTATATCGATTTTTCCCACCCCTAACTTATTTTTTATTACATTTACCTCTTCAGATGTCTTATAAGCCTTCATTATAGAAAGAAGACTACATTATTTTTACTTCACATTAAAAAAAACCTGGAACAACACAGAGAAAAAAAAACTGTTGCGAACAGATAAACAGAAAGACAAACAGATTGCTCAGATATCTTAATGAATTGTTATGTCAGTGTAAAATTTATGGAGAACAGTGACAGAGTTAGATAAACCACAGTTCTGTTTTGGAGGTTTGCTCTGACATGATCCTTCAGGAAAAAATGTTTTTAACAGAATATTTATTTTAGATTACATAGATGGGACGTAAAGGGCAATAGACTGTTTCTTTTTATTTTAGGCAATTGAGCTCATATCTGCATCTTCCTCAGAATAGGGAGAGCAGGGAAAATTACCATTACCCTATATTCCTCACTGATAACGTTTTTGAACCCATTTTGGAAGGTGTATAGAACTGAACCAGTCTGAAAAACAAGACATAAATGACTGACAAGTGGCTGAATAGAAACATGACAAAAACTGTACGGATTCAGATTAAAGGTCTGTTTTGCTTAGTTCCTTTCTTGACAAAGAGAAGACATTAAGAAATAAGAACAAAGCAGTTACATATAGCATGTCCCCAAGATTCTACTAACTGGTATCTGAATTTTATCATCACTAATATGAACTGTGTTCCATCTCTATAGTTACCACAATAGATCTGTACTCCAAGTATTTGTTCAATTTCCCCTCAAAACCTTTCAAACTTTTTGAATGAATTTTCTCTCTGGATGTCTCTGTGATCCACAGCCACCTCCTCTTGTTTGTTTTGATCCTGGCTACAACTGGTTTCATCTGCAGACCCTTAGTTCTTGTGTTGGAAGAGCTTATAGTCCAGCAGTTTACCTTATCCATGCCACTCATGATCATGTAGACCTCCTTCATATCAGCAGTGACTTGAAACCACAGACTATCAGTCTATGTTACAAAACGAGTTACCAGCAGTAACTAACTAGCAGTTGTTCAGTCTGGAGAAGAGGAGGCTCAGGGGAGACCTCATCGCTCTCTACAACTCCCTGAAAGGAGGCTGGAGCCAAGGGGGTTTGGGCTCTTCTCCCAAGTAGCTACCAGTAAGACAAGAGGGCATGGACTTAAGCTCTGTCAGGGGAGGTTTAGGTTAGATATTAGGAAAAAATTCTTTACAGAGAGGGTGATCAGGCATTGCAATTCAGGCCCAGAGACTGGATGTGGCACTCAGTGCCATGGTCTGGTAACCATGGCAGTAGTGGGTCAAGGGTTGGACTTGATCTCAGAGATCCTTTCCACCCAGGATGATTGTATAATTCTATCAGCTAAAGAGAAGTTACTGGATTAAACTATCCACTTTCTAATTAACTTCTGTGTTTTCACTTAAAGATAAAAATATATTAAGCCTTTGAAATGGTTGTGACACTAATACAGCTTTTCTTTTTCCAAGGAACAAAGAAAATCAGAATTTCTTTCAGGCACCCAGCTTCAATTAAGATTTCTTTATAATAAGGCACAAAAAAGGAAATCTCAGGAAATCTCTTGTACATGTGATTAACTCTAAGTGTTAAGCTAAAAACGAAACAGTTAAAAATATTCTTACAATTTTTTTTTCTATTTCACAGAGCTATCAGATGATTCTATCATGTGCTCTTTGAGTATGTTAAAAAACATTCTAATTTACATCTGCTGACAATCTGGTCCAGTGCTCTTGAAGCTTCATTCAACTTGTTCATGTCAGCAGAGCAGATTTTTACAGAAAAATACATTTTCTAGGACTTTAGTATGCCTAAAAATGGAGGCAAAATCACCCATTCAGGTCTTATGATAATATCTGATCTTCTAATTTTTAAAAAGTATAAGTACCTATAAATCATTCCTTTCAGTTGCCAACTTGGTATTTCATGAACAAATTACAGTCTAATATACATGATTTAACACCTCATTCTCTCCCTTGTATGAAAATTTGTGGATAATAACACAGCTAGATTATTGTGTCTGCGTTGTTCTGAAACTGATTGTATAATCTGTCTACACAGAAATCTTACATTTTGGAGCTCTCCCATATTAATTGAGACTGAAAAATTTAAGGCACAGAAAAAACAGTGGAAAAGAATTTAAATATATATTTTGGCTTTCCACTGCTTGTACGAACCTGATATTTTCAAAGCCCTTTGTTTTCTCAGCAAGAAATGCCTTCCTTGCAAACAGCCTATCCTCATGCAGGAAGACAAAGAGAAAAAATCCACCATCCAAAGACTTTGACATTGTCATCTATCTTCAGCTTTCATATAAGCTGAAAATTCTTCTAAACTTCTGAAATTGGTAAAGGTCAGTGCTTTCTTAATAAATATTGTCAATTCCTGTTTCAGGATGTCATCAGGCTGCTGAGTAAAAATTATCTCACGTTGGGAGCAATGGTGTTTGGTACTGGTGAGTGGCCTGGGGTAACTACAGGATCTCGGGTCACTTCATGGAACAGAGAATTGAATAATAAAAGCTTATTTAAGAGCTACATTTGACACTTCATTGCTCAGCAGTTCCTGTCATCATTGACAACACTTTCCTCGTCCAATTTATGCTCTATCACAGGGAACCAGCAGGCCGTAAGATAATGGGTTGGAATTACCTTAAAGTGCTCTTTAAAAGCCTGCAGGCATTTTGGAGCAAAGATGTCTGTAATGTAGTAAAATTCATGTCAGTATTGCTTTAAAAGTCAAAATCAATTGAATTCTCATAAAAATGGATGTAGAGTTTCTCCATGAACTGGAGCAACCTATTTTGCATAACAGAGTGCATTACTAAAATGAAATAGGGCTTATTCCTAATGTATGTAAATTAATTATCTTTGTATAATTTATGTTGTTCTTAGTGCATGCTAATGAATAGGGTAGGGTTTTCTGATTCATGAACTGGAAGAGTGCTTTTTCTTCACGTTAAAGTTTTCCTTTTTCCAAAGCTGATCACAGGCTAGTTTTTGTTTGAACTTTCTCTAGAATTTACCAGATGTTCTGTTTGGATTCCACATTACTGCATTGTGTCCACTGTAGTTCACAGATGGGCTTTCCACTGAACTAATAAAAAAATAATGAAATCCATATCTGCATTTAACATTTGAGAATATGGTAAAATACAATGCTTTCAGTTGCTGTTTGTCATTCATAAACCAGAAGAGCAAACGTAAGCCTTTTAAAGACATTGTGAGTTTGCAAGGAGCCGAAGATTTTGCCTCCCTTCTCTCCAACTATGTGTATATATACCCTCTGCTATCTTGTGTCAGATAACTGCAGTTTCAATGATGTCTGGGTTTTGGTTCTGCTTCAGCTAGTAAAATAGGAAAGCTGAAGGTCAGAAAAGAGGAGTGTTCAACACCATGTGTTAGTTAAACTGAAGGGTTACTTGGTATGAGTGGAGAATATTTTCAGGAACAGAAATCAGTGAGGAAAGAGGAAAAAACATTTTAATCAGTTTCTGTTAAATTAAATAGTGGACAGATAACCCTGACCATTAAACTGCCTACAGTCTGGTGTATGAATAGTTGACTGGCACAGAGGGGTTTGCAATATGAAGTCAAAGCAGAAGCCACTTCCAAATGGCGTTTCCCAGTCGCTGACACAGTTCAGTGGCTGTGGGGATGTAACATTTCCTCTGCAAATGTATTCATCCAGGAACTTCCAAATAGTCACCAGCTATTCAAGAAATAAAAATGCTGACTTGAGGAATCATAATGAACAGAACCCTCCGTTTCTGAAATACTCACATATTAATTATACTGTATTTTTACTAAGGTTAATAGAAAGATTTCTTCACATTATCCTGGGATTGTGAGAAAACACAGAGTTATAGCTATGGTTTTCCTTCCTTTGTGGGTCAAGATGTCCTCTGGTCAGAAAAAAACCTGTATCCCTTTCTTGTCTCTGCATAAAAACTGAAAAAATAATTGTTCTAGAAAGATATACTAGGGAACTTTGTGACAGATGGTCTCCCCATGGAGACATGGAAATTCATGACCACCTATCTTTCTAGATTCTTAGCAGCTTATGTGACAGAGTCTGATAGTTGGGCTCCTTAGAGTACTCTGGTCCTACAAGCCCCCCAGGCATGCAGCCAACTTCCAGGGCACTCCACCAGCTCCCAGGCTCCAGAGTTCCTCAGCACAGAGCAAGGGAACCCTGGAGAGCAGTGCATTGTAGAAACATGGACATGTTCCTGTAGTGGAAACAGAGAGTTTGGCTTTGCATCACACACACATGCACACACACACATGAGCACAAAAGCGCCTTTTCACAACATAAATCTTTTTGCAGAAATGAAGTTAAGCTTCCCAGCCAGGTTGGTGGTGTCTGTGCTGAACATCTATCCAGTCTTGACTAAGCATTTTAGTTTAGTCACAGGGCATGCAGCAGTGGCTACGTAGCCTAGGAAGGCTCATCGAAGGCAGAGCTGTCTTCAGACTTTCCAAAGCAAGGAGAAGTGAGTGTCCCAAAGACTGTACAGGTGTCAGAAAACTGCTTTCTCTTATTTTCTAAAGAAACTGATGACTCCACAGTACATTCCTACCACATCAAATCATGGAAAGGCAGACGACCTAAGAAAAATCATGAAAGCAAATGAATATTACAGTTGTGCTACACTCCCTGGAGAAAACACATGTTTTTGGTGTTCTCTGCTCATGGTAGTGTGTTTGGGGGGAAGTGAGCACATCTGACTACATAAATCAGTGTCTGCACCCATTCTTTTAAAGTATTTATTACTCTTTTTATACAAAGAGTAATTTTTTTGGAAATTATGAAGCAACATAATATATAGTGCAGATCATACTAAAGATTAAGTTTTAAATCATTGCAGTCTGACAACAAAGATTACGCTTATGAAGAGATAAAGATGTGCAGTGCAGGACTCGAGTCCAAGCCTTTCTAGATCCTGAACAAGTCTAAAGCGAAACATAGACATGTGTTAGCCATACAACTTTGAATTACAGACATGTGTTTGCACACCTTTGAGAAAACAGATGATATTCTTCTATCCAGTTAGAGCTTTGGTCTATGAGCAGGGCTCTACTTCATTTTACCTGCAGCATTTCTCCTCTTCCTTTTAACTTATTGTTCACGTTCAGTGCCAAGTACCCATTCAGGTACTAGACAAATGGAGATCAGTTTCTTTCTTGAAAAGACGATTCTCTAAAAGCCCATAAAATAAAGATATGGCTGATGGACAGCACATGTGAGCAGATCAGCTTCAAACATTAACAAATTTTTGCATTTGGTAGTTTACGTTGTTTGTAATATAAGGTTGTGAATCACCTCCAGAGCATTGGAGATGAAGAAAGAGATGAAAAAGGCACAATATCTGGCATGCATGAAACCTACAGGGACAGCAATGCCTGGAGGTTCCCGCTTGAAGATCATTGCCTGGTTTCCTACTCTGCTCTCTTTCCTGAAAGCTGGCTGATTAGGAGGAGCAGAGGGACTGTATGAGACTTACTCTAGTAGAATTTGTTCTACATTCAGATAAGAAGTGCTCTGTGTGGTTCAGGTGCCCAACCTCAGCCCATCCCCACCCTTCAGAAGGTGTCCGATGCCTGGGGCTGAAGCTGACCCTGCTGCTGCAGATCATGGAGGCAGGCAGTGTCAGAACTTTTAAAAAATAAATTAGCAGATTTTGGGGTATTGGGCTGAGAGATACCAACGGAAATGTAATATCCCTGTCGTTTCTAGCCCAGTGACAGTGGATGCTCAAGGCTGTTGGGAAGGGCAATAGAAGGCAGTAGCCAAGCAGCATGCTCCCCTGGTGCCAGAGACAGAGTGGTCCCTTTGAAAGGCCACTGGCTTGGCCCTGTCAGGCTTCTTTATGCTCCTGCCAGGTACAGAAGAGTATTGTATCCATTCCAGAAATCACAGCAAGTCTACAAGTCTTATATCAGAACAGCTGATGGTTGAGGTCTTATCTGTGTGAAGTAATACAATCCTACCCTTGGCACTGTGGGTTCAGGAGTGTCTACTCCCAGTCATTATTCCTCCATCTTCACTGCTTTGTGTGGGCTTCTTTATCCATATGTACTGAGTAACCCAGAGTGGCTTCAGACTCCCAGCTCTGGCACTGACTGATCAGTGAGGAGTTACTTTAACCACACCACTCTCTTTTGTGCTTCTTTGAGATCAAGAGCAGATGATGTCTCATAGGAAGAAGCACTTTGGTTTGCTGTTTCTTTACACCCCTTACTATCATAATTCCTGAAGAAGTGCATTGCAGTGAATCCCTGGCCTGAGCAGGGACCATGTCTTTCCTTTAATCTCCAGCCTGACATTACTGTCAGCTCTGCCTTCCTCTTTACCATATAGCCTATTAACCTGAAAGACCAGAAAAAGACAGACCTTCATTACTGTATTTCTTATCCTCCCACAAGAGGAAAAAACTTACTATGAGTAATGGGGCATGCTAACATAAAGTGTCTACACAGCAAAAGAATGTCAGAACTCAAGTTACACAAGAAGTGTGGCCAGTTTGATGCTGTCCCTCCAGTTTAACTGGAAAGTTTTTCTTGTACATGTACTTTATTCACGTCAATTATATGAACATGAAAATGGAGACAATCATCATTAGACAGTATTTCAGATTTCATCATTTAATCAGTTCCTATTACTGATCACAGCATTTGGGCTTCACTTTGGGCTTCACTTTTTATCTCTTTTATAAATTTTTCTTCCTTCCTCAGAAAATCTACTGTGATGTTTTCCCCATAAAGCAGCAAAAGCAGCAGAGTGGAAGTGATGCCTGTGGTTAATCTCCTGTTCTTAGTCGACATGCATGGTGGCCCCCAGCTCACTTGGCCAGCTTGCTGACTGGGCTAATAGGATTTCCAGAACTACCTCCTCTCCTTACTGTCACTGTTCTTCACACACCCTCAGAGCTCAAAAAAAGCCTGCCAGGGGTGGGGTTGCCCTTCAGAAAAGCTTATCAGAAAAGGACTTGAAAGAGGAAGATGAGTCTGTACTTTAAAGGAAGGCAGTGACCTCTCCATCTCTAGGACCATCCTTTCCCAGCTCAAGCACAAGTTAATGGTCTTTATTTTAGCACTGAAGTTGTCATTTGATAGTGGTTTGGGCAGTCCAGTCAAATGAATCCTTGGACACATTTTCCCGTAACAGATTTGTCTTTGAAACTACGCATGTTGAGAAATCAGGCTGATCAAATGCCAATGCACCACTGGATGGAGATGCAACCAGTAGCCCAAAATAATGAGTTTGTGAGGGTTTATTAAAGAATGAAAAAGAGACAGCAGCAAAGGAGGTAATGTTTTTCTATATTGCTTTCCAAACTTTACATAAAGACAGTTCAAAAGAGTTAGCATACTAAATAACTTATTCCTGGAATTTAGAGACAGACATAATTAGTTGTTAAGTGACAATCAAAATAAACTTCAAAATATGGCCCTCTTACACCATATTCAAGAGACACTTGACATTTCTGCTAATGTAAGTATTTGTTGTGGGCTTTACCAGATGCTGTCTTCACTTGTCACACAGACTTACAAAAAGAAATGACAGGGAGATGGCTGGTGATTTATTCCTTCAGTAACCATGGCCTCTCAAAAAGGACAGCTGAGTGTCACATCAACAGAAAAGATGCAAACAAATCCCTGCAACTGCTTTAGTCAAGACTGAGTCATGATCTTCCTGAAGTATAAACTATGTGTTTCCAAAAGTAGTAGGCTGAGACTCCAGCTCATTAATTATCTAGTCAATGATAGGGTGCCAAAACATCTATATACTTTACTAACATGTCACTTCTGTTGACATGTAACAAACAGTTAAGTAGCAAAAAAGTGTAAAGGTATTTTAACCTACAAAGGGCCTTGGTAACTGGTTGAAAGTCTACTAGCATAATTCTTCTTGTTAACAGCACCACAAATTATAGCTGACACTTCCACTGCATCCTGTGCTGGATTTTCCTATATGTATGATATGGTGCCAAAATATCAATACTAATGAGCTCATCTGAAGAATGATGGGTTCCTAGAAACATTTTTGCCCATGAACAAATTCACACAAGGGATTTTCCACTGCATAAACTGCCCATAGCAAAATTTTGAGGACAACAAGGAAAATGTATTTGATTATGATTTTCTAGATCTTAGAAATCTTAAGTGTCTTATGGTCATCCAGAGAAATTCATTTTCAGTGGCTGCTGAACACTCTCATGTTTACCATTTCACATGTGTATGCTTATTCATGAATGCTCAACATATGTAAACAAAACTATATGAATTTTTTTCACTGCACTCTTTTCACATATCTGCATCTCTCCTGAAGTCTTAGTCCCTTCTTTATTTAAGATCACATTTTTGATACGTTGAAACCAAATACACATTTTTATATATATGTATGTAGATGAGTAGATGTCAAATTACCCTATTTAACCGCATTTTAGACAAGAAATGTAAACTTCCTTGCTTGTGTGGTGCTGGTGACTATTGCTACATAGTGCAGAAAGGGATGTACTTTTATAGAGTGCAGGTAGTCTCATTGGTCTGGACATTTTTATCTGCAGACATTGTAGACAGATGAGTAAGTGGATCAGAAAGTAAGTGACACTTCCTTCAGCAGACATTTTCCAGAGTGAACATGTCAGGATTGAACTGGTCCTTTACAGGCTTGATACTACCTCAGAGAATATGACAGGAAGTGATAAACTCTGAACTTTCTTCATTTCATTCATTTTCTCTTGTGGTAGTTTGTTCACAAAGAAGTTGTAAATCACATTTGCCAAATGTCACTCATTTCATATGATCAAGACTGCGTTTTGTAATGTATCTGAGGCCACAGGGCCTCCATGTTGCATTAAAGGAGAAGTTTAGGCAAGGAGAACAGATATTTGAAGGAGATAAGGGCTATTCTTTACATGGCTACAACATAGTGATCAAGTTCAGTGTGATGCTGAACTGATTTCGGGAGTTTTATTTAATAATCAGTCTACGTACATGAAGTTTTACAAATGTAATGTTAGCTTAGATTCAAACAGGCTTATTTTTTATAATATCTTTGTGTAGGTGTAACTGATTTCAGCTGAGAATCTTTCTGTGCCTTCAGAAAGGATGTCAAGATATATTCCAGCATATTGCATCTCCATGCATTTGACATGAGAGATACTATGATTTGTGACTTTTACATATATAATATAAATAAATCAAACTTCTATATTCACAATGTTTGCTTAGAAAGCATGACGTACTGTTGAATCCTTTTCACACAGGGAAGCTGGATCATCTGAGATACATATAACCAGAGAATTAAGGGAGGGTCTGGTGTGGCCTTATATGAGAACAGTTCTAAGGGCAAGATGTAGGCATCTAACTCCACAGTCAGTGGAAAGCAGGAAGCACCTCCATCTTATTTTATGTGTCTTTGGTTAAACACCTATCATAAATGTCACTGAGATCATGACCACCCCTTCTGCAAAGGATGTTGATGTATATTCCATGACAAAAAACAATACTGGAATGATTTAGAAAGTTAAAAGGAGTCAACAAAATTATGTCACTGTTCAAAAGATGGTTTCTTATGAACTGACAGAAATATTTACCATTCCCTTAAAGGAGCTGATTTGGAAAGACCATATTTTTACCCTCAAATCAAATTTCCCACGTCCTGTTATGAATGCCATTCCTTTGAGCAAGGAGTCCTCAGACTTGTATGATTGGGATCAAACATTCAAGAAATGTGATGGGGGGAATCAGAGGCGTCAGCAAATGGCAGCTTGCTTAACCTAACTGCTACCAGAAAAGCAAATGTATTAAGAGCTCTGATGTCAAATGACAGGCATTTTTCCAAGTGACATTCTGTCAGAATTTCATATAAATCAAAAGACAGATTATGAAGCTTTTTATTGGCAAATGCACTTGTTCATGAAGTAAGATATATTAATAAGGAGCAGAAAGGTAAGCCAAAAGGCACCTTCATTTTGCAGACCTTGCCTTGCAGCTCTGGAATTTCCTGAACTGACAATTGTTAAGAAAATCCAGGGATGGTGTGCTTACATCCATGATAAGCTGCAAAGAAAATTAAATTACAATCACAAGAAGTGCTTCCTAACTAGATATTTAGATGGAAATCAAGACAAAGGAAAGCACGAGGAAAAGGTGAATTTTAGCCAGCTTTGCACTTCTCTAACACTGGTCACAGCCAAGACCTTAATGCCAAGGAAATTATAGAGCTGTTCTAAACTAATTCTACCTTTGGATGGCTTTCTCTGAGTGTTATGGTAGCATATAGTTTAGCCAGGAATGCAAAGTGTGTTCTTGGGTTCAGAACCCTCTGGAGACTTTTCCAGACTGTCGCTGCTATGACAATTGGAAAGCAGACAAGTGTTTCAATAACAACTGTCCAAAGGACAGTCTGTCCTCAAAATCACTGCTGTAAATGCAGCTCTACTTGCCCAAGCCTATATTGATTCTCCAAGACAGAGCTGACAGAACTTAAAGACAGCAGATAAAAACTACAGCCAGTCCTTCAATAATTATCCTGAAGGAAACAAAATTTATTGCTTTCTGAATGTCTAGTCAAAACCTGGCAGTTTTAGACTACATGAAAAAATATGCACTTTTCTGAGCACTGTAGTGTAAATATTCTCAAATCTACTTTTTTTTTCCTTCAATATTATTTCATTAAACATAAAAATCTACCAAGGAACTGGTGGATAGTCACTGCCAAAGAAAGATTCATCTTTTTGTTAGAGAGATAATCTCCTAAAACGCCTGTCCCTCTCCTTTGACTACAGAAATCTACAGAGGAAACCTGAACTGGTCAACAAACTTAAGGTCTCAGACATGTTTTCAAGCTCGGTATGCTGGAAACTGCTGATGGAAAAAATCATAACACTTCCTTCATGCTTACATGTTGGGTATATACCTGTGTTTTCACTGATAGATTACACTTGAGTTCACAGTGTCATTGTTGCATCTGCCTGGTTCTGTGGCAGAACTTAATTTTTTTTTTCATCTATTCCAAGCAAACACAATCATTTGCATGATGTTTCTACCTTTACCTGGTTTTCTCAGTCATTTGGTTATTATCCTAGGTTGTTTTCCTTTTTTTTGTTTCACAGAAGTTAAATCTCAAATTTGGAAAAATTAATAATACTTGTAATTAAAAATTGTTGGTGGCAGGAAACCCTTGTTCAGCATGGAGAAGAGGAGGCCCCAAGGGTGACGTTATAGCAACCTTCCAATATCTGAAAAGGGCCTACCAGAAAGGGGTGTATTTTACACAGGTGTGTATTGACAGGACAAAGGAAAATGGATTACAACTTGAAGAGGGGAGGTTTATGCTAGACATTAGGAAAAAATTCTTTCCTGTGAGAGTGGTGAAACACTGGAACAGGCTGCCCACGGAAGTTGTGGCTGCCCCATCCCTGGCAGTGCTCAAGTCCAGGTTGGATGGGATCTTGAGAAGCCTGGTCTAGTGGGAGTAGTCTGGATCATGCATGGGGGTTAGAACTAGATTATTTTTAGGGTCCCCTCAAGGGTCCCCTCAAGCCTTTGCCATTCTATGAATCTATGAAACTGTGTGTACACTGTCTGTATATTCCTGATAAATGTTTTCCTGTGAATAAAATAAAAAGAATAATTTCATTTTTTCCTCCTGCAAATAATTTTAAGTTTAGAGACATTTAAAGACACAGTTGCAGGACTTCCACTTTGTTCTTAGGTATGTTGCAATCTCTTGGAAGTTATTTGTTTCCCTAAATCTGTGTCTGAATGTCGAAATCTTACTACGAGCATTGAAATGTGAATATAAACATTTACATACCAGTACTCAAAGCCTTCCTGTTCCTTTTATGGTTTGTCACATCTTGAACGACATAGAACCTTTAAGAAAGCAGATGTTTTGTTCTCATGGCCTTATTATTGTCTGAATATATAAGGTCTTCAATCTCTGTGCAGAGAGAGCTGGAAGCTGGTGATGTTGGCAGATGTTACTTTGAAATTATGCAGCATATTCTATTCATCAGACCTACCCAGTATGTGAACCATTTTGAGAAAGGAAATGAGGCTTCCTTATTGTGTGCCATTCACTGGCAATTGCCAGAGTCCCCCTTCACTACTGTAGGAAGAGGAGTGCCAAAATAAAGACGGTCCCCATCTCCTACTCCTTCATACCTGTGTATAAATTCCTGGTTGTCTCTTGATACCTGGTTTATAATTACCTGGTTGTCAAGTGTCTCTTGGTCTGACCCAGGAAACCTGTGCTCTCAACACCTGTAAGCAGTTTATTACAGCATCTCTGTATAGAAGGGTTACTTTTCAATAATATGTGTCAGATTATTTATAATGTAGAAATTGGATTTAAATATGCCCCAGGATTTATGAATATTCATTAAAGAAAAAATGTTGCTGAGGTGTTTTTATGACTGTAATACTTGTCATACTCATAATAAAGAAGATAACTACAATAAGCAGATACAATGAAGAATTTATTTCTTAAGGTGAATATGTTCACTGTGGTTTGCATTTCTATCCCCAGAAATTCTTGAAGCTATGAAATGTTCCATTCCTGGCTCTGGTGAAAATAATCTGCTTCAGAAATCATCGGGATTGTTTTTCATCTTGTCTTGTGCTCTGGCACTGAGGATACACTTTCTTACAAGAAGGATTTCCAGGTTTAAGAATCCAAGAAATGCACGTGTTTCTGACAGAACTGTTATATTTACAATGGTGCATCTAAGAGAGATTAACAGCGCTTGAGTTCTCTTAACAGGGGAATCACAGAGTTTTCTGATAATATGCAGAAATTGTTTTGAACTGTCCTGTAAAAGTTTGTCAGTTCTGATTATAGCAAGTCCCCTTGGAACACCAGGTGGAAGCTCCACTTATGATAGACTATACCATTTTTAAGAAATACTGATATTGTACGTTATATATACTCTGAATTTGACAGGTCTGCCAGTGTTTGAAAGTTGCTTTAACTGGTCTCACTTCAGGGGAACGCATCCACTATGAAATTTCACATCTGGACAGTCAGAACACCTGGAAGGTACTTCCAAACAGCTGAAGTAGATTTGAAGTTTTTTACAGTGTCCAAATGAGATCTGAAATATGACTTATTTCCTCCATGTCACAGAAAATATAAAGCTCATCTTTGTTTAACCATGATGACCAAGACAAACCTCTTCCCTGCTCCCATTCTTCTTTCTGGAAAATTTTTTATTCCAACTGGAAACTTTTCTGTATTACACTTTTATTTTTTCTCAGCACTCTTCATGTCTCATTGTCCTACTTTCCTGAAGGATGGCAGTAGCCATAGTCAGTCCTTTACAAAAGCTATCCTTAAACTTTTCCTCTCCAGAACCCTCTTGAGCTTACTAAGGAAAACTGATTTTAAAAATAGTCTTTGGATAAGAAACAACAAGGTAAAAAAGATCTCTTCCTAGAAAATGATGTTATAAAAATACTGAAAAGTAAAGTGGCAATACTTCAACCAGACTGAAGGTCAGCTTTTCCTTAGCTGGTTAAGTTTTCTATCACTGAATACAAACAGCAGTGCTGGATGCCTAACTATTTTCCACAAAGAATATATGCATTTTTAAGTATGTTTGAAGGAAACAGTATATGCTGGCTGAAACTTAATACAGCACTGCCAGCATTCCTGTTCCTCTGTGAGGCAAATCAAGTCCCTCGGAGCTCAGAAGTGCCAATGTAGCAAAGGTCAGCATGACACAGAGTTTTGGTATGCCCACTGATCTTCTTGCTCATCAACAGTTAAGATACTAGCGTTTGTCATGATAAAAAGATCACTCTTCACACAATGTAACAAACTGAAGACAGAACTTGGACTGAAAAAGATTTCTGCTTTTCCACTTTGTCCAATAAACGTCCAAAACTTATCAAAGTTAAAGATATTTCAAGCCCATGTTTGGTTTTGCTTTAAAACCCATTTCTTATATTTATTACGCTGTTCTTTACAATTTCTTTTGAACATTCCCAGCTAGTAATGTATTTAATACAGCCCTCCATCATTCTGTAAATAATTATTGTTTTTTTCCTGGCAGTTTTCCTTTGTTCGTTTGTTTCAGCTTCTCTGTTGTACACATGGCTAAGACATTCAAACCAGTCTCCCACAGTCTGTTAAGCATTCCATGAGATGAGAGTGTCTGGGTTACTATGTGTGCTCTTTCAAATTGTCAGTGTTTACTTCTTTCAGAAAGTGACATGGAAAGATCATAGGCAGGAGTCCAACACTGGACAGAATAAAATAAATAAATAAATTGCTTTCTAGGATCTAAAAAGTGGATTGTATGAGATCTTTCAATCCATGCCTCAGTTGCAGACGGAAGTATTTATAAATTTGTCAGTCCTGATAGCCATTTTTTGTTTGTTTTTTTGGTTTTTTAAATCAAATTTAAGACTCCCACAACTGTGGGCATCACTCAGTTTCTCAAGATCTCCAAAACGTACTTCCACTCCTTAAAGTAAAAAATTATCCTGATACTTGAACTAATTTTGCCTGATCCACTTTATCTCCTCCACTGTGGACCAGGGCATACTGTTCTATTTGTTTTTCTGAGATTTTATGTGTTTTAAAATTGTTATTAAATTCCTCCTCCACTCCTTCATTCTTCGCCCTTCATACGTCAAGGTTTCTAGATATTTCTTCTATTTTTTTCCTTGATTTTCTCGACACTGTCTCTAGTTTTTCTGCACCATCTCTGTCGGGCCTACATAACTGTAAACTGCAATACCTACTAAACCTAGTATATAGCTGAGGCTTTACTATTGATAATAAAGCAGAAGGTTACTTAATAACCCTTGGAAGCCATACTACAACATAACCTATAACATTGCTACATGACATAGTTAGTCATGTTCAGACTGAGACCAATTCTAACTGCCAAGTTTGCTGAAGAGCAGAAACTTAAGTAATTATTACCCTGTCATATTTGGATTATTTTTACCTAAATTATTACCTTGCTTTTGTCATAAAGAATTGCATTCAAAATACATAGATTTTTCTTCTTTTAGACTCCTCATTTCATCCTTGCTTTTTGAGGTAACAAGTAAGACTAAAAGTGTGCTTTTGTGTTATTAATGAAGAGGTGACTTCTATGGCTGACTAAAAAGACAAGGACTGAAATCTTTATTACCACGTGTTAAAGTTTGAGAGACTAGTTAGCTTTCATCCTATCTAAAAGTGAAAAACTAATAACTTTTCCTAATTTGTATCTTTCTGCCTATAGTTAAGAAGGATTTGTCTACTCTTTCAAAGTTGAGTGCTGCCCTTCCAACCCATGCCAGTGATCATTCTGTGATAAAATACTGTTACGAGCTCTCTGAAGGCTTATACTTACGTTCTGTTTATAATCTAAGTCTGTGACAGAGTTTTGTTAAGTAGAGTATGTCATCTTTGACTAACATCAGGACCTCTGACTTCCACTAACATTTTTTGGCTTCTAAGTGGAATTTAAAGGGAAATCATCAAAAGAATTACAATAGATGTGGACAACAGCTAAAAATTAACAGGAAGAAAAGGTTTGCTATCTTTTTTTCCCAAAATACTGTATTTCAGACATATTTTAATATTTAGCTAAACAGAGTGATGAGGCACATTTAAATGATTATAATAAAAAGATGTTTTGATAATACTTCTCTAGGTCACCCTGATTTTCTCTGAGATTCCCAAATAGTTTTGTCATAGGAAATATCCAAATAAATCACTGTCTTGTAAGAGAGAACCCTGGTTTCAGACGGTCTTCTGGAAACTCCAGTTTAAATTCACTTCCTTGCCTTGATTTCTCTGGTCTAGCCATTTACAGTAGACTGGGCACTACTTCCTCCACTGAGGAGACAGTTCATGTTGGGAGTTATATTGAGAGGATAAGGAACACCATCAACCCTTGAAGCTGTCAGATGAGACCAACACACTTTCTGGTCAGCAATTTACCCACTGAAGGTATGATGGGAGATAAAGTTCTCGCCTTTGAACTAATGTGTTCCCCCTGTTCTTTATCTTTGAGTATATGATCGAGATGCAAATGTTTCCTGTGAGAGTGGTGAAACTCTGGAACAGGCTGCCCAAGGAAGCTGTGGCTGACCCCTCCCTGGAAGTTCTCAAGTCCAGGTTGGATATGGCCTTGAGCAGCCTGATCTAGTGGGAGTAGTCTGTGCTCATGCACAGGGGTTAGAACTAGATGATTTTTAGGATTCCTTCCAGCCTTTGTCATTCTATGATTGTATGATTTGTTGCAGAATATCAGGAAGCTACATGAGATTTTAACAAAATTCCATATGAAAATCACCATTTTTCCCTACTCTTGTTTAAAAGGAGGTTCTATTGGAAACATAAACAAATACAAAAGAAAACTTTTATTTGTGCTCTATTTTAACCCAGCATCATTAACATATTTTGTGTACCTGTGCCATGTTTTTGTGCAGAAGGGAACGCAAGCCTTTTAACTAACTTCTGTGGAAACAGTGCTTGGAATTTCATCTTCTTTTAAATGTTTAAGTTTTTCATTTATTTTAAATAAAATTGTGTCCATTTTCACCAGAGTAGGAAGATTAAAGTGGAGTTTCCTGTAAAAATGAACATTTTTCCGATGCCTAGATTAAATTTCACCTTCTCCCAAATCCAAAACCAGAAAGAACATCTCCCAATGAACTGTGCTAAGATTTTACTGTGTTTCTTTTTTTGTTTAATATTATTACAGAAACATGAAAAAATGTCTTCATAATCTATATCTATTTACTTCCAAATTAGTAACCTCCTTCACAATAATGTACAGTATTGTACATAATACAGAGCTTTAAAAGAATAATGCTGAGTGACTTATTAATGTCGCACATTTAATTTTTCTCAACTACAAAACAAATCATTATTCACCAGTGTGTCTTTTTCCATTAATTTTATCCAGTAAAAGATTAGACTTTGGTGAGATCAATATGTCCCACTAGAAACTACTGAAAAGCAACAACCACTAGCTCCTAGAAATGGGATGAAGTTCAAAATTTGGAAGGTTCTTCATCAGCTTATCTTATTCCAGCCTGGGTTTCTTTGTCCTCATTTTATTATTTGTTCATTTGTTCACAGAATAAAAATGACAAGACAATCTAGAATCTATCCTAATATACTAGATATTTTCTTTGTTGTTAAATACTCGCTGAAGTTTCTCATGCATACCACAGCAAACAAAAAACCAAACCAGTTACAATAAGAGAATCTTGTTTCCAGATTCTAACAAGGACCAACGAAGGGAACTGGAAAAACATATGGCCATAAGGCAACTCCAACAGAAGGTAGTCTGTGTGCAGTGTGTTTTTGCGAAATTCATTAGGAACTGGACACAGAGGCAGCAGCAGCAGCGCCAGCCCTGTCTGTGCTCTGTCCTAGCTAGATTGAACCACACACAATAGCTCAGTTCCAGTTTTCCTTGCAGAATCCGATGTCTCATGTTCTCTGGAATGAAAAAAATCAATAGAGGGGTCTTGCCTACAGTTGGTAAGAGCATTCCTTTCACCAAATAGCGAGTAAGAGCGGAAGAGTTTCTCTTTCCAAAAGGAAAATATTTGCCTTTTCCAGAAAATACCTCATGAGATTCATAATGGGATCTTTTTTTTGTATGAAAAACTAATCTGTGAAACAAATGAGTCCTGCTTATTTGACTGAAAATTAACGAAGGCCCTAAAAAAGAAACAGCAGAAACCAAATCTCCATTTCTGTGGGCAAGGGGTATGGGGAACAGGCTTCTCATTTTCCACTCTCTTTCTCTGTTGTGTAGTGAATTATCAGCTCCTAAGTGCTGAACAATTCAAAACATGTGTACAGGTTGGGAAAGAAGATGGGAGTGTCCTGAAGAGGTTTTCAACACATGCTCTTTATGTTGACTTCATCACATGCACAAGCTTGTAAAAGTGCAACCATATGAAAACCACAATTACAGCTGATGCTGCCTGAGCCTAGAGAAGAGCCAAGATGATGTTTCAGGTGGTTTGCTTATCTCCACCTAGTAGGGTTACAGGCCTCTGACATTTCAACAGATATTATCAGTCACAGCAGGGATGAGTCAGTGGGCATTCCATGTACAGAAAATTTTCACACATGACACACCTGTCTATTTCAGTTCAGTGTTTTGTCCATGTAGACACAAAACATTCTACTAGGTGCTACTGGTTTTCAGTCTAAGCACATGCTGAAGTTAGACCAGCTACTGGGAGTCTTAATAAACCAGAGTGAGATGAAATTCCTGTAACCAGTGTATGCACTTCCTTTATGTTTCAAGGCCTGTGAAGAGAAGGTATTAATGCAGGTCTTTCCACTCACTACAAGGCTTTTTGAGAATTCCTCTTTATATATGGCCAACTTACTGTGCTTGTACCTATTAAAAGGTTGGAAATTTCTATTGCTTGCCAGACAAAACTTTTGGAGAAGGTACTGGAAATTATTTTGGAAGGTATTTTGTGGCCTGGAAATAAGTACATATTTTAATAGCCAAGTATATATATATATTTTATTTTTTTAAATGAAAATAGGAAGAAAGACTTACCTCTCATAACTGTACATGATTCATTAATAAGAGAGAAGTTGTTTCAGATGTTTATTTACATCTTTCTTTAGGCATCTTACAGATGCTGGGCTTAAGATGAGGCTCCCCCTATGGTCAGTATGCAAAAATATACCTATGCAGGGATAACTGCTAGAATCAGTTACTTGTATCCTACCTTTGCTGCTCTGATTTGTCCTCTTCAGGCAGTGGTCTTTCTCCATTAGCAACAGACATAGCTGATTTTGAGTATCTAACAAAAGTTTCTTCCCCACCTACGCAGGACTGTAACAAAGAGAAGTGTTATCAGGAATGGGACATCAGTCTGGTGATGGCCATGATTAACGTAATGCTTCTTTGAAGCATAAATAAACCACCTTGCATTTTTACCATTTTGTTTCTTGTCCTCCAAGACAATATGCTCTGCCACCTGTAGAAGCCTTGAACAGAACGCAGGGAAGAATCAAACATGCTCCATGTTTTGTTTCTTCTCCATAAATCTGAGTTTTTGAAGAACAATTCATGCTTGATGGTGTTTCCGGGCATTTTCTGACTCAAATCAATATCATTAATTTTTGTAATTGAATAGTATTTCCTACAGAAATTAAAGAAACCAAATGTCTAAAAATCCAGCACATTAGGCTGATGGACAAGTAAAGAATTATTTCCAGTTGTGAAAAGAAGAAAAACTATTAACCAGTCCCAGCAAGATCCACTTCCATAGGTGATGGCCGGGAGCTGCATGTCACAGGTCTTGGGCTATTTGAAGCAAGGTCCTACTTCAGCTTCGCATTTAGATCTCGTCATAATGTTTGCTACAGAGCAGGGAAATGATCTTGTAAGTTATCTGTGATATTACTTAGGCACAGGCCTATAAAACAGGTTCTTTAATCTTCTAAAAGTATGAGCTGAGAGTTGTATCATTCCTGTAGGAAAGGACACAGACATCAACTTTGTGTGCCCTATTATTATTAAGGAAATCATAAAGCATCGTGACACACTGTGCTGATCACACCCTGATATCTAAATTGATTGTGGAAATTAGACTTTAAACCACTAAGGTGAAAATGGAGGTTACATTTTCTAAATCATGTACCTTAATTTCAATAAATTAAGCGAGCTGCTTTTCAGCTTGATCCCTTAGATACTCTGTCACTATTCACTCTTCTTCACCCAGATACTGACCCATATAAGCATTGATTTATACCTAATTCTACAAATATCTCAATGAATTCTGTAAAAGTCTTCCTAGACTATGGTAACATTTGAGAGCAGTAAAGAAATAAAAGTAATAAAAATTATAATATGTGGCCCTGTAATTTGCTATTCTGTCATGGAAGCTACTGCTTCTCCTAGTAAAAATGTGAGGTACAACTCCTCTTTTTCACCATATTGTCTCATGTTAGATGATTTAATTATTATGCTCAGGACAAGAAATCATAAGCACCAAGTATGAGTTCAAAGTTACTGAGTACAGCTTGCTTAATTAAGAGGATTTAGTATATGAATAAAGCATTTCTATTACATTTGAGTAGCCCTGTTGAAGAGAGAAAAGAAAAAAAACAGCTGAAACATTGCAAGTCGATCTTTATTTGGAACCAAAATGGGTTACATAGTAGAGAAAAAATGTGTACAGACACCAGAGGTCAGTGAAACCTATCTTGTCAGCAGGGACCAAGTTGAAGAGTAGGACAAAGGTGCAACTGTAACCAGTGTCTGAAATTCATTATATTTCCTAATGTAAATTGCAACACACGTGGGGAATTTGAGCTCTGAGTCTGTATAGCATTCCTTACTTACACATAGCTCCACCAAAGTAATCTATTTTTTTGTTTATGCTTTCTATAGTTTATTTTGATGTTTTCCATTGCAATTATGTTAATTTGAACTAAATATGCATTACATAGGAATTAATAACATATCCTCTAATAAAATTGTTAAGAAGTACAATGTTTCATCTAATCCTGAACCTGCAAATGTCATTAAAAGAGGAAAGTGGAACACAGAATGTATATTTTTGTTGCTAATAGGTAGGAGTGCCTTTAGAAATTTTCTAGTGTCCTTTTTTCACACAGCTATTTTACACAGAGGGTTATACCTCATGTGGTTAAAAATTACCACAAAGCAGACCAAAGTCACAGACATTAGGGTTGGATTGTCCCCCTGTCTCAGAATAGTGAAGAGGAGGTTTTCTAAGGTATTATGCAAAGTTCTTAAAGCCCTGTTCTTTCTTCTCAAGATGTCATCCTCCTTTTAACTGAATTTTTTCCCTTCTATTTCTTTCCCATCGCTCTTTTTACAAGCTTAATTATGGGAAAAATAAATCAAAGAGCTTTTAATATTAATCTATCTTTAAAAGATCCAAAACCTAAGCAAACCCAAGATCAGATAAAGCTGATAAAACCCAGCTCATTTATGATCATCATCATTTTAGTTCCTCCCTGGTTTCTTCCTTAGAAATACATTTAACCTTTCATCTTTTCATATGTAGGCTGTTCTTTTGCTTATCTTGAAATGATGCAAATCACTGTAGCTCCACTGAAAAGAACTCAATTGTGCTAATCTAGAGCAGCTGAGATGTTTTTCTGTCCTCTGATCTGTACTTGTTTGGTAATAAGAAGTCTTTAAGTTATTAGTTTTTATTTTGGGTGCTCAGATATTTAGTCTATAGTAAATTTGCCAAATGAATTTTATTTTTAAGTCAAGATTATTTTTAATTTTCCTAGAGTCCAAAGATACATTCCCTTTCCTTTTCTGCTTTTCTCTGCTGAACATTTTCTAATGGAACATGCTGTAACTCTATAACACAGACTCTTCCTTTGGGAGGAACCAGGCCTCTGTAATAGTTATTATCTCCTAACTCTCGTTTGTCATGCTCATGTCCACCATTGAGCTTCTCTGTTTGCTCTTAGAAACAATTAATTTTCCAGTTTCCACAAAAACAATCATGTCCAAACTTCTATAATTTTTGACTGTTTTGACTCCAAATTCCTTTATGTATTGTCTGTAATTGCAATTAGTAGTAATTTGCAATAATATTGCAAGATTTACTTGAATCTGCCATCTCAATATATCTGCATGTTAAAATAGAATTGTTCTCATCTCTCTGCATCAGAAGGAATTTGCTCTGACTTAATTTGTTAAATTTTCACATATTTGTAAGCAGGCCTATTAGCTCATTATCTGCCACCTTGCTCATTGATAATTCTGTCCCTCTCAAAATGTTGGTTTAGGTAGAATGGAACATACCAAATATAAGAATTTATTAATTTATTGCTAGTCCAACTCATTCTTTGACAGTTGAATCATTAAAATTCTTAATAAAAAAAGCTTTTAACAATGTGGTTTAAGTTATTTAATTAACCATCCCAGGATCTACCTGTTTCTTATGCGATTATATTCAACCCTCCAGTATCCCTCTGGGTCCTAACGTTGATAGTTTCTGTCTTCCTCAAAAACAAGAGGTGTGGTGCTTACAGTAAGTTGTCAACATCTCAAAGTCTTCTCCAGGTGGAGAGAGTTTCTTCTCAGGAGCTGCACAAAAATGTTAGTTTTTATAAAGAAGCAGCAATTTTGTTCAGCAGTTACCTGAAATTGCAAGCTAAAATTAATACTTCTACAGCTGATAGCTCAACAAAATGAAAGCCAGACATAGACAAAATTAAATAAATGCTGCTTTTTTTCATCATCATTGAACAGGAACATCTGCTTAGACCATGTTCCCACTGGGGAGCAGAACGACATGCGCAAAACCCCCTTCCTGAAAGAGTGAATTAGAGGATGGAAAAAAATCTAGTACTTTCCCCTTATAAAACCAGAATTTAGCCATTCTGAGGTGCCAGGAAAATGGCTCATGAAACCATAAAGCCTTGAAAAGGGTACTAAGGACTTGAATAACTCCAGTATGTTTGGTATACTGGCAGCAAAATGCCTTTTCCACCAGACTTCTGTCACAGATGACCACGCTTCTTAAGAAATATAGACCACTTGCAGCCACATTGAGGTACATTTGAATTTCTGTGGAGAACTTTAAGCAGCAGTAAATAAATGAAGCAACAGTAAATTATGATCTTCTGTGAAAGGGTAGGAAGTATAGGTCAAGAGCTCTACTTTCTTCTCTGCTGTAATGACCACATCTCAGTTTCCTGGCACTACTCAATAAAGGATTGTAGATCCACTCTTTAAGAATGGTTGTCCTGGTCCACAACCAACTACTATGCTCAATCCTACTGAGATTTATGTTCTTGGCTGGTGACTTCTTCTGCACCTCATAAAATTGAGGTGGGAAGTTCAGAAAGTTTTGCAAGATATCAGATCTACCTCTTCAAGAGATCCATATCTTTCCTTGATGACAAAAATGTTACCAAGAATCTGCAAGTAGCCTTAAAATAAAAATACTCTGTTAAAGGAAAGTGTCTTTAAACCTTCAGAAATCAGTCTAAGTTTAGATGCTGAAGTGGTGAACCTAACTAAATTGTGCTCACTGTTTGTTTCTTATTCCCTCCAGAGTGTTTCACAGCAAAATGGAGGTCTGATTTCAGTGCCACTTTGCCTGCACGTTCATTCTTGATGTGAAATCTACACAAAGTCTGTAGAAAAACAGCAGCAGTTGGAATATTGGGATTAGATTTTATGTTTATACTACAATACATAAGAAGGTTTAGTTTCAGCTTCAGAAAAACAGCTACCTGATTAAGGATTACATTTCCATACATCAGCTGATGGGTTTTGATGTTTGGGACCAGTAGTTTCCTAACAGAAACCCATAGTAATCAGGGTGGAAAAATATTTCCCAATTGATATTTCTGCAGTCTTATTGCTATGGGACTACAAAAGAGGTAACCAAAAGGGGTCAAATTGCTTTAGGTGATCTAGGAAAAAAGGTAACTCCAAGGTGGGGGAGAAAAAGAGGAACAGCAGATGAAGGAGGATGATGTTACCTCCCTTGTTTTGGTTTAGTTTGTTTGGTATTTAACTTGGTGAAGAGACTCTGTAAGCAGGATATATACAACTTGAAAGTTTAAATCAATTTTCATTGATTAGCACCACAAAAATACTTAGGATTTGATGAGCTTTTAAACTACATATCCATGGCTCAGAACCTCAATAGAGCACCCAGAAAGTCTTTGCTGGCTAGGCAGAAGGGGAAGGTTGGCCTCGAGGACTTCTGAGGACAAGTTCTCAGTCCTGCTGAGTGATCATTTTCTTGCAGCTGTATCAACACTGGTGACTTTGATGATATGACCCAGCCTCAAGAAGCCTTGTTTTTTTTTTTTTTTACATTAGTACTATATACTTTTCCAAGTTTGTATTTTGGCTCTTGAACCCTTGAGCTACTAATTATCCTCATTCAACAATCCCACCTCCTCCTCCCTTGTCTTTTTAATAAATCTCTCACAGCTCTTTTTCATGACCAAGTAATTTATTCTGTGGACTGAGCCCAGGTGATGCTACTGGTGCTGGCTGGTGTCTGGGGTCCTGACCTGGCAAAGGGTGAAGGTTGAAGTAAGGGCTACGTACACTAAGGAGAGATAAAGGTACAAGAACATAATGTATACTGAGTCTCAAATATTTCTTGCTATGTCTATGTGGATTCAGTGAGAATTTGATAATATCATGTTCAAAAGCCAATTTAAAAAGTAAGTAAAAAAGTAAATCCGTTGATTCTGCTGAGAAGACTGCAATAAGTGCTTCACCTTACAGTGGAAGAGGTAAGGTTGGTTGCAACCAAGTGCTACACAATGGAACATATTTTAGCTGTAGTACTTCGCAAGTATTTATAAACTCTCACAATTTGCATCATTCTAACTTCATGAATAAAGACATAAAAGATAAGTTTCATTACAGTGATCTCAGGTTAGCATACAGACACTTTACATACAGGACAGTTTTTAAAAATTTAGTACAGCAGGCAGATAGTAATGGAGATCATTTATTTAGTTCAGAAGGTTTTGGGCACCCTGACTCTCATTTCCTGGAAGCCTGTACACCTAGATGTTCAAAAAAGTTTGACTAACATGTCTTTTTTTTTTAGGTTCAAATAGGTAGAAGTTTATTTGAGAGTCATGTTCTCTCTTTTCATTGCTTTAGTTCCTTTTCAAAATTATTTGACAAGATATGCCTGAATGTATTTCAGATGATGTATTATATTCATAGGATGTTTATTTGCATAATTATGCTTCCAGATTGATATAGTAGAGAGATACTTTAGATTTGAACAGCTTTAAGGAGTCATTAGTTACCTCTGATCAATGGCATGCTTGCTGATCAACAGAAGGATGTTGAAGGATGAGTAATCTAAAGCCATGCAAGATTCAAATTTCTTGTGAAAGGGAAGGAGAGGATTTCTTACATTCTGTGAAAGGCTTTGTCTTCTTTAGAAGAGAAGACTCTTTAGACTCTTTGAGTCTAAAATTCAGAGTGCTTAATTTTTTTGTGCATTACCTTTCACAAAAGACAGAAATTATCCTTTATTACATATATGCATATCCTACACCAGAAAACACCTAGACTTACTGGTTGAAAGGCAGTGACAACCATGAGGCTGTAGCCTAATTAATTTAATTTCTAATTAAATTTATATTTAATTTTTTATTTCTATCTTCCATTGAGAACATGTGCCTTGAGGGCAATTCAGTCCCTTGGCAGAGCCAATCATAGCTTTTCCGTGTCTTATTTAATTGCTTATTACTTTGAATTAAATTCCTTCTGTTTTGACATACTGTTGTGGTCACTGCTGTCTGTCTTTCTCTACCATATAATCTAGCAAAAAGTAGAGAGTATCAATTTTCTCCAATTCTGTTCTTAACAGTGTTCAAAGTAAGAGAAAATAAATACTTCTTAAGAAAATTGTTCTCATTTCTGTGAAAGTGTATGTACATTGCCCCAAAATTCTGTGATTATTATGGTCAGATTAATTAAAGAAAGATGCTCTCTAAAAAATACCTGTGAGCAGTTCTTAATTCTTTATTAGCTGAGCAAAACATAATTGTTTCTAACTGAATCCCAGACCCAAAGAACTAGGCCCATATTAGTTCTGTTTATAAACTATTAGTCATAATGATTCCCAGCCAGTAAATTTCTTGATGCTGAGGCAAAACATGAACATATTAGCCCGCTCCAGCTACTGCTGCTCTCTATTGGCTCAACAGCTGCTGACTACTGAATGCACAATTTTATTGCAAAATAAAGTGGTCTAGACTGAAAAGCTAACAAAGGATCACATTTATTTAATTTTTCTGACTATGTTGAAATTTCGTTTCAGAAGTCTCTCTTCTTTCCTCAATAGCTTTCTAACTTATCTTCCCTCTTTTCATACGCTGTACAGTAAAACAATGCTGTGATAATATTCTTTAAAATTTACAGAAATATTGATTACACAGTTATAAAATGTTAAAGTTACATTATTTTACAGATATATAAAATGTTTTTCTAGCAGATATAACTCAGTGACATCACAAATTTGTAATTATATTGTAACATGTCCAGAACATGTGAATCCTATCATAATTTCTGTGCAGTTGCTAACTCTACACCAAATGATAGTTTGCTTTACTACTTACATAATTATGATCCTTGCTTTCGACCTTGGTGTTTTTGAGCTTTATTATTGTTTCCACCATAGCATTAAGAAAGGTTTGGCCCTACTCAGCTGAATCAGATGCTAAAATCACATCCAGTTGTTCTACCACCTGTTAAAATCTCACTTCTTATCTGCTCTGCTTACTGGTACTGCTTTTTACTTTCTTGTAGGTCACACCAGGTATTCTTTTCCAATGCCATCATCGTTACACACCTTTAGAAACAGTTTCTCCCCATATAACACAGTGTGTCTGACATTCATATGCAACTCTCTCTATTGCTGATTTGCATAGTAATTATAAGCACAGATATAACCTTTAGCTATCTTTTCAAACTGTGATCCATTTGCATTACTTTACTCATTCCACATGGTAAAACCCAAATAATATTAATTAGCTTTCATTCTAGAAATCTGAAAAATCCTATTAAATCTCAGCTAAGGATGACTAGAAATAGACAACAATTCTTTCATGTGGATATAGGTAGGTAACAAAGCTCCTACCCACACGCTGTGTCCAAGGCAGGGAGCACAACCAACACGTAAGGGGAAGAGTCTGGGATTTAGGATATGTGTATTCAGGTCTTAGACAAGACATTTCTGAATATTACTTTTAAAGCCAGTATAAAATTATTCATATTTCCTATACCTGGATAAATTGTAATCTTTAAATAATAAAGAAGTGTAATGTGCTCTGAATTACTCAAGTAGAATTCACAACATTCTATTATATTCTGTTAGTGCTTCATGCTTGAGTTTTACTGTTAGAATCACTTCTTCATCTCTGATTCCATGTATGGTAGCTGAAAATGGCATATTTCTCCTCTAAGTCACTTCTGTCACTTACGAAGGTCTCTTGGATTTGTATATCTAAATAGTTCAAATAGGGAAAAACAGTAATGTTTTGACATTCTGGGGGCTTGAATGTGCTTTGGTATTAACCAGTAGCAGAAATCTTCCTGTGTTAAGCAATAAAGCAAAGCATTTTTTTCCAGAAGTGAAATGTCATGTATTATCAAACTGAGATCTCCCTGCTTCTAATAGTTTTCCCATGTGTTTATTTAAAGAGTCTTACTGAATCACAGCTCGAATATTTTGATCCCAATTTATTTTGAGCTTTTACTAGATTTGGGCGAGCTGTAAATTTGAATCATTGTTATTATTTATTCTTATGCTGCTCCAGTCGCATAGACGTAGAATAGGTAATTAAATATTTAAATTGCAAATATGACATTTACCAGAAAATTCATTAAAATTTAGTTAATAGGAAAGCTATCTTCTATTAAAACAACAGAATAAATGTCTTAGAAACAAAAGTTTGACATTTATTATCATTCTTTGTTTATCTTCTCTAATTCAACTTTCACATCTTCTGTAGAGATGCATGGAATAGTCCCATTAAAAGCCATGCTCAAGTTATATTTTACACAAATATGACTTAAGACATAACATTTTAACTCCATACACTTTAGGTAGGGTTTACTCGTTCACCACATAGACAACATTATGCAACATGCACTGGGTTTATGTCCCAGATTTTGATAGTTTATAATGCAGACATTTTTCCAAAATGTTATTGGCTTTGTGTGTTTTCCAGTAAATCCTTAGGAATGCTCTACTCAAAAGAGAGAAGCCTTGCTTTTTTCATATAGTTTAGAGTTTCTCTTGAATAAAGTTTCTAGTTGCATTTATCCCTTGTTGAATAGTACAGCACTACCCCAATTCCAGAACATATATGGATGGGTTATCTCCTGTTTGGAAACAGTGTGAATTCACATTTTGGAAACTGCTCCCCCGATTATTTATATTCTACAGTTTTCACATAGTTTTATTAGTGCTTTGGATAAAAATGGAGAAAACCTTCACAAAAGACACAAACAGTTAAACATCTGTGTCAAAACTTTCTGTGATTTTTGCAAAGCTACAACATCTATAGGTTTTTTAAACTGTAGTAAAGTTAAAATAAATCGGAGATAAAAGAAATTAAAAGTGGCAAATATGACAGCTGTATTAACAGAGAACAGCATAGACATCCATGTAATTCTGTGTTCTACTTAAAGGAATGACATCTCAGCTGCACTGTATCTTGTGAGTTACCTTCAAAGGTCACCTCTTTTTTCAGTTTATTTGAAATATTTCTTAATAAGGTGCCTTTTCCCTTCTTTCAAGATACATACATTCAGTTCTTCAGGACAAACATGAGTTATAAACAGACAGAATATTCATGAGGGCTAATGCCTTCTCCAGCTTCTTTAGGCCAAAAGAGAAAAGAGAGGAACAGAGAGAGAGACAGACTGACAGATTCTCCTCTGGGGAAAGACTCAAAAGGAGCTTAATATAGACTGGTCTCTCTGTTTAAAATTAGTCTTTGTGAATAAGTCTTGTTTGTACAACTCTACAAATTATGAAAATTTTCAAAGGTCCCTCTAGATGATCACTAAACGTCCCTTCCAACCCAAACCATTCAATGATTCTATACTAAAGAGGAATATCCTCCATTCATTTTCTTTGATATTTAAGCATAAGAATTTGACCCTTTCTAATACCTTCTGGTTGAGTCCTGTTTCAGGCTTGATATATTGTTCATTGCTCTATTGGGAGAATTACATAGGCATAAGGAAGGACCTTTGCTTGGCAAATGGACCTCTCTGGACACCTGGACAGCATGGCTACATGCAGAACACATACAGCACAGTGACAATTCTCACCTGACACCCTGTCTGAACATCACCAACTATTTTCAAAGGAAACAGAACCTGTAGGCTCTGCTGAAAGAGCAGCCCAGAGCTGGGCACAGTGCAGGGGCTAGTGGAAGGCTCAACATGGGTCTGTCTGCTTGTGAATCTGTCAAGTGTATTTTCCTGGCACTGTGTCCAAAGGCAGTGGAACACCCACTCTGCCATCTTCGCGCCTTTGTTGTACAAACTCTGGTCCAGCAGCTCTGCACAACATTGACTAACTGGGAAGGAAAGCGAAGACCCAAAAGCAAAACATCTTTTTGGAATAACAGGTTGACCAGCCCATGCTGTTGTCAAAGGTAGGCAGTGTGTAGAGAGGATGAGAGTTTGGATATCCCTTCATCCTACAGAAGGCGCTATCACAGCCATGTAAGGTGCAGAAAGGATCAAACTTTTTACATAAGAGTTATGACAGTTAGTGAAGATGTTTCATAAGGCTGTTTGGATTCCTTTTCTTTTATGATAAACTCCTGTTGACATGAACTCAGTTGTTTAACCCATTTCCTGTCAGTAAGGACATTGTATGCTTTAAGAACCACAACAATGCGATTTACTTCTCTATAGGGCTGTGTGTTTACTTAAGCTACAGATTTTGTGAATTGTACATCTAGAATCTGATTCTCATCCCCTGTTAACAGTGCTTGATACAGCAAACTCCAGGAAACATGCAACAAGTTGTTATATTCTACTTACATTTTATAATTCAGTGTCAAGCTTGAGCTTGCATTTATCTTTGCTTACCAATTGTTCTGATAGACTCTAGCTGAGAGAGTTAGGCCATGATGATGAAGTTTACTGAGCAGTTATTATACAAACAGTAGTTTTGTGTGAAGAGCTCTCATGAAGGCCAAGCTTAATATGAATCCAGATTTTGTAGTTATTTCAGTATCAGTAACCTCTTATTCTGCAGCAGGAATAATTTAAATAAAAATTAGCCTAGAAATTCAAGTCCTTCTAGCATGTGTCAGTCCCTGAAATAAGTTAAAGAAAATCATTCTCTGTAGTGGATTGTTCCATAGTAGTTTATTTCATGTTTCCCTTGCTTTCTTCTTATACATTCAATACAACTCATGGCCCAGTGGTTGGGACAGAAGGTTGCAATGGATGCATGCTTTAAGCTGATACTCTTTTTCCAGAGAAAATACAGTCCATGAGGAGTTTCTGTACTTTACGTCAGCTCAGAAGTTTATAACTTTGCTGCAGTGATCATCCCAAAGATTTGTTTAATGAGACAGTCTAGTTTCAAAGAGGTGCTAGCTGCAAGTCATAACAGGCAATGATCAGCTATTAGAAGGAAATACAAAAATATAAGTAGGAACAGAGTCCTGCAGCAGCGGTAGTGCTGTAGCAGTCAATAGGACTTTATGGAGTTCTTGCAACACCCAGCAGGAACAAAGACCATGTCCAGGGATGGAGAAAAGACAGAAAGAAATAAGCTTTAAAACAGAAAGAGACAAGGGGAAGTCCATTCTCATTTTGCCAAACACAGAATAAAGATATTTGTGTCATCAGGGAAGAAAATACTAAAAACTATCTTGGTGTGTTTTTCTTTTTTTTTTTTTTTTTGTTAGGAATATTTCATAAAACATTAAAAATAGTTCTTTACTCAATACTTCATAGAGAGGCTATGCTCAGGTCAGCCCTTTTTTCTCCTGCATGCAGTTGTTTGTTAATCATCTGCTACAAATATTTCACAGCATATGATATTCTCCAAAAATGATGTTCCAGATACAATAAAAAAAGCCACTTGCTGTTCTTGAAATGTCATTTGAGACAAAGTAACTCCAGATCAGTAGTTCAGAAGGCATCAAAGGCTGCTTATTTGCAAACAGTCATGGGAGTTAGTATTTCATTGCCTGCATCCTTGTGCAAATTGGATGATGTTATCCCAGCTTGGAAAAAGACTGCACTGAGATTATCTTGAGAGCAAAGTAACTTCCTTTACTAGGAATGTCAGTGTATACTATTCACTTTAATGTTTAAATAGCTGTTCAGACACCTCTGGAATTCTCAAGGAACTCAATACTTTTTTGGCTGGAGAAAGGTTAGGTGTTCATTCTAGTTTTGCATTTTGAACATGAGACATCAGTCTTTTTTTCCATGTGCAAAAAATTGCTCAGATCCCTCAGATATTTTTCTGTACTTAGAGAAAGGACTGTAACACCTGTTCATATTTTGAAGTTCTAAAGCTGAGCTAAAATTTACACTTCCTGCAAAACATTCCTTTCCAGTATTCACCCCTCATCTTCTCAGAACTTATTATTCCAGGAAAAGATCTTCCAACTTTCTTTCTTCAGAAATCTACTTTTTGACACTGGTAGACACTGTTTTAAAGCTTGAACGAACAATCCCATGTTTATCATATGCTTCACTAACCTTGGTTTTTCAAAACAATGTCCCAGTCAGATCATTCTCTCCAGTAATTTCCAACTCTTTTGAAGAAGCTATTTTTAGATGAAATCACTACTGAGTCAGAAACAGAAATTCCTGTTTTCTGTAGTGTATGTGATTTTTCAAACAATGTATCACATTAGAGAATTCTGCCTAGTCTACAAATACAGAGGAAGGGAAGTCTGGGATTTTCACAACATACCTAGAGCATCTGGATGCCAAGTTTCCATTAATGTTAATGGAAATTTGGCACCCTGGCTCTTCAGGCATGTTTGAACATTTTCTCTTTACAATACAAACTGCACACAACCTGCAAATGTTTTGCACTGGTGATTTTTTAAAAATTATTTTTCATAAAACACAGTAATTTTATTATTTCTCACTTTACTTATGCCACTTAGAAAGCAGAAAATACATTTATATTGACTCCAAAGATAAAATTTCATGGAGAAGCATATTTACTGGAAATTATGTTCATAACACTTAGATAAACAGGAATGTTCCTTGGAAACACTGTACTGCCTTGGAAGTGTCTCGAATCTTAGAGAAAAAGACAGATATGTAAGAGACCTCCAGGCTGCCATCACTGTCCTCTCCTCTATATGTTTTCACACAACCTATGAGCACTGTATTCTTTAAACAGAAGGATTTGAGAGACTGGATTTAGAGCAGGACCCACAAACACCCCAGAACCCAAACCTTTGGGCTCTCATCCTTTGGATTTTGAGTGTTCGACTTCTGTCACTGACAAAAAATTCTGTGAGATATTATAACTGATGGAAGTTAATACTGCAGCATCAAAAAATTGGGTTATGATGAACGAGGTTTCTTCAAACATAAAAATGTCACAACAATCCCCACCGCTTTAAGACAGTTTCTTAGAAAGAGAGAGAGGGAATCTCCTGCATGGCTAACTAGTAAAGGAGTAAACATTCTGGGGGCACTAAAATTTGCTAAGCCCACGTGCAAAAATAGATATACTAATTATATACACGCATCGCAATGGACTTGGTTCTTCTCTAGGAGAGTATGAATGGATTTAAGGACAGAGGATCTAGTTTGGCTCAGTTTTAGCTACAGTGTGTCATATATATACGATCTTGAAAAAAAAGGCTTCAATAGAAGCTAGGAAAGCTGCCACTAAAGCTAAGTGAAATTTACAGCTTTTCTCAAAGTGATACTGCGGGCCCAACCTACACAACTTACAGGTCTCTTTCACTGCTCAGATTAATTTCACTATTGCACTTTACCTGATAAAATGTTGTTTTTCCTGTCACTGTATTCACACAGTTCAGCATACACTTGATCGAGATGAATGTCTGGATTCTGTTCTTCATACCATAAATGGCTCCTAGTTCATGTTTTTCTGCTGACTCAGCTTAGGGGACATATTTTAAATCCCTTTCAACTTGATCTGAGATGGGATTTATTTTCCCTTCTCAGTTTTAAGAGAAGAAGTGATTTTGTCATCCAGAACACCATGAATGCTCAGTAGCAGTCAAACAGAAACACTGCACTGCTGGGCATCTGGATAGCATTTTACATTCAGTTAAAATTCTTAGCCTCACCTTGGACCTCAGACATCAAATCTGGATACACTCTTTTCATTTCCCATAACTTTATACCAAATGTTCAATTACTCTATAGCTGTGTTCCTTCTTACTCACACCTACACACAGGCTCAGCCTGGCACCCACATGCTCAGGACATGCAAATGTTTTCCATTTATCTTAACGTTTTTTACCATGTGGTACTGGTTCTCCATTTTAGCCTCTGAAGCTTTCACCAAATAGCTTTAGAAAGAGTCAGCAAGGGACCAGAAGACCAGGTTTTGAGTGACATTATCTTCATAATCTTCATAATGTTATGAATATGTTTGCTCTGATGGCAACTAAAGTTCAAAAGGTGTTGAGTTTGGACCAGATTCCAGATAAGACAATAAAAACATTCTCTTTGACTTTGGTGATTTTTTTATCAAACCTTCTAATCACAAAATAAAATGTTCCTTTTATACAGAAACAACAAGTTGGTTGGCTGTTTTTTTTCTTATGTCTCATATTTCTTATGCTCACTCTTAACAAGGTTTTTTAATATTGCAGAAATTGCTTCAAAATATTTCTGCTATTTGGAAATGCATGTTTCCATAGCAAGATTACATGATATGGAGCATGTTGCCTAAGATTAATGAGACAGACACCAGTATGCAGCAAGTGATGTGAGTATGCAGATCTTCCACTCACTGTTCTCATTTGTTTGCAATATGTGTGATTCCAACTATATAAGCCAGAAGTTTTGACAGTTCTTAGCAATGTCAAAAGCAATGAGAACTAGCCCAGCAAAAAACGTAGGTATGGAAGGATACCTTGTTTTACTGCAAGTCCTGGTTCACCCCTTTCACCTGGAATTCAGAAGGGAAAGAAACTGATAAGTTCTTCAGCATTTGTTTTCTCCTTTGTGTTTGCTCAGAGTGTGTACACCCTCTATTGGCATTAGAACTATTTAAATTCTGCACATCACCTTCTGACTTTTTCGACCTACCAGCTTTCTGCCAAAATAAATGCACAATTGTCTGCTAAGTGTAGCTAATGAGCACCTCAGAAAGAGTTCAACAGCCTTGAAACTGAGCTTAAAAAACATAGTCCAGCTGACTGAAGAAAAAAAAAACATCAACCCTTCCCTTCATTCAGTTTTTCCTTGGGAAGGTTTTCATTCCTTCCCATTCATTTTCATTCTAGGTGAGTAACTCCTTGCTTCTATGTCCTGCTACATTTATATGGCATTTTTAACTTTAATGACATTGTACATAATGTCTGTTTGACAGCAAATGTATGAGAAGGACATAAGCAGGAGGGGCTAGGATATGTTATTTAGTAGAAGTAAAACAGTAAAAGAAAATTAATTTCTGGTAGTCTGTCACTGTTACAGCATATGGGTTAAAAGATGTGGAGATAGAAATAAAGTGTGAAGAGAAAAAACAAATTAACCTTCTTGTAAATAATCTCCATGATCAAAACAATAGCAACCTTGATATGACCTCTCCCCATGTTAAAAGAACATTGTTCTTTTTCTCTCCAGAGTGTAATTACCCTGGGGAAGTCATAAACTCAGCAAATGAGAATGCTCCTTGCCTGCTAGGCACTATTGAACACTGTGGCAGTGCCCTGGCAGCGTGTCAGGATGCTATGTGGGTGTACAGCATCCACCCCACAAGTGACAGCTTCTGCTGGAAAGAAACACAGGCTCATGGCAAGGGGCTGTAATGCACTGCTAGAGGTCTGCCAAGCTGGGTAACAGGGGACTGTGGGGCACACACTGAGAGCACCTTGTCTGCAGCACTGACTGTGGCAGAGTATTCCTGCCTCCATTTGCCCTCAACATTTTGCCCTGAATAAGAAAATAAATTTAAAAGTAATTGAAGATTCTTATAATGGGATACTATATTCTGCTGAAAGTATGCTTACAAAACCCACAAATCCTCAGATGCAATACCATTTAATAAAGGTGAGAATTGTATGTTGAATAATTAATTGGTTAATTTCTCCATTCTATTTTTTATTGATTGTTTTTTAAGTGCTTTAGTGAGAAGGGTGGATGAAAGGACAAAATATTGTGAAAAATGAAAATGCAGAGACATTGTGATCTAGGAACAGTCACTGAATGAGAAGGGCAGATCCCAGCTGGTCAAAATTGTCACAGCTCCCCTGGACTTCACGAAAGGCATGACAGCGTTAAGTGGGGTGTTGCTCAAACTATTAATTTAATGATAAAAACATGTAGTACTTACTGGTAATAGAGTAATCTTATAAGAAAGTAAAAATCCTACACAGTGGTGTCTGCTGTTGAAATTAATAAAAGTAGGAATTTTAAAATATCTTACTTATTAAGACACAATGGAAACTTTTTCTCTAAGGGAAGTTGGACTTGTGAGGTAAAATATGTTGAATCAAAATGTGAATATCTTGAGAAGTTCAGACTATCTCTCCATAGTATAAACAGACTGAAAACTCATGTGAAACTAAAGTAAAGAAGATGCACATGACAGAATGTACTGACTGTGTCAAAGGTCTATAAAGAAGTTAAGAAATAAGAACAGAAAACAGGATGGACAGCTGTGACTTCCAGGTACTTTAGTTTCAGCTTGTTCCTCATCCTATGTGAACACACTAGGGAAAATAATAAACAATTAAGTAAAGGAGAAAACTCATTAAACACCTCATTCCAACTCAATGTGCTTTTGCTTACTTTTATAACTGCTCCAAATACTCTTCTTCGGTCTGTTTTCAATCAGATCTAAGCCAGTTTGAATTGGAAATGAAATGTAATGAGATATAGAAATGTTTCTACAAATATTTAACCTCAGACTCCAACAAATGTTGAGTTTATTCCCCTAATTCTGAAATTCTGTTTTTAAAGTATAAAGTACCATCAGCTGTGTCTCTTCTTTATAATTGTATTCTGTTCATTTCTTGTGGTTTTAGTTTTCTGGAAGTTAAAAACAGGTGGTGCTTTTGACTATTTTATTTTCCTTGTTCAAGACATTTCTCAGAAGATATGTCTCTTCAGTGTATTCCCTCCCTGGCTTTAACTCTGTCCTCCATCTCATGATCTCACAGAGTGCACTCAACATGCCTTCCACTTCTGGCCAGAGACCAACTAGAAAAACAGTTTTTCTGAAACTTATAGCTTTTTGATTTATTCAAAGGACTCTCATGATCAGAGAAATCTATTAAAATAAATCATACATCTGTATAGTGTCAGTCTTTTCTCTTGAAAAATATCACAGACCCCATTCAACACAGCTGTCCTTCATGGATGGTGAAGTACATACAGACGCACTGCAGTTACTATGTCTGTTAGCAAACTGCTCTCAAAGGTTAGTTTCCATCAGATGGAAATCTGATTTATATTTTTACTTGTTAAATACACATTTAACATTAGCAATTAGAACTTAGAATGTACTATCATGTAGATGCTTTCAACTCTATCCCATTTCCAAAAATAATGAAAATATTTCAGTACTTTCTAATGTTTTTGCTATATGATACGTGCACTTGGAAATAAAGGCTCTCTGCTTCTGTTGGCTTTGGGAGGAGCCACAGGTCAGAGGCTTAAGATCCCACTGCACAGTCTTGCTTAAAATCCCTCCTCTTATTATTTTTGCCAACATTTGCTGAGGAATCCCTTTAAATATATTTGAAAAATAAATTCTCAGCCAACTATGTACCACAGGTGACAAAGGCTACTCTTCACAGACTAGAAGATACTGATCTTCTCAATTACATATTCTATCGGATGAGCTATGCTCTATTAACCATTACAAATTTTGAAAAGTTGGATGTAGTCTATGGAGAAATTATTCCTCTTTCCAAATAAGTTTCCCATATCCACCAATGGCTTAAACCCATTGAAAATCATTCTAAAAGCCAAATGGCTGACATCACTCCTTTGCCAAAAACACAAAAAACCTTTTGGCTTCATGTTGAGTCATATACAATTAGGAAAACAGTGACCTGGGAAAATGACTGTGGTGCAGTGAAATGAAAATTTAAAAAGTTCTTCAAACTGTCCTCAACTTGCTGCAGCCCTACCTGATAAGTGGTCCAAAAGTGCTACAGAAGAGGAGAGGAAAATAAAGAAGTAGTAAACATGAAATACCAGAGGAGTTTCTTCAGAAAAAAATATTGCTTAAGAATCTTAGTCTAAGATCCAACTGTCTATAAAGACATAGCATATAGCAATAGATGAAACATGTATGTGCTCAAGATTAATTGTCAGTCTTAGTGGTATTTTCATTATAAATAGTTCTATCCACACTTTCCAGCTGAGTGCATTTGCATTTCATAGTAAAGATTTGGAAGAGTTTCATGAAGCTTGGCGTGTCACAAGAAGTAGTAGAGATGATACAGGGATCTTTTTCTCTGAAATAATTAACTAACTCGCTGCCTCATTTCTGTGCTCCAGCACTTTGAACTTGGAGGTACCTCCAGCTTTCACATAATATGTGTAAAACATGTAAATAATTACTTATAGATCTAAAGATAAGAGATAGAAGACACAAAATCTATAGGATGAGAAGTAGTGTGAAGAGTTAAAAATTACTGATAAAGCCTCCAGGAATATTTTGGAAAAGTCTATGAACATGTGCTCTAAAAAAATAAATAATTGGTCAGATACTCTTACAGTAATACAATTTGGTATAGTATCTTTGGAAGGAATTGATAACAGCAATTTAAAATTCCTCTAGACTCATTTAAACGAGTCTCTCATGCACTTCTCAATGGGCTGAAGTCAGAAGGTGCTTAACATGGCAATATACTAAAAAGAATCTAAATCTAAACTGGCAGCACACTGTAAGCAAGAAGAGTGGTCAAGAAAACATGTAGTTATATTATCACAGACTGTTTTGTGAAAGCTATTATGTACTTTTACTATTTGCTTCCTGCTTTGTTTTTATATACTGCTAAGGTGTGAAAGTGTCATTGTATACATTTTAAAGGATGACAGTCACATTTCTTGACTCAGAAGAAACTAGAAATGTCATTTTAAAAATAGTAAAACTACCTCCTAATTTCAACAAATCCAACATCAGATATCAAATAATCAATAACTTTTATCCTAGTAGATCCATAAACAACTTTTGATCTTTTTAAAACCCAGTAAATAGATGTTCTTGTCAGACTTTTATCCTGAATTAAATATGCACTCAATTGTAATGCAGCAGAACATTTTAGAGCAATTCTCAAAAAATGTTTTTCCTTCTTGTAACTGGGGCTACTTTCTGATGTCATTGTTTCTTATGGCTTTCATATATAGTTCTATGCTATTTAAGATTCATAATATGAAAAGAAATGAAAAAACTTTATGGTATTTGTCACCTAGTTATTATTTTCTTCCCATCATAAAACAGCATATGCTAATTTTGCTACCTTTCTCTCTCCCTATTGATTGTAAACTTTACAGAAATTAAAAATGAACAGGTGCAATAGATACTATATTTTTTTGAGACAGAGAAAAGGCTTCAGACAAATGTAGCACAATTACAGGAAAATAAACAGAAATCCAATATTGCATAGTCACAAAGTTAGTAAAAGACCTTCTGTGCATCCAGAATCAATTTTCAAGACAGAAGGATTTCAGCACAAATTTATCTAATGTTCCAGTGAGTAGAGTCAAGAGGCATAACTCATGCTCTTGGAATATGACTTCCTGGGAATTTCCTCCTTTATTGTTAAGGAGTATTACTTTCTGTCCATCTTTGCAGGAATGAAAAATTTGCTAAAAAGAAGAGATTCCTGCTAATTTATGTAACAAGTGCATAACTCTGTGAATTCTTAAGACTTTTTAAAAGCATGAGATGCACTGATGTTAATGAGTGGGTGAAAATGGCATAATAAGAATTGTGGACTTAATTCTTCTCCCCACTTGTATTCCAGAATTCTTCTACATTAAACACAATAGCTCTTTAAATACCAACAGTTACTCTATCACTATATTACCCATTAGATATGGGGAAGTGATTTAGAAAAGAAAAACATTTACAGTGAATAGTTGTGTTTGTAAAAATAATGCAACCCCCTGATATTTGTGCTCTTCTTTAGTCAGATGGAGTTGACTGTAAGAACAACAACTGATATTATGAGCTTCTGGTTACTCCAGGGACTGTGTGGAACTCATGGATCTGTAGAATCTCAAACACTCTGGGAACTGTTCTGCATCCATCCAGAGGGTAGTGTATGAGGAAACTTTATGACACAAGCCTGTGAGGACCACCTTTCTCTTGGCTTTGCCTGTGTTTTCTCCCCAGGGAAGGGTGTTGATCATGTCCCTGATTTTTGGCATAAGGATTTAGGTCTCCAGCAAGTGACTGAATATAACCGGCAGTTAAAGATGGAACTGAAGTGAAAAGCTGCCAGGTAGTCAGAAGTGTGCTCCCAAAACAGACAGTTTCTTTATTAGTTATTTACTTTCTCTCTCCAAAAATGATTCTTTATAATATGCTCATCTGTGTACTCATAACCTTCTGCTTCTTGACTTTGGAAATGCCATACTGCTAGGCCATGCTTCAATAAATAGTCATGTAAAAGTGCAAACATAAGCTCAAACAAAGAGTAAAATAGATTTGATTCAGAAGCACCAGTGATAACTACATTTAAGTTTGTGGAATTTTACATGTAAAGTACTGCCCACAGCATCAGAGATGCAGCTTTGTTGAGGATGTGCCTGGGTGCTAACCATGCCAAAGACTGCCTTTGGCACAAGGATTTTTGTACAATCTATTTAAACAGAAATACCTTTAAACATAATTTAAATTAAATATCTTTAAGACTCTGCACTTAAAAGTTATCTTGGGTAGTACTCTGCTGAATACACACTTTGAAGGATCCTGAAGTTCAGAAAGGGATCTTTTATTGTTTCTCTAGGGGTCCTGTTACATTCTGAAGTAGCATATTTTTGGTGTTTCCAAAGCAAAACTTTCAAACCAAAACCAAACCAAAGTTTAAAAATATATTCTGGATAAATATTCCCTTTCTGAACCAACCTGATTTTTAATAAAATTTCAATCAATAAAGTATCAAATACTGTTAAGAAATTATCTTTACTGTCACACAAAGGGATGTCTTTGACATACCCACTTACATTTTCTGTAGATGTATGTATTTTTTGTTAAGCATTATAAAAAGAACTTGTTCTTCCAATGGGTAAAAAAAAAACCCACTATTTTTTTTTTCATTATGCTAACCAACCTACCACTTCTGAGAAATTTCTCTCATTGGAAAATACTTCTAATGCTGTCCAGGGTCAAAAAAGAAATTGCCATTTGACAAGTGTTTGGTAGGCTGTGTGAAAGGAATCTGCAATCTCAGTGTAGTTTTCAGTCAACAAATGTCCAGCACAGCTCTTATCATTCATGTACAGCTTTTATCATTCATGTATACTGTGGGCCATCACGACTGTTTTTCATTGCTCTAAATATGCATGTTTATTTACCCTTCTAACAGGTTGACATCTGATGTGTTGAATTTTCTCTATGGAAAAAAAATTAAAGGGAAATTACAGTACATTTCTGTGATATATTTTCCTGTCATAAAGGAGATTTTTATAAACAGCAGGATCTCTTGATAAGGTGAAGTCTACATACAGCAGATCTTTATAATCACTGTCATACTACACGGCAATAATCGAGGACAAGGTAACTGATCACTTGTCACCCTCTTCCAGTCCGTCATAAATTTATCTTTCAAAACTCATATTTGAATGCTGCATGAGCACATGCTTTCAAATTAAAATGAACCACCAGTCAGGGCAACAAATCAAACCACCTGAAATAAGCTTGATAACATTTTCCAGCTAGAATAGATGAAAGAAACATATTCCAAGACAGAGAAGTGAGCTTTTTTTTCCTCTTTAATAAACATGGAGTTTTATAACTATTTTATCAGCTTGAATGAAATGTATGAAAACAATCAAAAGGCAAGCTATCCCTCGTTGTATGAATAGATATAAAACAGCTGAGCTTCATCTAAGCATGAACACTCTCAACACTCTCGAGCCAAAAGATTTTCTGTGCGCCAGTTACAAGAACTTATATGTCATAAACTGCATGTCTTGTCATATTTCCTGAAATGTACCTATTAAGAAACTGTCATAAAATATCATGCATTCCCTAAGCATTTACATACAATCAGCCCTCAATCTTTCTATCTATCTGTCTCTTTTCTTCCTTTGAAGTTCGGATGTTATGTGGTGCACCATGACAACAGCAAGTTGCCATAATTATAGACAGCTGTCACAGAGGAGACAGTGAGAAAATCAGACAGGAAAAAGGATGACACCAACATTTCCAAAGAACAAATTCCGTGTACCCAAACTAGGTCTGTCATTTGCCCTTCATACTTTGAAATATATGAAGGCTTTTTCCTAACACTTTTTTCAAACTTTCTAGTTGCTCTACTTTTTCTCCAAATATGGTTTTCAAGGATGAAAACAGGGTCTAAGCTCTTCTCTCCAAATTTGTGTTTACCAGGGATGATCAATGCAAAATATTTTCCCACTGCAGCCCAGGATGCTCTGGACTTTCTGTTGCTGATATTATAACAGAAATATTATTCTTCTTCCTATTGCATTCACTATCTGTCATTTTCTTTTGATGAACAGTTGCCCACTCTTTTAGACACATTTTGAAAATATTTTTTTAAATATTTTTGAAATTATCAGCGGCCTTTCCTATACAATGAGTTGTACAGCTTAACCTACCATATCATTTAAAAAAAATTTACTCATGTCCATGTACCTGCAACCTAGTCTCAGATTCCTCCTTCTTATCATTACTGTTCTTACATGTGCTAAGTCACCATCTGATGATGTTGATCTCTTCCTGGTGACTGAAGGTGATTACACATCTATCCAGGCCTTCCGAACAACTTGCAAATATAAGACAGTGTGAATTTAAATTACTCATTAGTTTGAGACCAGTTTATTTCCACTGAATTTACATCAGCTTCTAAAATTAATTTTGGTCTCCTTACTCAGTGGTTTGCACCAGATTTGTAAAAACATTTTAAAAAAATAATAACTGTAGCTCTACAGACCAAAAAGGCCAACCTAGAAATATTTATTAAAACATTTCAGAGAAACAAAAATTAGGGAAGGAGGAAAAACCATTTGTCATTCTGTTACAACATGTTTATTATACCTGAACTCTAATGGTTTCCATATTATAGAAACAACACATGGTTGTTTCTAAGGTGTTGAAATACGTTCTTCCACAATGAAAGAAAATTTTACAAGATAGACATCTGCCCATTTTCAACTTTGTTCTCCTTCTTATTTGAAAGTAAATCTACCCCAGCTGTTTAACAAAATTGCTTTTTTAAGCAGATTTTATTGCTGTAGCATTGAAAAATTACAGGTTATGGTGGAAAGCATCCTAGTCTCACATCAATATTACAAGAGCTCATGAGATGACTGAAGGTACAACTATGCAAAACTGAGATCTAGATACTCTTTCCTAGTCACCAGCAACAGAGTTATCATACTCAGTGAAATCAGTGGACCAGCCTATCCAATATAAATTCTATGAGATGGAAATCATAAGATCTTTCAGCTTCTTAAGAATTCAGAGAGTAATTGAACTCCTTATTAAAAAGAAGTAGAATAACTCTAGCATCATAACATCCAAGGCTAATGTTGATGCAGCCCTTTCAAAACAGCAGCAAATTCCTTCTACTAGTGGCAGGCAGAATGTGGGATCATGATCTGAATGTTTCAGGTTAAGGAGTAAAACATACAACAGAAATATCCACAGCAGTTATTGAAAATTGTGTGAAATGGGTGTTACAGTGAAATAAAGTAGTTATCCAGGCTTTAGGAAATTAGGCACATGAATTTCCTACAATTAACAATGATAACTTGCAGGTATGCTAGTCATACAATATGTCAGTCAGACCTCAGAAGTTCATCAAGGTTTGGTCTGGTTAGCAACAGAATCAGAAATCAAAAAGGAGTATGATGTGTACAGCATGAAACAATGCTGACAAGTCAGTATATTACTCTTTTCCCTTTGAATCAATAACACAAGATCTGAGTGTATAATGTGCCATCATGCTGCGTTGATAACACCTGAAGTGACAGATTTTTATTCAAAAAAGGGAACTTTGCTTTCTTGGATCAATTTAACCAGTTATAGTATTTTTTTTTCCATGTCCTGCCTTCTGTAGAATTCCTGTCAGGTGCAGGTGCATGTTATAAAGTAGTTGCAGTTCTTCACCCCAGAGATGTTCTAAACATCTGTGGGCACTCTGCATCTGCTAAATTACCTATGTTTTATGAAAATGGACCAAATTACCAGATAAAATGGCATATCAATTGACAGATACAATTTTAAACTCAGTAGAGCCACAGACTTTTGCAATTAAATTAATAACCTACCATAATGTTCCTCCAGTCTCTTAAATCTCATTGCATTGTTCAGCTTATTTTTTTTCTCCACTGCTACCTTAACCAGATCTGTTTTGTATTGATACTACCCATACCATATTCTTATCTACCTTTAGTCACCCAACTCCTTAAAAAAAATGGCTGCTTTATAAATTCCAGGATCTTATTTTCTGAAGATAAATGTAAAACACTCATCATGCTTCACATCTCTGTATCAACAAATGTTAACCATGTTCTACAGAAGTGAAGTTATTTTTGGAAACAATATCATGACTGGAAACAGTATTTTACAATGAAGAACCTGAAGAGACCAATATACATAGTTTAAGTGAAAGTTAGTGAAAGTGAAAGTAGGTGAAAGCTACAGCCATAAACCAACATTTTTCAATAAAGGATTCTTTGTCAGAGAAATCTGCAGTACCAGGAAAGTTCTTGGATGGGAAGGCTAGATGAATCATCTCAGGAAAAAGTTGGAGGCTCTTTTATTTCTTTGAAGCCATTTTATTGGAGTAATATTTTGCTAACAATTGTAAGATCCCTTGTGGAGGAGGTGAGATACACCGCTGACAGTCTTGCTCTAGTTTGAAGTTGTGAAAGTCTATGAAGTGATATAGGAGGCCAAATTAAATGATCAAATTATCTGTTCTGATATGCTGGAAACTACGTCTTAGTTTACGTCTTTTTAAAACTGAAGTTTCAGATTTCTTCTTAAAAAAGAAAATATGAAAATCTTTACTTACCTTTACAATCCAGAACCAGACAACACATTGCTGCATCTCTCCTGTTCTTTGAGCAAGAGGTGAAGGTGGACATCTACACAACATGTATTTTTACTAATATTTTTATTTGTTAGTGTGTGATAATCTAAAAAAACATTTCTATAGACAGTTTTGTCTACGAGGAAATCAATAGTTTTTCTAGATGTTTTAAAAAGAGTTCAAGATAACAATCACAAGCTACAATGAAAAACCAGTTGAGGAAAGAAAACAGAAAGAAAAGAGTATGTTTTAAATGCAATAGCAAAAGCCATATCCCCCTTTTCTGAACTGTAAAACCTAGAGGGATGTGAAGCTTTCAAAGCCAGCTATAAAATTTTCTTTATTACATTCTGTACTGGAGAGTTATATCTAAATCAAGGATTCAGGTTTTTATAGCAGTGGTGACAGCATAAAATTATATAATATGAGGGATGTATGGCACACCACATCTGGTACCAGCTACCTCAGTTTGGCCTGAACCAAGTGCAAAGTCAGTACAACAAATGTAAGTGGAACCATTAAGTGGATAACACATTAGGAACAGAATTCAATTTTGTGTCAAGAAACATACATTTGTCTACACTTAGACCAGGCTGTCAAGGGAAGTGGTAGAATCACCATCTCTGAAAGTCCTTAAAAGGTGTGTAAATGTAAAAGGTGATTTGAATAAGCTGATGCTTGAAAACCCAGTGAGTATGAAATCTGTCTCTCTTCAGAAGCCTCTGGGTCTCAAAAGAATGAAAGAAATTACAGAATAATATGTTTCCTGCAGAATGTAAAAGTTCATTGAGGACACAGTGATCTGCAAAGAAAATTTCACAGAATCACAGAATCTTCCCGGTTGGAAAGGAGCTCAGAGATCAACAAGTCCAACTCTTGATCCACTACCACCATGGTTACCAGACCATGGCACTGAGTGCCACATGAGTCTCTTCTTGAAAACCTCCAGAGACAGGGAATCCCCACCTCCCTGGGCAGCCCATTCCAATGCCTGTTCACCCTCTCTGGAAATAATTTTTTCCTAATATCTAATCTAAACCTCCCCTGACAGATCTTAAGTCCATCCTCTCTTGTCTTACTGGTAGCTTGGGAGAAGAGCCCAACCCCCCCCTGGCTCCAGCCTCCTTTCAGGGAGTTGTAGAGAGCGATGAGGTCTCCCCTGAGCCTCCTCTTCTCCAGGCTGAACACCCCCAGCTCCCTCAGCCTCTCCTCACAGGACTTGTGCTGGAGTCCCTTCACAGCCTCCTTGCTCTTCTCTGGACCTGCTCCAGGACCTCAATCTCCTTCCTGAACTGAGGGGCTTCCATTTGGACTGTAACAAGATCAAATTCAGATAAAATTCATCTTGATTTTCTACCAGCAGGCTCCACTTCCAGGGTCCATCATGCACTCCCTCAGCATAGAGCCTTCCCTTTTCACTGAGAGCTCTGATGTCATTGCTTTCATTTAAGAAATTAAATAAATAAATCAAACTACAAGCAAGCTTCAAAATATGGAAACAGTTCAGGAAACACTATTAACTTTCTCCATGTCATTCTGCTCAGCACCTTGTACGAATGTGACCCAATAACAGACCAAGTGTGTTTGACTTCTGCTATTTCCTGTCCATCTTGGGTTACTGTCATAAAAGGAATGAATGATAGACAAATTGGCCTGTAAATGTAAGCTGGAAATAGGCATTCTCATGGGGTTTCTAACATCTTTGGCTTCCCTTCAGGTTGGAAATACCACAAAAGCAACCTTCCGATAATGTTTGTATTTCAGCACATCTGTTTTTATGGCCAACTGGAACCAGGAAGTTTAGAACACATAAAAATGAAAAATTACCTCAAGAAAGCTAACCAAAGCATCAGAAGTCCAATTCAAGTTTAAAGAAAGATTTAATTCCATTGTTATTTTAACCTATGTGCTCATCCACCCTTAGCTATTGAGACTGTTGCTGGAAACCTCTGCTAAATAAGTATGTAATAGGATAGCACAGAAGTTAGGGTACCAAAATAATACTCAAATGCTATTTTTTGCCCATATTTGGTCAGTCCTCATCAAATTCTACCTGTGGATGGAAGAAGTAAATTAGAAATAATGGATGTCACATCTAAATCAGTGATAGGATCACTAGCAATGAGATTATTAAAGCTCAGAGGTTTCACTTCTAATGTCCTACTAATTCTTCATTATAATCTTTCAGCTATCAGCATTACTCAATTGCTCTTCTGTCATAATATATTTTCCCTCCATTTTCTACTCACATTTTTCAGTACAAAAATACTGTCTTGTAAACAAAATTGTGCAAAACAACAAAAATCCTTTTAAGTAGTCTGACACTCTTACAAGATAATTGGACTAAGAAAATACTTAATTTACAAATAACAACAAGCATTTAATAGAGCTTTTCACTGGTAGAGAGATATAAGAAGTTTAACCACGTATATATTTTATGTTAATTTTCTTCTGAGATAATTTAGAAAATTCTGAATTTCCAGATTTTCAATTACTTGCAGGAGTCTATAGAGTAGAAAATATAGTCTCTTGTAATGGATGTAGGAAAACGTCTCAGAGACGAAAAGCTGAAGGAGCAAAATTTCTGAGCTAGCTTTTCAGAATTTGTAATGCTACTTAGGTTTTCTCATGAAACAATTTTGTTGAATTTTTTAGTCACCTGTGATCATCTTTGGAGAAAGTTTTTACAGATCAAAGGATACCAAAACCTCTGATAATTTCTTTCTAGTTCTATTATCATTAATGTCTAAGGCATGAAAAACCATTTATTACTAAATTATAGATAGTATCTAAATTAGTTGTTCTCTTCTCATATCCAAGAACTGAAAGATATGCACCATGTCAACTCTCCCTCTGTTTTCCCTTGGATAAAAGAGATTCCAGAAGAATGTTAGTGCTTTTTTTTTTTTTTTCTTTTCATAAAAAAAAAAAAAAAAATTCTAAAATGCCAGCACCGATTTCTGTCCAGTTTCCTCAAGCTATGCCAGATGCTGTAAGAAAAGTTGTTTCTTCCCTGTGATGACTAAATTTTCCCATTTTGATGACCAGCATCATCTGCAGTCAGTTAGATGTGCTTATGTCTAATCAGAAAATAATGCAATTAACTGATACAGTTAACAAGGTAACTTTCTCAGTGGAGGGATCTTTAAATATAAACTTCCATGTTAGTTTTATGTATACTTTTACTACTTCTTTTCATAATAGTTTACTGTATCACTGACACAGCTATTTGCACATGAAAATGTATTTAAATACCTAACCTTGTGTTTTGCCTGTAGAGCATGAGACATACCTGACTGACACCCAGACATAAATCTGTGTCAAGGAGGAACATTCACCTATGTTACAATCGGCAAGCAGGGATTTTTTTAGTGTCAGAACAGAATATCCCTCCTTGGGAATAAAGCAATCATTCTTCATCCTAAGTAGCAGAAATCCTGAATTTTTACCCCGAATATTTAATGAAGAAAAGGGCATCAAGTAATCATCTTTGCTAATCTTTTGAAACATTTGCTAAACTTTAGCAATTTTGCACAACTAATTCCAGTATCTCATCCTAACTGCTTCCACCTGTACTGAGCTATAACCTTGATGTACATGAGTCTAAATATGTTAATTCCTTTCACTGCCATGTCAATCCACAGCTGATGTGGTGTGAGACTGTAGCTGCACTTTTGGAGGCAATCTCTAACCTACTGCAGGCATTGCAAGCACAGCCCATAACTGAAGAAGCAGATATTCCATCTTCCATGGAACATTTTTTGCTGTTAACCAGAACGTGTGCATTTTGTTCTGTTTGTGGGATCAGAAGGCCACAGACATTTTTGAGGTCAGTTAAGGTTGACAGAGGACAAAGTGAGAGTTGGCAGAGGAGGAGAATGTGTACCCCCAGCTGTAGTGGAGCTTGAGGCATTCTCCATGCTTTCCTCCTGGATCTCAGAGACAAACTGCTCCTCATGCTAAGGCAGCTGATGGCAGCATGTGGAGTTACAGTTCAGGAAACAGCTCCCAAATATTCATTGGGGGATTACACTGACAAATAGTTTAAGTATCTAGGAAGTCACAGCCACCTAAATTCATGAACAGTTCATTGCCAGGAGAGGGCAATTTGGGTTTTTTTTAATATTGTTTTGAAAAACAGTAAATTTTCAGTTAATAAAAAACCTTTTAAACACAAATTCTTTAATTGTGTGCAACACTAAAGGTCTTAGTCATCATCTGTCTTTTCCTCTTCCTATATCTAACTTCCTTCCTTCCTTCCTTCCTTCCTTCCTTCCTTCCTTCCTTCCTTCCTTCCTTCCTTCCTTCCTTCCTTCCTTCCTTCCTTCCTTCCTTCCTTCCTTCCTTCCTTCCGTCTCCCCCCTACTGAGTAAAGTAATGGATGAAGAAAATGAAAGCAGCAATAATCTTGGGATGATTCTTTTTCCACTGAGGAAGACACAAGGAAACCATAGTCAGACAGGCCAAATTGCTAAAGTTTAGCAAATGTTTCAAAAGATTAGCAAAGATGATTACTTGATGCCCTTTTCTTCATTAAATATTCTGGGTAAAAATTCAGAATTTCTACTACTTATGATGAAGAATGATTGCTTTATTCCCAAGGAGGAGAAGTGTTCCAACAATAGAATAACAGATGAAAAAAAAAAACTCAATAATTAAGCTCTTACTTAAAATAAAAATCTGTTTACAAAGACATCTTCCCCAGATGTATCTCACTTCCCTGCAAAAAATATTTAAGAGTGGTTCTAATACAGTGTGCTAAAATAATACTGAGCTTCACCACAGTTGGTGATTTTCTGATTTTGGCATAGGTTTAGAGCCAGAATTGCCATGTTTAAAAGTCACTGGTTTTCTGTTGATTAATGATACTATTTTACCATTCCTATTTTGAAACACATGGATTTAGAGATAAACTTGCAGATGTTAAACAAGGTTAAAACAACTATTTGGAAGGAACTTCTGTCTTTCTTCACAAATATTTTGGAGTTCAATACTCACAAATGGTTGGCCTGCATGGAAGATATCCAATGCAAAATTATTTCCTCTCCTCCCTCCCAATGTGTTTGTAAGTACAGAAAGGCATGCTAGATATACCTTCACTGGCTTGTATCTGTACATCATTTTACATATTGAGGGAAGATAATTGATATAATTCACCTCTAGGAAGAGAATAAGCTCTGTTAAAAATGGCTTTATGTCAGTTCTTCTCAAAGAGAATATACTTAAATGTTCACATTTATGAATTAGTGAAGGTAGACCTACGCCTATCAGCTGCCTTTTGCAGGATGGATGGATTGTTGAGGAGCTATTTTGGATTGTTTTTTTTCCAAGAACACACTACAAAGTTTATGTATGAATGTTTAATGATAATTGAATTTTCTAGAATTACTGGACATGCAGGAGGATTTTATATGGTGGAGATACTAGATGGATGTTCTTCATTAAATAATCCCTTTTTTGCTATTTGTTTCTGAAAGCCTTTCAACAGATCTACCGACTTTCCAGGCATGCTACAAATTATTTCGTTTCTCACAGAGTTTTCTGAAGGAAAGAAGAACAATGATTGAAGGATCAGTTTTCATGTAATTTCATGCACTGGGAAGAAAAAATGTATTTAATAGTCCTCACCTCTGTCCCACCCTTCTTTGGAAAGTTTATTAAAGAGCAGGACTAAGGGAGCGGAAAAGCTGTTGATCAGAATAGCCACTACTGAACTGGCATAAGAAGGTCTTCCAATTTGCATGTTGTTACAAGTCAAGTAACAAGGCAAGTCTCTACTTTTTAGTCAGTTCTCACAAGCATGAAGCAATCAAAAAGTAACTTACCTCTCATGCATTTCAGTGTATAGTTCCAACTTAATTTACAAGTGCGCCCATCTGATAAATGATCTTTTAACCCAGACTACACAGAAAGATGCTTGAGTTCTCCTATGGCTTTTTAAAGATGACAGTTAAGGGAACGGTGTCCAAGGTTCTATTTGGACAAGGTGAAAACAAAGCTAACAAAGAGAATAATGGAAAAAAATAGAGCACTCTCTTGCCCTACTTATAAGCTGGTAGTCCAGGTTAAATATACAAATGTCTGTATGTCAGTTATGTTCTTATCTCTCTGCTTATTCTTCCTGTCCAGCTGGATAATTGGGTGATATGGCTGATGAATGTGCTTTCTCTTATACAGCTAAATAGGCACACTTGCATTTTTCTTTCACACACAGGCCCAGGCTTTCTAAAGTTCTATTTGGCCTGTTCATGAAGGTCATTCACAGTGAAAAGTCACTAGACCTGCCCACCTTCATACATGTGACTTGACCTAAGGGCTTTGATTTATAAAGCTGTAGGATCATTTCTGCACAAAATGCATGCCACGAGGTACTCTCCTGGCTCCAAGTGTCTACCTGGGATGACATGCTAAAGAATCATGTTACCACTAGTCCTTAAACAAGCATCCATCTCCAATTCTGTGTATCATGACAATTTCAAATCTCTTGTAATCTGGCTGTTAGTGACACATTTCTCTTTCCATAAGTCCCTCTGACAGTTTGCTTCAGCTGCAGATGTCATCCAAATTAAATATTTAGCCTGCTGGTTCATTTTCTCAGCAAGAGATCCATTGCATTGCAATATACATTCCGTGAAGCCACAATACAAAGCCCATTTCTTTGTTCAAGATGATTAGGGGGAGTAATGAAGCTTTGAGATATATAAGTTCCTTTCTTAGAGAACAGACTAAAAATAGACAAACATATGGCTGTCAAGAAATTTAGTCTGAAATATAGACATTAGGCATCTTTCAAAGGTGAAATTATAGTCCAATATTGTCATGTCAAAAATAATAGATGCCTTTGCTGTTGCTAGAATTTCACTACATTATATCATTTTCTTGACCAGCCTTCACAAGAAAAATAATCATTTTAAAACAACATGCTATTTGGCTTATTTAATCATTACTATAATTACTTTGCTTTCAGAAGAAAATTCCACTCAAAATGAGGAAACCAGAATGCACAATTTATCAAAAGTTCAAGCAAAAAAATTTTGGGGGTTTAGTTGAGAAATGTGGTAACACTCACTTTTCTAAGGAACACTTGTTTTGGTAAATCTGGATCTTTCAGACAAAACTTCTTGAAAATGCCTCAACTGACTGTATAGTTTTTTTAAAATCCTGAGATAAAACATTTCCATACTATCAGTAAAGATTAATTTGAGTTTTATCCTAGTCCTACCTTTTATAAACAGAGACTATAATTAGATATTCAATTGTTTCTGGCCTTCTTTCTCACACTACATGAAAAGAGAGAACTGTTTTCTATTGCTAGCCCCCATATTGCATGCATGGCAAAGTATTCATGTTCTTTATTTATTGACATGATAGTTCACCATTTTCCAGTTCCCTTAGTTCTGGTTACATCACATACAACATGGTTACATTTTCATTATTTGATTAACATCTTTGTTTTTCTTCTGTCCTGAAATAGCATAAATTGTAAACAAATAGTACAAGTCCATCTGTGTTGCTCTGTCTCATTTTCTCTAAAGAAGTATTTTAAGTTTTTATATCATTTAACTCAGTCTTTCATAAGGATTTTGATTAAATGCCTATAGTTAAGTATCCTACTAGTGTTTTTACTCACTCCATGCTCCTTGATAACAATTAACTACATTTTCATGCAATATTTTTTATTAATAATCAAAAAAGTCTAGATATCTGGACTGGTGCATGCTGGATAAAACTCATTAGCGAAATGGAACTTTAAGTGCTTTAGTTTATTTCTTGATGAATTATGTCTTTGCTCCCCTTGCTTTGCCTTCAGAGTCTCTGTCTTAGAGATCCTCTTTTAGCTAAGCTATATTTTGACTAAAATAAGCTCAGGTAACTGCGTGAAAAGTAGTTGTCAAATTTTTCCAAGTACTGTATTTTTAAATATTTGTAACAGATGTTTAATTAAATGGTGCTGCCAAATTAATTACAGAAACCACTACCAAGTAGACTCCATCTTTGTTTTTCATGTTCCACATCCCTTCTTTTCTCTCTCATGTAATATAAAAGCCCCATAGTGTGTTTGTGTGTGCAGACCAAGCTGGTGTGCAAGGCAGTCTGCACTGGAAGCTGAAGCAGGGTTGTGGTAACAGCTATGGAGAAACCCACAGGGCATGCATGTGGGCATGTCAGGAGGTCCAGGCCAGGAATTGGGCTGACAAGTGTCTAAGCCATTTACTGGAGACATCCACACCATATGTATATACAAGTACAGATATATATTTATTTCCCCCTAACTGGAAAATGCCATGAGGGAGACAGGATTATGCCACATGTGCCATTGATGTTTGTGCCAGTCTTTCTTTTCATTAGTTTGTGTACCTGGATTTGTGTGCATATATGTGATGTATACGTTTATTTATGTTGTCATTCCAAAAACGTTATGAGTTGGGAATACACGCCTAGGTCTTGTTCAACTACAGGATCAAACTGGGCACATGGAGTTGTGCCAGCCTCACCTGCCAGGTTCCCAGATTTGGCATCTCAGATTACATTCTGAAACATCATACATGCCAGAAGTATGTCACTTGGAGAATGTCAAAAGTAAGGAAATATCTTTAAGTAAGACATCTTTCAGAAAAAAAAAAAAAGGCAATAGCTTTGCTATCAAGTAAAGTTTGATACGACTATCAAAAAAATGGCTTTGCTATGAAGTAAAGTTTTCTTGAAATATATGCAACATTTCAGCTACAAATTTGTTAGATTATAAATTTCTCACTTCTGGATGTGGTAGCTGTAAAATGTTGATTGTATAACCCTACTTCTGCAGTTGCAAATCTATTTGTCAATTTTTTTAAATTATAGATTTCTAAAATTTGCATATTAATCTTTTTTTTTTTCCAGTGTGATGCAAGATATATTTAACCTAAGAGCAACATTCTAAATTTCTGCTGGGTAGCGTTATATATTATTTATTACATATATTTATTTAGTATTATATTTATATTATATATATTATATTTATTTATTTATTATTACATTATATTATTTATTATCTGTATTTATATATATTTATTTATTTATTTAGCGTAAATATATTATAAAATGTCACATTAAAATTAATTCTGTGCTTTATTCTTCACAGGATGAATACATCACATTTATACATGCTACAATCCTGTGGTAGCAATTTTTTGCCAAAATTTTCAGTGTGTTATTATGTTTTAAGGGGACTGGGCTCATGGGGTCTGCATTTTCAGGCACCCTGCACTGGCAGTTCTATAAACAAAGATATTAAAAGGAGAAAGGGATGTGCCTTGTTTTTCCTGTAATTGAGAAAAGTTCTGCATGTCTGTAGATAATGTCAGAGGCAGTGGCTGACATGAGACAGAGCTGATTACATGTTACTGCAAATCCATGTTAGTTTCAAGGCCTAAAAAACAAAGGGATGATTTTTAATGCTTGAGATTTGTGCAGTAATCATAAAATTATCTGGTATTTATGTGGCAAGTTGAAACCTATACAATAATATCAATACTAAGCAACTGCTCACGTGTTTTCAAATATGACTCATTTTTCACACTGAAATGTCTAAATATATGCTAGGTATGAAAAGATCTATTAATAAATATGAAAAAGACAATTTCCCTTGCAATAAGTTCTTCTCTGACAACTCTACCACCCTGCTGCACTACCTTTTACTTTCAGAAAATACTATTTGTAGCAATACTAGAAACGGGAATAGAAATGTTATGTGCAAAATTAACAGCTGGAAATGTTTCTTCTCTAAGCTGGCAAGTTATGCTTTCTGCCACTATAAAAGAATTTGAATGAAATTTTCAGCTATTGTAAAAATATTCTGTTGCATTTTCTGAACTGAAATTTGGCACAAGCTACCTGACTTTGTGCTTCCATTTGCAGCCAATTTTTATTTTAGTTACCGTCTCTAAGGATTATCAAAACATCAAGACCTGTTGTGATTGTCATCACTAGAAACATGTCCGTGTGACAACACATATTTCTCTTTGCTCCAAAAATAGTTTGCAAAATAAAAATACTAGAACTTTCTTCCCTGGGGATTTAGTCACAATAAATGAACAAAAATTTTATCTTGATTCTTTTTATGGCTTTAAATACTGAGGTTCCTTCTTTAGATATTATTTATCTACACTCCATATCCTTTTTGCATGAGACATGTAAGGTAGCTGTTATGTTCCTAATCACCAAGAGGTCCCAGTTAAATCCTGCCACCTGGAAGTTTACTGAATTGTTCTGTTGGAATTTAGCCTTTTAAAGGAATAATACCATCCTAATTTCAGAGCTGTATAGATTATGCGCATGTAAACATACATTATGTTATGCTAGTCATACCTGCTAGTCTTCTGAACAGCTAATAATTTCCTCCTATGAACAGATGGAAATGACAGGAAATTTTAGCCAGTGGAATATGGACTCAGAATAAATAACTGGATTTAAAAAAAATGTTCTAAATACTCAATCCTAATCACTTAAAAGACTAGTTGGACAATATTTACAGATTAATTTATCAGCACAGGGTAATCCATTTGCAAGAAATTCCCTCAGTTCATATCAGAGGCAATGAAGATTCCATCCAGGTTAGCAACAATAAAAACTGAACCTTTCCCATACACCTGCTTAGGGATGAACTATTTCCTGATTTTCCCAGGTTTCTTCCAAATTTGATACAGAAGCAGAAAAAAAAAAAATCTTACAAATTCTAGTTCCTAGCGTACATTTGGGAGATTCATTCTTCATTGAGTGTGTTTATTCCATGCTTTCACCCTCTTTTAGTGATACTGCTTCTTCAAATCAAACTACTTATTCAAAGGTGTTACACACTCAAATGTTTTAGTGGGAAACTTAGGTTTTTGTTTTACCTTCTGCCCACTGTGATCCTGTACACAGGAAATACGATGTGGGCTATGTCAGATGAGGGACAAAGAGGAACTTTGTTGGATGCACTTTATTGTTTGTCTGTTGTTGGAGCAGATTTGTTCTTCTGTTGCAAAGGATCTTACCATCCTGTCATTCAGAGCTCTATTTCTGTGCCTCGAGGATGCTCATGTTAGTGGTTACCATACTGCAAGCCTCGTATTTGTCACTGATATTCACAGATGTGTTCCGTGTCCTATGGATCTCAATCTTCTGTGAAAAGCAATAAAGCAATAAATATAATCCATCTCACAGTTGTCACATAACACCATAAATTTTCCTAGTTTAGCAGGGCCAAAAAGTACATCACTTAATCATTAAAAGTCAAAGGAAATAAGCACAAAAGCCTCAGTTACTACAGCTGGCATAAATGAAAACAGAAGGAGTATCACTGGGAGCACAAAAGGCTATTTTTTGTTTGTTTCCTTTTAGTTTTTCTGTTTAATCATACTCACCAAGCATGAAAAACACATCAGGAAACATTTGAGAAACACCAAGAGAAAACAAAGGCATCTGCTGAAATCAGCAGGGATTTATTTAATTTCTAATTCTCCTTTATTAACTGTGGAATTATTAAAACCATATTGTAATAAATCTACTGACTATTTTTGAGGGAAATGTTTTGAGACTCATGAAATTTCCATTTCAATTAGTCAGATTGTCAGTTTCCCTGATTATTCTAGACACATTCACTAAAATGTTAATTTAGCAATATGCTGTCACCAATACTTTTCTGCAGGGCAATGTTTGATAAGATGTTGTCTATAATGAATGTGATGCATTTCATCAGTCTTCAAAGAAATAAATCAAAATATTATCAAATTAACAGAGAAAATAATAAAAAAACAAAAATTGCACCGCTTTCCCTTCATTTGAGGTGGATGCTTTTGAAGGGGGACACAGTTCCTCATAGGGATTTCATAAAGCCTTGCAAGCCAAATGCAAAGATTTTGTAACAGATGAGAACAACATTACTCAGAGTATAAAACTGAATAATCGTATGCCAATACATGGCTTTGCTGTAGTGTGTCAGAGAGGATAGCCCCTATGTTTTGTTTTGTTCACATAAGTACTTCTCTCAAAACTGTATAATACCTTTTAAAAGAAATACAGCAGACATCTTAAACAACACTTGAAATACTGCTTTTCAAAAAGTCCAGGACAACTTACACAAGATTTTTAAATTTTTTTTTTTTTTGTACAGGATTATTTTCCTTCACACGTGTGATATATAACCAATTGTAGTGTTGTAGAAAAATATGTAGGCTTATTTATCTAAAGATATCCTTCTTTACCTACTCTGACATGCATATTTTGTGGTTTTCTTAAGGGACAATTTCTAGTTGAGGATGTCCCTGATTGCTGTAGGGGGCTTATGGAATCATAGAATGGTTTGGGTTGGAAGAGACCTTAAAGATTATATAATTCCAACCCCCCTGCATGGACAAGGTCACCTCCCACTAGACCAGGATGCTAGATTGGTTTCTCGACTGGGCTGGACTAGATGACCTTTACATGTCCCTTCCAACTAAAATTATGCTATGATTCTATGATAATTTCTTATTCTTCAATTATTGGAGAACTCATGAATTACAGAATCACAGAAGTGTTGGTTTTAATGGACTTCTGGACACCATTTTGTCTGACCTCTAGGACTCCCATCTGCATGAAGTGGGTTCAGCAGTACCTTTGACTAGGTGAGTATGTGAGCCTCCAGGGATAAAGGCTTCTCCACCTCTCAGCTCTCAGTTCCTCTCATAACTCTTCACCTGCCATGTGAGACCACACTCAAGAGCAACCACCCCATAATCTACCCCAGTACCAAGGTCAAGATGACAATCCTGTAGTTTCCTGGATCCTGTTTCTGACCCTTCTTGTAGACACGTGTCACATTAGCAAGCCTCCAGTCACCTGCAACTGTGCTTTTCTCTTTTAGACAGCACTACTTTTATCTAGAGAACTGTTTGCTTTGAATTGCTCAGAATTCAGTCAGAACTGCAGGATAAATTAATTTGTACTCTAGACTACCATAGAAATTCCTTTCTGGAGTAAAGTTTTAAGGAAAAATTAGGGCAGAGTACTTGTTTCTGGACATCAAAGACAGAAGAAAAAACAATCTGAGTTACCTGTGCAGAGGCAAGGTTTGGCAAAGTCCTGCCTGTGAGAAAATTCAAATAGTGGAACAAATGAGACTCAAAGAATCCCAGATAAAATTACCCTGTAATGCATTTGAAAATAGAAAGGGAGGATTGTGAACTATGCCATATATTCTGTAAAATCAGATTATTTTCTGGTCAAATATATTAAGATATGCAGCTCTTTATAGAGGAAACTACTAATGTGACATTTTGCTGCACTGAGCTATTAAAATATTGTTTCTAATAATGGAGCTGATTTAGGAAAAAGGAATAATTTGCTTTTCAGTTGGTAATTCATTCCACGAATATACTGTCCATACCAATACTCTGCTTGTATTCTGAGGCAGAGTATTGGTTTCTACCCCAGTGAGCTGAGATATGCCCAGTGGTGTAAAAATTAATATGGGAGGCAGGATGCAAGTATCTTTCCTCTTTTCAGGTTTGCTCTAGGCCATCAATAGTAAGATATATCTTATCTTCTGCATGGACGTTAATTTAGTTTAGCTAACACAAAACAACAGGTCAGTTTCTCTTAGATAGTTTATAATGCAAAAAATATTTTATCCTTTGTTATCACACAAAGTCAATTTCCCTGTGTAATATGTGTTTCTTGTCACTTATGAAAGTGATCATTATAGTGAATAGGACTTTGATAGATAACATACATTAGCTGTGGTATCATTGCACTGTATGCTGGCATGCTTATCATAAGAACATAAGAACAACCCAAAGAGCTTGTAGTGTATGGTTGTACGACTAGGTAGAAACAGCTAGAGTGAAAATTTTTCTCACAGTGGTAGTGAATAATGGAGCTGAGAGCCATGACAGAGAATGTAACTATCCCTAGGAGAACCAGATGGAGCTGAGTCGGTCTGCAAAACTGGAAGAGTTTTGTGATGAATTTTAAAGATTTCAAATACAAGAAGTAAAGTTGCAATATGTACAACTTGAACAAAATGAGAGTCAAAGCTAGGAAAAAAAAAACACCAGTTGCATCTTAGATAAATAATTAAAATCAGAATTTCCAGAAAGGTAGAATGCAATGTAGAGAGATACTTCTGCTAGTCCCTGGAAGGTGGAAAAAGCGGACAATACATTTTTCCATCTTGCCTGTGAGTTTGGGCATGCATGTTTAGATTTAGAATTATCTTCAATACATTATTTCTACATCTGCTTATAACCTAGATTCTCAGCTTTCATTTCAAGATGTTTTTTAATTTTCAAATGGAACACACAGGGTTTATGTTAATGTAACAAATGGCCCCAAATGTTCCTCCTGAAGACAATATATGAGGTGTTTGGAAATACTTTCCTTATGATATCTTGCTTTACTGTGTACATGGACTCTGGCAATTATTTCCCTCTTTCATTTTATATTTTAACATGTCCAGCAGGAAATGTTGCCTGTTTTCACATCAAGAAAGTAAAAGCTGCTAGATGAAAAATGCTAAAAAAAAAAAAAAAAAAAAAAGATTTTGACTACACCATCTACATATTTGCTACCTCCTAAGACTAACAGTGATTTTCAGTGATAAAAATGTGAGGATATGTTACCAGTAAGAAAGGGCCACAGAAGCATTATTGGTAATCTAAGGATGAGAAGATGACAGCAACTGAAAGAAGGAGATCAGGAAAAAAAAGAGATCAGTAAGCCTAACTATGCCTTCGAGAGCTGTGAAACCTAATATAGGTAAAACTGCTAGGTGCAGCTGTGGGGAAGCTGCAGTGTTCCTATTTGTGTGCTTTGCAAAAGCATTTAATACCAATATTTCATCTTCTGTTGTGTGCAGAAGAGCAACTCAAGTGGTCTTCCAACTTTTCAGTATTCTGTGGTCTATTTTTGTGCAATAGTGTTATTTTGTTTGCCACTGTATTTTTGTACTGAGTGATACATATTCCATGCACAGTCTGGATGCTGCGTCATTGCACAAATACTGCTAAAGTTATTGGCTTGGACAACCTGCTTCCTCTGCTTTATTTCATATTCTTACACTTTAATGTCAGCTTTGACGTCTATGAACATTTCTCAATTTATTAAACAAATCAACCACATTTGTCTCCTTTTCCTTATTCTACATTACAGTTGAAAAGAATATCATCAATCTGCTCTCCCAGCACGTGTTTCTCAGTTGTACTGTATTTTTCTGCTCTACACTTATTTTCCCTTCTCCCAGGCATATTAACTTCCCAATAAATGCTTCTCTGAGGTCCCCAAGCCTTTGCTACATACCTCCCTTTTAAAGCTATATGTGGCTGCTCTTTTATTGTTGTATTTAATCTCCTGATCAACCTAATTTTTATCACCTGTCTTTATCAACCCTCATCGCCTTCTCTGATGTCACATAAATCCAAGCTAATAGTTTTTCCACAGTCAAATTAGCTGAAATTTGTAATTTTTCTTGCAGTTACTTTGAGTTAATCATATAGAGAACCATTCCCTCAGCTTGCCAACCCTGTCAATGAATGCAGTGTTCTCTTATGAACTGTGTGGAGGTACAGAAGTTCCATCTTCTAAGACTGTCTATGGATTTATTTTTTCCACATCCTGACATCATAAGCCTCAAATAACCTGTCTAGAATTTGTTTTCTATGGGCTTCCTCAAATATTTTTTCCTTGGGACTCAGCTTTTCTTTTACCTCTCTCTGTAAGGAGAAATTTGGTTAACTTTATGCCCCAGTCTCATTCTCTGCAGTGTTGCCAGCATTTAGTTCCATAGGCAATGACTGTTTCTGGTGTCAGTCAGAATATGCCACTATTGCCTGCTTTGCACCAGACTGATTGCAGGAATGGGGACCCAGAGAGGAAAAAGTAAACAGGATCTGATTGAGACTGTGCTAAAGCATGTGCTAATCTCAGAAGTTCAGCTAAGCAAGAAACTATCTTAGGTTTGAGTCCCTCACCTATTTTAAAGGCATAGATCATTACTTACCTCGCCATTCATGACACTACACAAACACTACATAGATGACAGATTGGACACATTTATTAGATAATTATAATATAAATATTTATTTTTGGGTCTTACTCATTTTCCAGTCCTGGTGAAAATTTCATGCCTTAGGATCTGCTTATGTGATGCAGACAGTGAAAGCACACATTTTAAAGCTAGTTTTCACAATGAATAAAAGTAAAATAACCTTCTTTTCTTGCTAAAAATACTGTAATAAACGACTAATCACATGAAAATAAATTTATTTTAAAATTCTTATCTTTCTAGTATTTTATTTTCAAATTCTTCATTTTAGGTGTGAATCTAGCATAGGCTAGAGATACCATGGAGACTAATTAGATCCATCACTTCCAGCTATTCCCACTCAACAAATATTTTCCATGCATACTGGTTAATTTGCAGGAAATATAAAGCTGCATATACTGTACCAAATGTTAAGTTCTAGAACAGTTGGAGGTTTTGTGGGATTAACATATAGTGAGTATCTGATTTTATAATCAGATTACTATATTGAAGAATATTATACTGAAATTATTAAAATAAAATATCTGTACATTACAATTTTTTTAAAATTCTTACTTTTTAGGCCTTGCATATTTTAATTTTGTTTACACGTGCTGCCATTTAAATGAAAATTACCCTGAAAATTATGATAATACTGTGAAGAAAAATTAGTTTTATATTTGTTTAACAAGACTGTAACTCCAGCTCTGGTGCCATGTAGTAGCTGCCAGTTCAGTATTAACTGAAGCCAAATGCTTGCCTATATATGTGCAATTCCACCTGATCACTTCTTACAAATAAAGCACCCTGTTATCACCTTGAAAATTCTCTTGAACAACACTTTTGTACATGCTTCAAGTCGATTTTACCATCTGAATCCAATTCTGTACCATGAATTTTGGCAAGCTGGTGAAAATGAAAGATTAAGTTTCTTTCTCCGCAGGTGTAGTAAAATTCTCCCTGCCTGAAGCGATTTCCTTTTAAGATCACTAAAACTGTGTTTACTCTTGCCAGAACACTACTGGAAAAGTGAAAATAAAAAGTGACAGGGACAAAGTATTCTTGTCGATTCTAACAAACATGGAGCTGATATTTGCAGACACTACCACACTAACAAGGAGCGAAGCACTTTCTCTTTCAGTTTAGATAAACTGCGATATTTGCACGGAGGAAAATACACAGGGAATTCTAGGACCTGTACGAAGTCTGAGAAAGCACAGATTCTCTGGTAGTATTACAAGTTACCAGACATTAATTCCAGTGAATATCCTCTCAGGAAGGATACTACTCACCTCCATTTGTCCATGAACAAACAAACTCTGTTCTAGTCTCCAGTTTCCATCTGGCAAGCTCTTCCTCATGAATTCCTTTAAGGATTATATGGCTAGTGCTGAATTCAGTCTCTTCTACCTTTCCATCAGTGCCTTCCCTTGCTCTCTACCATTATTCTCCTCCCCCCTCATCTCTCCATACTCTGTCTTTTGCTCCTGATCTAGTCTCCTGAGCCTGTTCTCTTCACAGGACTTTGCTAAGGACACAGATAGGGTTGCTTATCTTCTTCAAGAACAGAATAGCCCTTCATTCTGCCATGTAGTTGAGGTGAAAAAGGGTATACAAAATAGATTTTTGCAAAACTACTCAAACAAGAGACTTCTGACAAAGATCTGTAATCCCCAATTTGTAAATTAGTATGTATGTAGTCTGAGGCTGTGTAAGCAATGATTATTCTAGTTATAAATGGAAATTCAAGCAATAGTTTCCTTAAAGGTGTCAGTTACTGCAACAATAACTTCAAATCAGGATGTTATTTGCAGGCTGACCTGCAAGTAAGGCTGAGATGAAAAAAATAGGACTGAGCACTGCAGAAATTTGAAACTTGGTTATTTTTAAGTCAGTGACACCATGGTTTGTCTAGCCCAGGAAGAGGGGAGAACAACCCGCCATTAAATTTCCCCTTAAGAACATTTTTCAATTTTATTCCAGACATGTGGGGTTTGAAATCACTGAAAACTAGGAAGTCATGTGACCTTTCCAGAAACTTGTGTCTTGAAACAGAAAACTGAATTATAATTCCTCACACCTTTTTTTTTTTCAATTTTTGAAGGTCAGGTTTAGATTCATTTTGAAGAAAAAATGAAGTCATCTTTACTTTTACTCAGCTTTTCCATCTGATAAACCAAGACTAGTTCAGGTTACAAACAGAACAAGCTTTGTGGTTTGATAAATTCATGTTTCCTTGTGATGACTCTAAAAACCCACCACACTGTCCATAAGATCTAATCAGTGAGAACAGGAATGAACCATAAGGATACTGTTTATAAGACTACACTGACAAATCCACCTGCATTTTACTCTATCTACTTGATGGTATCAGAGGGTCACATTCACATCCACTTGCACAAATTAAAACCATAATTTGCCAGTTATTTGTCAAAACAGCTGTGTGTGTTTGGTTTAATTGGCTTCATTTGTCTGCCTTGTTTAAATGCAGCCATAAATCAAAGATATTTTTTACTTCCTTAAAGGAAAACTGTACATGACTTAATGCCGGCAGAATACTTTTAGAGATGTTCAGAAAAGAAATCATCTGCACCACTGAACAAGAGCCAGCAGCATGTAGGCTACATGGCATTTCAACAAAGAATTGCCAATTGCTCCCACTCATGCACTAGTGTTGCCAGCTTCTCACAAAGCTATTCTAATACAAATGCCTGGATTCTTCTTCTTCCAGATGCCTGCCGAGTACTCACAGCCCTATCCGAGCATGTGGGAAAAGCAACACTTTATATCTCATTCACAAAAGGTCCTCCATGCTTGTACTAGAACACCTCACTGATGGTTTTTCATTTCTAATGCTCACTATACTGTCCAGGGAACCCTGCTGTTATATTTCAGGCCTGGTTTATATCAATCCAGTCATAATCAAAATTATTGCTTCAGTATGAGAGTTTAAAGCATTTGCTAAACATAGTTAATAGTGCATGACTGCATGAAAGCTAGAGTGTTCATATCATATTTCAGGTGGAGAATCTGAAAACCTGTTTGAGTAAAAGTCTCAGTGCCAACACACACATCATAAAATCTTTCTACCTACTGCTAGAAGCAGTAGGTTTAGAGAGTGATCCTTCTCCCATCTAATTCATGAATAAAAATATGTTTGGCTCTATTGAATATTGGTGATGCAGGTTCCTAAGTAACAAATGTATTTTTTTTGTACTTAGAGTAGAAAGACTGAGAGATCTGCAGAGTGAGAGACCAAGAGAGATGAGCTGCTTTTTTCCTTATGGGCTAGCAAAGTGAATGGCTACTACAAAGGGCATGACATGAAAATTAAGGAGAGCTGTGGCTGTCTCTCCATTCACAACAGGCAAAGCCTAAGTCACCTGCTAAGAGTTCATGCCCGAGCTCTTAGAAGGCTTGCATTTAATGAGAGGAACCTCATCCCTGGGCACCATTTTGCAAGTCTCCAAAAGCTAAACATTTTTGCTGCAAAATGTTACAGCCTAATAGAAACCTTCCTCTAACAATATCTTGTTGTTCAACACCTGATTAGCAAAATGCAAAGCCATTTATGTCAATCAGACAAGAATTTGACTGTAAGCTGGTGTTAATAAGATATTTTGTGATTTATATGTTGGTCATTTGGCTTGTATAGAGTATAAAACATGGTATAGCACAAAGCAGAAACTGTATGAATACAAAGCTTAAAGCTCTGTTGGAAATTTTAAACTCTGCTCATGTTTATGAACCTTTCCAAACAAACCTGAACCAATGAATGGATCGAGTTTAGTGCTGGTTCAAGCCAGTGCTGTAAATGGTAACACAATGTTGCAAAACAACATGGAGGACCATGCAGTTTATTAGTAAGTCTTTATAGTAAGAATTTTATCTACCTTGAAGTCTGAACAGTTTTAGTATTATTACTGTCAATGTCTGGCAACAAAGAGAAGAAGCATATCCCTAAATGAAGCTCTTCTCATCCCTATCTCTTTTAAGAGAATATTCAGAGAACCAAAAAATTAAAATAGAAGGCAAGAAAGATTTTGCCTTTTTTTTTTTTTACATGGAAACAATACCCTGTTTAGAGCATGCCTTTTGTACTCATACTAAACATAAATGGCTATGAATATATTTTATAGCTCCTTAGTATTACAGCATTGTACATTATTGACAGAAAATCAGACAACACCAAGTTCCAAATTATCCACCTGTCCCAGAAAAATCTCCCATTTGCCATTCACACAGCAGTAGGAGGGGAACTGGAGGGGGCTGAAGCTTTAATCATACCTTACTTAGGTATTTAGCAGCTGAGGGGACAGCGTAAGATCCACATCTGCTGAGCCCAGGCAGGTACCATTTTCATTCCACGTGCTTTTAACCAAAAGAAAAAGGGCTCTACATTTCACATCCCTTTTGAACTCTAGCATTGCAGAGGTATCAGACAAAGGGAGATGTATTTTTCAAAGGTGACATACTTCCAGTGTCAAAGTCAACATTTTAAATTTGGCAGGTAACTCCATTATAGACCACTTATGAAAGGAGGAAGGTAGAGAAACACTCTCCTGTGGTATGCAGGACATCAGCTGTATAAGGCCTGGAGATGAAAAAGATGAATCAAATTACAAGCTCAAAAGGAATCTCCATGGAAAATAGACAACTATTCGATTCTATTAGTGGTACATTAACTCACATTCTGCAACAAATTATTGAAATTATATTCAGATGTATGCTCAGGACATAACATTTAAATTCTGGAAACACAAAAGCACATCATCTCTGCTTCACTGCCTTGCCCCACATATTAAAGCCTGTACAAAAGAGAAATTTGAACACGTGATCACCTTCAGACTGATAATAATATGACAGCCTATAAAATACAGGGAAGCTGTAAGTTGATCTTATGTCTTCCTTGCACTTCTATGTGTTTACACAATGAGATATAGTTTCTCTTAGTCACTTCCTTTTTCCTGAATATGTATGAGCTAGTCAGGGACTTGAGAACAACTGAGTGAAAAGTGACACTAACATCTCAGGAAAAGTATTTAGTGGAAAAGCCATCACAAGCTCTCTGTTGTACTTGGAAAGTGATCTTTGTTATGTGGTCTACATAATAAAAAGATAATATTCCATTATTTCTATAATCAAATATGAATCACTGCTATGAGTGAAAATGGTATTTGCAGTACAAGTGATAAATCATAATTTTCCCTTCTACATATGAAAGCTTTGTAGCTGCTCACTCTTCCAACTTGATTCCCTTGCTGTAAAAATAAGTCAATATGCTTTGTTGTTTGTATGTGGAAAAATAATTTATCAAGATTGATAAACTGAGAAATGTTCAATGATTCCAAATTAAAATCCTTGTTCCAAGTTCTGTGCAGCTCGGCAAGATGTAGGTCAACGTCCATTTCTCCATCTGAACTTTGACTCTCATGAGCAGCTCTTGTAGATCACAAAACTAATCATGTCATAAGCATTTGATGTTGTCTTTATAGATAAACTCATGAATCCTCTACATTACCACCTAATTAATCTTTTGGTTTATACAAATGCTAAGAAATAATTTTTGTGTCAATTGAAAACATCTCAGTCAGCTCATAAAATTTTCTTCCTACCCATGAAGCTATTTTTATTTGAAGTTGAAATAGAAGATGCAAGGTTAGAAAAAACACAAAAATAAACTTATATCTGTCATAAGAACACTGAATATAAGAAAACAATTACCATAATTACATAAAGAGCACAAAGAAAACCAAAGGTGAAAGAAAAAATGTGGGATTTTATCTTTCTATTACTTTTTTAGTTTAGTCTTACCCAAGGACACGGTTGATAAAAATATGTCTCATTTGGCACATTTTGATGTTTTATGCAGCCATTCATTTAGTCTCTGAGGATAAGCGGAAAAATTAGTTATCCATACTTGGATTAAGCTATTTTTGATAAACTAGTTAGTCATGGGAGTTGCCTAGCATTTTTTCAGAGAGTTTGAGAGACTTTATTTCCATTTATATCCACATTTCTAACCGAAGAAAGAGAAGAATCAGTGGGTGTTTTGCTGTTGCTCTCAGGTCCAGACTGTACCACAGGGCAGAGGCAAACATGCATTCAGGAAGCATGAAATAAATATTACTGGAGTTCTGGGAATGTGCCACAATGATAACTCTATCCTTTAACATAATGCTAACCTATTTCATCTTCACTCATACAGTGGTAAATTATGGGTCAGAATTTTTATTAATAGGTATAGTTAGATATGAAACTTCCATAAAAAATTTTCTGGTGTTAACTATGTAATCTGCATAAGGGATTATGTTTACCTAAAAATAACAGTGAAGTCCAAAGTTGCACATATACTTCTTGATATTATTTGTGGGGTTTTTTTTAATGGTTTATAGTCTATATCTTTTATGCTTTGTTTAATATAGTCCCATTGTTGATATATAACAATTACTCCTTAGCATATGTAATGAAGTAATGACAATTATTCTTTCCAAAGTTTATTCAGACAAAAATTGTTTTGTGTAATTTTAACTTCATGCATATTTAGACATTTGCCCAATTCGATATGAAATTTACTAATAGAAAGCCCTCTGCAAGTAAAGCCTGAAGAAGAAATCAGTGTAAACTAGACACGTGGAGAGAAAAATTTTTTGTGTGTACTAAAATGAAGGGATTAGACATTACATTAGTCCCCGCTTCTTCATGAAATTCAAAGAACACAGTGTTGAAGAGATTCCTTCTATTACTGAGTCACATCCCATGTTATTGCAGAAAGCTGGAATACCTAATTACTTCCACAGGCTTATGAAACTATGGGCTTTAGACCTCTATGCTTACCAATGCCTTCTTGATCACTGTTCCTACTGCATCAGACACAGGAATATTGTGAATGTATAACAAGAAGAAAGACACAGACATCACTTATGTCACCTGGTCTTAAAAAAGGAGCCTAGCCCAGAGCTCCTGGGGCTTGGGAAATGACTCCACTACTGTAAAATGCAGTCCCATCCATAAGTTTACATCAAAAGTCTGACTTTGCTGTAAATATTTGCTCTGTGAGATGGCATTTTTTGTCTCTGCATCACTGGATCCCAGTTGCTTTTCAGCACAAACATGGTCACTTTGTAAGTAATCTTTTTTCCAGTTGCTAGGGTAGGCTAACAGCACAGGAACTGAAAGCTCAGGCTATTGCAGACATACTGTAGCCAGAATGATGAAAAGATTTTCTTTGTTTCCTTTTTCCAAAGGTTCTTACTTCGTGCCTAAGAGTCCCCCCGTGACCACTGAATACTAGCTCTTAAAGTTCTGAAAAGGTTGTGGTGATAAAACATGAGTCAAGAGTTCTATTAATGATTAGTTTACAACAGGATGAAATATCAGCACAAAAGAAATATAAATAGCCTTATGAAGTTTAGAAAGTGTTGCCCTTGACAAAAATCCATTCTGCCCTTTTCATTCAGCGGCCAGTGTTTCACCTTTCTTGAATTAGCAAGATCACATGTAATCCTCCAGGAATGCAGAAGGCTCTCTTAGCTTTCATTCTTCTACAGAAAATTTCATGGAAGCACTGGTGATTCTTGCATTCAGATGTATGATTTTTCATAACAGATAGCCTTTAGTAAAGATCCAGTTGTTAATATAATCAATCCATTCCAAGAGGTAATTCCTAGTCTTTTATCATCTGAATACTTTTGAAAGTTCAAATCTGAGTCAGTCTTTTCCTATCACACGAATGAGATCAACAATGTTCAGTGCTTTGGTAGTTCAGTTCTGAGATTGCAGTTAAAATCTTAGTTCCAGTCTTCCTAATTGAGGAGGCCCTTCCAGATAGGACTAAAAGGCCCTAGATGAGAAACACTTCAGACAACAGACTGTTCACAGCCCAGTGTTAGGGGAATTGAGCCTAGTTTGTTGAGGTATTCAGCAACATACCAAGAACAAATTCCAGTGGAATAAGCGTTTGGAAAGTGGGGGTTGGGAAAAAATGTTCTTATCTTTGTTACACATACAGCTTTACTACACTTCTTGTTTGTCTAAACACAACTGAGTCTTGAAAATCCCATTCAACCTTTGACATGATATATAATTCAAGCTCTACAAAAGTGATTAATATAAAAATATATTGAAATGGGGATAATGCCTTTGCAAGATGTGGTATGTAAATTTTGTTACCAGTGTTTTTACCTCAACTCACTTCTCTAACCAAAAGTTTGCTTACACCATAGAAAAGATGCTGGAAACCAGACCCTTCTGGGAGTGATCAAATGTAGCTATTTCCATCCTTCTGCCTCTGATGTTTCCCACAGACTTTCCCACATGGTATTTGTTGGTTTTGTGTCAAATACAGCCCTTCAAGGAAACAAAGAATGGTTTCTATGGACTTAGTCTGATCTTCTTTATGACTTATGTTAATCAACTACCTTCAAAGCTATTGTTCTCCTGGATTTCCTCAGTGCTTCCTTATGGATTTCCTTATGAATTCAGGTTTCACATTATTCTGCTGCTGAACATTTCTGTCACTATTCTAGAAGGATCAAGTGGTTCACTTCTCCATTTGCCCTTTCTCATTTTTACAAGGATTACCTTCACCTAATGGATTTTTATTCAAAGGAAATTTTTAAATATTTGAGGTTAGGGATCCATATTCTCTTGGCTGAGACAAAGCCTAACACCAGTTCATATGAAATAGTCAAAACCATTAAAAAACAGATAGGTAGGTATAGTAGGGTTCAAAGAAATGTAATTTGATGAAACTTGCCATCTCATTACGTTATGTCCCATTCTTATCGCATATCCTGTCAGATGAAATAATAAGCAGTCACACCTAATATCCCCAGAACAAAAATTCTCTGACTTGTGCATCATTAAACCAGGACAAAGATCTAACAGGACACATTGTGCCACTCCCTCCATGTACCATTCTCATTATTTTCAAATTCTTTCTATTGTCAGCGTTTTGTGACACCTGCGCCCAATGAGCTCCGCAAGTGCATCAAGATAAAATGTGGCCCCTTGGGATTTTAATAGTTTGGGGTTTTTGGATACAGTAAATACAATACAATAAATGAACCTGCTCAACTTTCCCAAGATGCATTTGAGAGCCATGTAATAAAGATGGTTTTTTGTCATTCAAGCAAAACCAGACCAGCTATGTATACGAGGCAACCTCCTCATATGGTCACTTTTTGCATAAAGTACAATTTTTGTGGAAGGATTTCCTTTTCCCAATACATTGTTGTGATACTTTATGTAATACATAAGGTAAATGTTTCTTTTCCCATTAGTAGTATCAGTGTGAAGCATGTACTGCAAAGAAAAAACTTGATTTTCCAAGATTTTAATCTCTGCAGCTTTCATAAACAAAACTCATCATTTTTTCATATATGCACAATACCTGTAACTATTCCCACATAAAACTAAATTACACATAAAGTTTGAGTTTCATTTTAAATTTTAACTTCAAAATTATATAAAGAATAAATATCTGCAGTCTCTTTCAGAGGTGGATAAAAACTCTGAAATTCCTCCTAATGTTTGTTTCTTCCTTTCTTTCTGTATATTGGTGATTAGTGTTCCTCTTTATATCATGAGATTTAAAGTAGGTATAAAAGGCACATCATTGTACACAGGTGGAACAGCAAACAGCCAATGTTCTTTGTCCCCTTGAAGATCTTATCAGATCCAAAAAATTTCAGTTGGAGGAATAAGGTGACAAAAACCTTTGCTTCTCGCTCTTACAAGAAATATTTCTAGCTACCAAGTTTTAAAATAAAAAGGAAATTTCAGCACTGGATGAAGCATCTGAGAATATGGTATGTGTTCTCAGGAGATGCTTTCTCTCAGTTGTGATGTATCTTAAAAAAAATACAGACCTCCTATGGGATTCAAAACACATTCCTGCAAACAATCATATCAGAAGAACAGAACAATTGTGGAGACATATTATCGGGAGTAGACATTGAAATATTGCAGTACTTTCAACCATGCTTTTCATCAAGACCCATAGACTGATAGAACATAATTGGTCTACTTCCTAAAATGTGTTTGTTTTCTGCATAGATCTTTCCTGTTGGCCTTGCTTAAGATTGAAGAAACAACATAGTTTCCACAATCAACAAATGTGAAAGTCAGTTCTGTATTTTACTTTTTCCAAGTGCAGCCAGCACCATCACTAAAATGTCACACTGCCAGCTAAATAGCTATACCCAAGTAAAGAATTGCAGTTTCATGAGAGCCCAGCCAACACAGAAGACACTCTCCAATGGAATAAGGTGCAATAGCCAAGAAGGCTGCTGAGAAAATTCTTGTTCCAGCCTAAAGCATAAATAGATCAATTCAGAGGAGTCTGCTTTAAGTTGGATACCATAAAAAACACACAGAATATCATGCCAGATCCTCTTACAACAGAAGCTATTCCTTTCTGTTCAAGTGGAATACAAAATGAAACTAAAAATTTCAGTAGCACTCACCATGTAATATACATTATTTCATACGTACCCACTCACCTTCTTAATGAACTTAAATATTTATTCATTCTTTCAGACTACCTGAATGGTAAGTGCTATATGCATTCCTCCTTAATCACATTGCGAAAATGAGTCAAAACTAAGTCATTTCACTGAAGTGAATCAAATTAGTAATAGAACAAACGTTGTTTTGGGAATGACCCGATATAATTAAATGGCCATGTGAAAATATGATTAACCTTCTTTAAATCTTTTCTCCTAAAATTTTAACCATACTAGTAGAGTGTATGTGGCATTCCCATTAGCAAATAATACATTTTCTTTGAGAGCCAAAATGTAACATAGTTATACAAATAACAGAAGTCAAAACTACATGGCTTGGTACTGTATTTTAATAAACACACATTATAATGATGAGAAGGGGGGGAAAAAAACCCAATCTGATGGTGCTAATATTATTTTCTGTGCCTAAAAAAGATGTTGAGATGTAGACAAGAGCTAATCAAAGCACATGAGCAGATAATTTCACCAAGCAAATAACAACTGAGATGGCTCCTCAGAGCCTCCTCAGAGACAGGCTTAAAAACTTACAAGGAGGGCATCCTATTATTTAACTTGACTAGTGATCTAGCAGTTTTAACATTTCTCATGCGTTGTTTGTCAACATTTTTCACTCTGTCTTATATTCTTTGGAAGCTACTACAGAATATTTTAAATATAAGTACCCCAAGAATATAAATGACAAATTTACTTTACATCCAGGAGTTAGTATTCCACATAATTAACCTGAGTGAGTGTTGGCCTGTGCTGTGACATGCAGCACAACCTTCAAGTCCATGTTGTGTTGTGCACATCCCTTGGCCTCATTCTAGTAGAAATAAAGAACAGAGTAATTTTCTTGTAAGAAAATCCTGCTATATCACAAATGAGCAAAAAATGGTATAACCCTTTGTACAGCATGCTGCATACTCATTTAACCATTCACATCTTGGGGTTCCCAGCATCTAGAGGTAAGTAAAGTTTCATTATTGTATTAGCTCTAAAAGATAGCATTTTGAACGGTTCTTCAAAGAATCTGAGCAGTTTTCTTACTGAGGTCATAACAGATCAGCCCCTCCTGGTGTGAGACATCTAACACAGAAGAGTGGTCAGAAGAGCAGTGCAGTGGAGCTTCAGAGAAGGGAATGGTGTAGATAGATGCTGTTTAAGTAACTATGATGGAAGAAAATCATCAATGAGGTGAGAAGGTGAGCAGGAGTTGGGAAACATCAAAAATAAAAAACTTCAGTAAATCTTCTATGGCCACCATAGACATGAAGTAACTTGTAAATATGCTAGCATCAAACTAATTAGACTATGGGTGATTTATAGTCCAACGCAATACCAAATATACTATGAAATAGTTCATCACTTCTCAAGCATCTGATTTTACATCTATTTCACTATAGCTAATCTCCAGTATTTATCTGAGCTTTGTCAATATAAGGTTTAAGTATCTTTACACTATGGTAAAAATATACTAATGGAGACATGAAATAGAGAAGTATTTCTGAATAGGAGAACTGAATCAATATTTCAGATTGAAAAAAGTTGCACAGGGAGAATATTTAAGAAAAGTCATCACTTGGAATGAACATTTTCAACAAGTAGGATGGAAAATTCTCAGGACAAGAATGTGAGACAAGAGGCAACATCATTCATCAAATATTAATGGAAGAAAAGATTATAGATGTTTTCTAGCAATGTCAGATGAGACAGTATCGTAAGAAAAAGAACACAGGACACAGAATTGTCCCTAATTGGACATTGTACTTATAAGAAGTAGCCCAGTACTTCCACCAGTATGACATTCAAGAGCTGGAGTACAAGTAGAGAAGCTTCCCTGGCAGGAGTGAACTATGTGGGAAGGAAGAGTGGTATAGGTCCCTTTTTCTATTAGAAAAAGCCCCGAACCTGATCTTATCCACATAGTAACAAAAATCAGAGAGTCTTCATGTTTTACTATTAAATCATTACTTATTAATTTAATAGTTGCTGAAAAAAAGTGAAGTTCAGGTGCATCACCTGAATTTCAATGAAATGCTAAGCATAGTTTTCCCCAGGAAGATTGCCAAAAGCACAGAAAATTCTAGGAATTTTGTTTATTAACCCATAGCCAGCAGTACATCCATTTCACATTTTAATGTACAGTCCAAACTCACTGAAGTTCTTGGAAACATATGCAGAAGATATTTTGACCCCAATCGTTTTGCATTCCAGCCATTCTTATCTACTCCTTAACTTTGTTTTACTAACAATAGAGTGCACTAGCATATGATACATCTTCACAGTTATACTATGAAAATTAATTCAACAGTGTTTTCAATTATGTGAAATTCTTTACATTCAGCCATTGGGCTACATCTTCCTATTTTGAATATGTAAATTGCAAATAAAATAAGCACTGAGTTAAAGCATACCAATGAGTCTGTTATTTCTTTCATTTTGCATTTCAAATTGTTATTCATTCACTTCCTAAAACACAGGAACTAAAAAGAATAAATAAATGGACATCCTCTATAAACATTTCTGCTAATGACAGTGTAAAAATAAATACATAGTTAGGTAATAAATCTAGAAAACAAAAGGTCTCACCCCCATTTCTAGCTATGACATGTTTTCTTTCTAATTCTAGGAAATTATTTGTGTCTCACTTTTCCTGTCTGCTGCCTCTGATCATAAATAATTTGATCACATAATTTATGAGAGTCATGACAGTGGTAAGGAGCAGTCCCCATGGCATTCAAAAGTGATAATGAGGAAGCTGCAAGCAGATGCTGAGAAGGCACTGGTGAAGAGAAACTGATGCAATTTGACACTGGGATGTCATTGTTCACTGTGAAATCTCATCCCAGCTAAGTGCTCTGTTTATATATTCTCATACTGCATAAAGGGGAAGCCTTCCCCTTCTCCTAAGGGGAAATCTTTTGGTGACCTACACTGACAAGACCCATGTCCATAAATTAACAGAATAGACGTAGTCTTGACTTGTCTCTCCATGTCCTGCTTCTGAACACTGTGCTTCTACTGCCAAGCCCCAGGCTTCTTCCCCAGTGCAGTCTGGTAACAAGTGGGACAGGCAGCAGAGAAAGGAGCTGAGAGGTAAGCATCAGTCCTACACTTCACATAGAGATGTTGTAACCAAAAAGAATAATTTATAATTCTCTTATTACTCAGAGATTTGGAAAACTGCTTTTTCCTCTGGCACACAAGTACATACAAAAGTTGAAACAGAAAAAGATAAGCCCATCTGCTGAAAACTTCTGCTCTGATTTAATCAGAAGTTTCATTTCATGAAACCAAAGAAATTTTGGGGTTGGAAAAGACTGTAAGATCATCCAGTCGCACCTTTACTTGAGCAACCTAACATTCTCCACTGAATGGAGTAATTCCTGCTTGGTCTGAGTTAAATGACAGAAGAACCGGGCTTTGTGAGACTAGCTGGAACTGTTTTGTGGGTGTATGTTTCAAAAAGATACATACTCAAAACAAACGGCTCCAGATGCTCTTCTTGATACGGAGGAAAGCTAAATTTTGTGACCATTTGTTTAATTTGATTCACTCAAGCAAAAAGAAAATAGAGGATTAATCCTCCAGTCCTAGTCTTAGACATTGTTTGCCATATGAATGCAAAAAAAAAAAAAAAAACAAACAAGAAGACCAGAAAATGAAGGAAAGCAATACCAAAGTTAGAAAACAGATACATTCAAAATGTAGCCATAGAAATTAGGAAGTTTAAGTCATTTAAGTTTCTTAGGTTATTTGTTGTTTTGTTATGAGATTTTTGTAATGTGAGCAGATGTTTTCAGTATGCAACAGAGTGGTTCATGGTTCATTTGCAGAAAACCATCAATCATATAATACTTTCTTAAGTGACAGGGAAAGTTACACTTAAGAAATTATTCTAAGAAACTTAAGCCCTCTTGTTTCAATAAAGTTGGAAGGGAAGGAAAGGAAGAGGAGGAGAGAATGTATCAAGCAATTTGGTTTATTTGCATTCCTATGGTATCAAATAACTGGAAAACTATTTATTTTAGTTTTGGAACACTATTAATGTACTTGATTCTTCTTTTATTTTGATCTTCATATGCTAAGCTACCACTTCATACAGAACTCAGTACAAAAATCCCTTACAACCAGGACTGTAAATGTTAAGACTCCATTTTGGTAGTTTATCTTGAATATTTTTCTCCATTTCTTGTATTAAGTCCAGAGGATTTTTTCAAAATTACATGTTGGATATTATAGAAGAAACATGTATCCAAGAAACAAAACCGCTTGTTTCAGAGTTACATGTTTAGTTTTACGTAAAAAAATGCATTTGAGCAATTATATAGCTCTCCTGAAAGCATTTCATATGATATAAAATGAGTAAGATAGCATTATCTCATGAGCTAATAATGAACTGAACAGTCCTGGCTATTCTATCTCATATTTATTTTAGAGGCTGTTATTTTTATTTTTAAACTGTGTGGTTCATGTAAATCATCCTCAATCTATGGAGTCATAAATTCCAATATACTTCCAATCTGGCAAGACTTAATGCCAGCAAGGAGATTCTTTACTAGTAAATGTTAAAAACCTTTTTGGAAGGCAAAATGTCTTCCAGAGGACTTCTAGACTGAAAGGCAAGATGCCAGCATGAAAATCAGACTGGTGCCAGTTCTTAACATAGCTCCCCATCATCCCAAGGCCCATTCCTCTCTCTGGAGAGCTAAACACTCTCCAAGGGGGAATATAATTCAAAAATCCAGCATAAAGCTGCATGTAGACGACTATCCGCCTTTGAAATGAACACGCTAGATTACGTCCCATCAATACTGTCTCAGTTGCTCTTAAAGTTCCAGTGTCAAAATATCCCATTCAGACCACCATGGTAGGTAAAAAAAAGCAGAACTCAGGAACATTGTTAAAGAAGTAGATTTCAAGATGAGTGTTTGTACACAGTACGAAAAAAAACATCTATTTATCATTCTGGACAATAGTCCCAGCTAAATTACATAAAACCAGTTGAGTTTTTTAGTTCCAGAAAACTTCTTATCTCATTCATGAGGCAACACATGCTTCCACATTGCTGTTCTCCCTTCCTTCTCTAGCACACAATGCAACCAAGCACCAGTAAGCTTCTTTTCAGCCCTCTAGTTCAAGGAATATGTGTGGAAGAGGCAACCAGTGATGGAATTAAGGTGCTCCTTGCTGACTACAGAGTAAGAAACAGCATTGGTGCCAACAGAAGCTGACAGAAATTATCCCATCAGGGTACAAGGCAGTCAGGGGAGGGATTTTACCCATTGCTACTTGACTTTATCCTTGTGGGTTAAAACTGTAGGACTGGTGAGATTGATGCTGGTTTATATATAAAGACACAATAATACGGAGCATTAGCAAAATGGATTTTTCAGAGGCTTGTTGCCTATGCTAGAGGCTTAGAATGGTTGCTAGCTGCAGTGTCCTGACATGGCAGTCATGGAATACCAGCAGTGTTTGTTTTCCATCCTGTTCTACCATTTCAGCTCTATTACTTATCCTTCTCCCTCATTCCCAAAACAGGAGCATCTTGGCTGAAATGTGGTTGTAGAATTCAAATTTTTACTTCCAATGCTGAAAAGCCCTGAGTTTTTCTGCTGGCAAGAGAGCTTCCTGTGGGATTGCCTAATGACTAGAAGCCAAGTGATGCTATCTCTTTTACTGCATTTGCCAGACTTGAAATGAAAGTTAAAAGAATTTGTTTGGAGGGAATTTACTGCATTAATAGCACCACACTGAATTTGGTTGGGATATGACATTTTAAACTGTAGAAGACTTTTAAACCCCGTAAAATCATATTCATAATGGAAACAATGAAGACTACTATAATATGCCAACTCTCTTTGGAAAAAATGCTTATTCTTAAACATCCTTTGTTAAGCCATACTGACCTGACTTGGTTGGGCCATTCCAGGCAGGGGTCCTGTGAGGTATGTGACTTCTTGACGTCTGTTTCTAATTTTTTTTATTTTTTTTTTTTTTGAATGCTTAGCTAGTGTCTGTTCAGATTAAAATAGCAACCAGAACAGGTTTTATGTACATTTAGATTCACATTTCTGACACCTTAATCCTCTAGAGTTCTGGAGGGTTTTTTTAACTGATTTACTTTGGAGAACTGAGAACAGGTAATCTATCTGGAATTGAGAATGATCAATCAAAATTGTAACAGGAAGTATACTTGTATGACAGTTTCCTCTGAATTGACAAAAAAAAAAAAAAGAAATTAAGACCGAAGTATTATTTTTTTTCTTTTTTAAAAGTGGATCCAAGTGTATAAATTTCCATTTTCTGGAATTAATCTAATCGTTGGTTTCAGGTGACATACTGTATCATCCTCAGTTCTCCTTTATCCCCAGGCAATAGCTTTTACAATTTTTGCATGACACCTTTGTCTAACTCAATCATTTATTATCCATCATTTTGCCTGTGTAACCAGATGCCTTTTGTTTATTTTTCCAATCTTTTCTCCAAACAATTTAAATTACTTTCAGACATCCATTCTATACTTTCAAAACTGGGATGTTTTCTTTCCAGACAAACTAAGAAACACCAAACACTCTTTTTTTGTTCTTGCCTCCACTTCTCTGTACCAGTGGAAGAAGTGGAAGTGCAGAGCATGTCTTTCAACAAAGCCTCCAAAAAAAATTTAGAGGCTCAGATCTTTGCGCTTTAATTAACAGACTAAGCATTCTTTCCTGGTGTACTCATTAAAGCCACCAATGAAATAAAGAGGTTTGGAATCATTTGTACAGCTATCTGTGCAAAAAAGCCTAGGATTCAGCTGGCTTGTGGGCTATGTTTATTAGAAGATACTTTGCACACTCTGATTGGAAATTGTCTTCCCACCTAGAATGATAATTTTCTCCAAGGAGGAAGGGATATTGCCACTGCTGAGCACAAGTTGCCAGAGGTACAGTCCTGAAGGTAAAATTTGCTCTCAGGAGACCCTTCTCCTGACTAACTTGAGTGTAGTTTTGGATAATGCAGGTAAGAAACTGTTTAGTGTTTTGTACACATTTTTCCTGTTGGGATTAGGGAGACTCTGGAGTTTGAAAGGTGGCTGCACAACTTGCTTACTACCATAGTAGAAGTAATTACAAAATCTCTTAACAACAACAAAAAAATTAACAAATAAACTGAATATTCTCAGATCCCTTGACTGTTTCTTTTTTTTTTTTAAGTAGTTCTTTCCATTTTTATCCTTACCTATATTAACACAGACAACAATCCAGATTTTTCCTAAGTAGCTTCCAGTCTAGCCATTTTTCTATAAAATTCGGCTGTAATTTATTTATTCCTCTCCTAAGGCCTCATTTCCTCCCTTTTCCCACTACTGCATTGTGCAAAAGATGATGTAACCTGTCTATTCTTAACCTCAGCTATGTCTGTGACACAGTTCTTTTTTCATGCTAAGGGACTTAGCTACATATGTTAGCTTTTTCCAGACATAAGTCTATTCCTTTTCCTTCTTCTGCCCCTCAGTATTTTCTCAGAAACTAGGAATGTGACCTAAATGCCATTTTTTTTTCTTGTCCTTACTGAACTGTTGCCACATTAAACTATTTGCTATTATAGATATTACAGTAAGCCTCAGGAGCTTGCTGAAAAATAGTCTCCACAGGGCTTTGTTTTTGTACAATTGCAGTCCATGCTCTAACAAGATTTAAGTGTTGAAAAAACAAGTGAAGGGCAGGGAAAGGGATAGAACATGGAGAAGACTGATCACAGTGACAGTAGAAACGCTTAGCTCCTTTTCTTTGTTAACTCCAGAAATGTCTAAACTAGAAGGGGAATTAGTAAACAAGGGGAAGACAACACATGGCAAGGCAAGGAAAAGATCTTCAGGTGAAAGTCTATGTTGAGGATTCCATTCCAGCAAATATGAAGGGATTGTACAGATGTTGAATTTCAGAAAAGGTACAATAGTCCCTTTCAAGACTAAAAATATTGCCAGGGTGCAGTTTGCAGTTTTAGACACGCATACTTATGCTGCATCCATTCTGATGTCCATCCATTCTCTCTCAAAAGGGAGATGATCTCATAAGGGATATGAGGTTCAAATGTATTTTGTATGAAAAATTCTACATGCTTATAAATTTCAGTCTGTCTTCTAGAAGCAGGGTAAATTTTATCCAGTATTTTGTGGCAGCAGTAGGCTGTAGGAAGGTGGGTGCTGGACTCTACTCTCAAGTGAACAATGATAGTACTGGAGGAAATGGCCTGAACTTGCACCAGCAGAGATTTAGCTTGGATATCAGGAAGATGGGGGAGTAGAAAGGCTGGAATGGGCTGCCCAGGGAGTTGGGGGAGTCACCATCCCTGGAAATATTTAAAAACCTTGTGGATGATGCATTTCAGGACATTCTGTAGTGGGTGATACAGCTATTGATATATATATTTTATTTGGAGGTAATGTTTACAGTTGAATGCAGTGATCCTAGAGGTCTTTTTCAGATGTGACAATTCTGTGATTCTGTGAAATGAAGTTAGGACAAATTTTTAACTTGTACGTGAAAATAAAAAAAAATTAATTTTTTCCTAAAGCACTTAATCAAAAAAATTATGGCTATTTTGTGGAATTACTGTAACTTTTACAGTGAAATGCCATTTTTACTAGTCTATAACTTTGTGTTTGCCAAAAAAAAAAATCCAATGATACAATCAACAAAATAGAAGTCCTCTGCAACTTCAAATAAATAGATAAATATATATATATAAGTAAATAAACTCAGGCAAATAAATAAGTAAAAGAAGCAATAGCCACTAAATAAGCAATCTGAAGTCATTCCAACTCTAAATCATACTAAGATTTTTACCAAATGCAAATGTTTAAAGAGCAGACCCATTTTGCAAAAGGACACAATTGCCAATTTTGTAAATGAAGCAAATTAAGTTGAAATGAAATAATGTTATTTAATCTTTCAGAGAGAAAAATCCTCTAATATATAGATGGCATTTCTCTAGCCATGAAATATCTATGGTCTCCTCAGGCAAATAGGCAATATTTATTGCTTAGCTTTTAAAGCAATAAATACAGTGTATAGGTAAACATGCTCTATTAAAGTGCTTACAGCTTCAGTGTTTCATCATGGGCTAACTGGTAAATTTAGGATGACTATGACTAACATAGAGTAGTGCCACTCAGTCGATGTAACAAGACCTGAGTCTGCTGTTGGGAATTCTTGCAGAAAAGGTGAAGCAAAATCTGTATCATTCACAACACTTCTATAATGTTTACTTCAGACATATACACATCCTCCAACATAATATAGCTATGTGCTTGCCACAAGTGAGCCAGTGAAAATAAAACCAGAACATTTAACTGTAGGAGGAAGGAAAGATTACTTTTTATTTTATGTGTGTGTCTGAAAGTTCCTCAAGATTAAATTACCTGTTCTGTTAGGACTTTATTGCCTAGATGTGGCTTCACAGAGGGGTGGTAGTGTCTCTCCTCAAAGTTGCTGCCAGGCACAGAGACCTTAGAGTCCCAAGATTGACCGTAGTGTCTGTCATTCAGTTCTGTACCCACATTACATTTCCATAATTCAATAGCATACAAATAACGTGTCTTCCTTTCTGAAGGTCATAACTCACAAGAGTCTTTCTTCCCTTTGTTCACTATATATCTTCTCTCCCTTCTAATCTGTTTTTAGATTTTCCTGAATATCCTGTCAAAAAAAAAGCTAGTTTGTGTTAGATTTGACATGTGGATACCACCCTTCAATCTTAGCAACTGAAAAGCTGATCAATACATTAAAAATATCTCATGTAGGGGATTTATCATGTTTCATCGCAAGACAATTAACTATGCTATATTTTGTCTCATTCAATTAATATCACAAGTGTTAAAGCATCATATTTTTGTGCTCAGAATTGTAGTATACCCATTAATTTTTAGAAGCTATATTTAATTCCTTTGAGAATAAAAAAATGTAGTTATATATGGAAAACCAAGGGGAAACAAAAAACTACCTGATACAAAGGTAAATTAAACTGGTTTGTTTTTTTAAATAATTAGTAATTTTCTGCTATTCTTAAAAACCAGAAAGCTACCTGTAACTCAGGAGAAAGATTGTTCCCAAAGAGGATTTAAGTATCATAGAAATTAAATTGAGCTGAACTCTCTTTCCTAAACTCATTTACAATGTATAGGGATTGCAGCAGAGTGCACAGGTTATTACATGCATCTGCACTATCTGCCTCTAGAATAAAATTAGGCAAATGACACCCCATGTAACAATAACACTGGTCTTCCTTTTTCAAAATGACATATATTCCCTCTTTGTGGCCAACTTACTCTTTGTGAGAGGGAACAAGACCATCACCACACTTTTGTTTGCATCTGTGATTATGTCAGCCTGTCCAGTATAAAAGAGAGAAGTTGAAATACCAAGATCATTATACAAATCTCAAGATGTTATTAATATGAAATAACATATTTCTGAGAAGTGACTTTTTAAAAGTTTTTTAGTCCTCCAATCAAGCCATTTCTGCTAAGTGTGTGGTTAGATGCCCAAATGTATCTTTAGTTCAAGATATTCATTTACACATACTTAGGGAGAACCCTTGTCTGTAAAGTGCTAAATTTTAGCCCTAATTTTATTCACTTTTGTCAGGCAGTGACAAGCACTTTTCAAGCCCTCAAATAGCTTAAAATTTCATGAACTGAGAGTAATTAATGTCAGGTTTTTATGTACAGATATACACAGAACCCTACCAAGCTGCAGATTTCATTCCCTTTTATTGAGCAATGTTCTAAAATGAACCAATAATCTTATTCCTATTAAAAATCTACAGTAGTTTTCTTTGTTTAAAGTATCTATCCTTATTCAGATAGGAAAAGTGAGCTCATATAAGTCTGGTAGTTCAGGAGCTCTGCATAGTAAATTTTTTATCTATTCAACATCTACCAGTCATAATCAAATTTGAAAATAACCTATGCTACCTCCCTAGACAGGAAACTGGGTAGGCAGCTGACAGAGTAGGATCCTGGCATTCTCAGAAATCCTTTCAGATTCTTGAGTAATAGAAGGGAAAAAAAAGGCAGTATCTACTAAAAATGAAAACGTGTTATGTGTGAGTGGAGACAGAGATGTGTAATTTGGGTAGGGTGATATCATTTGCCATACAGAGATCATTGTACAGCTGAGATAGTTCTCTCTGCAGCAAAGATTAGCCAGAGAGTTTTTGCAGCTACCTAAACAGAGAAGAATAACAACACAGTAATTTTGATGTACACTAAGGTATGTAAATGAAATTTGTGGCCTTCTGGTAATCTAAGCATAGATGGAAGACATCCTTCTTTAACATCTCTATAACAATACTGGGAGTCTAGGTTGTAACCATAACGTGTGGCATGGAGATGTCCAATGTGAGACGATCCACAGAGCATGTAGTGCTACAAAGTGTCAAGATGAACTTTATTGTATGAATATTACAGCTAATCCTGTAGTTTGCCTTTAGAAAAATAGATCAGCTGGATGAGGGTTGAGGGAGAGGAAGTAATAGTTCACATTAAAAACTTTGCAGCCACAAAGGGGTCCCAATTCTACTATGAAAATTCGTCAACAGAAGCTCTGGTTAAAGAAAATAAAGAAGGTACCTTTCTGTTACAACATTTCATGCACTGTGTGAGCTGCTCCTTAAAATACAGCTGAGATGGAGTAGGAAGAAAATGAGTGCTGCCAAGAGTGACTTCAACTCAAGGGGTCTTTGCTGGATATACTAAGCAGCCAAGAGCAGACAGCATGAGGTAACTCAGTATTTGAGCATTATTCCTACTGGCAGAGATGGAGCAATTACTTACCTAAAAAAAGATGCCAGTGATCTTAAACCAGTTATATTTCAGTTACCAGAACAGAACACAGTGTTAACCTATTCTCAGCATTCCTGAACCCTGAAGTTGTCATTTTTACCAAATTTCAAGGAACTGATGGTAGCTAACAAAGTACATGTGTAAATGTGGAGTGGTCTAATAAAAGCCAGGAATTTTTCATGAATGTCCTATTGGGTATCCCATAAAACACAATTCCAAGGACATGAAAAATTTATTTCTGGGTAGAAGGCCAGCATAGTTTAAAGGGGATATTGAAGGCCTTAAAACAGAAGGAAAGCTAATATTGAGAGGACTGGATTACAGGTACAAGTCCATCTAGATGGCTCTGGAAAAAAATTACAATGCAGAAATGGCCAATAGACATTTATGTGTTGTAAGTGGAAACAAGCATGAGGTTTTATGTATCCTACATGCTGTTGCTGCTGTAATAGCAAGTTTACTATGTGTAGAAAAGAAGGATGTAAAGGAACATCTGTTGAAATTAAACATTTGCAAATCAACAGGCCCAGATAACTGACACCCAAGAGCCCTAAGAAAACCAGCTGTGAGCTTTAAGAACAACTCATGCAATATTTAACAAAACCTGAGAAGCTGAAGAAATTCCAAGTGAATGGATAACTGCAAATGTGGTTCCAGTATTTAAACAGGATAAAGTGAATAATCCTCTGTGTTACAAGTCAGTTATCCTAATTTACAAGAAGGATGAAATAAATCAATTTAAATAGTTTCAAGAATATATGCAAATTAAGATAAAACGTTGAATTTAAATAAGTAAGCCTTGTTCACACACAAAATTCTTGTCAGACAAAAAAATGTGGTCTTCATTGACAGCAGAACAAGTACAGTTTTCAAAAGCAATGCCACAGAAATAGTGTATTTGGAAAATAGCAAATCCTGATATTTTACAGTCAATACTTGACTTGTTACTCCGACACTGTCAGTAATGCATTATACACTAATAGCAGGATAGAAATTATATTACTTGAAAGCTATCTTGTTGAAAGGATCAACAACCACTTTTCAAAGCTAATATATTAAAGATAAAGGATTACTGGTAAGAGAAGTTCTTGGATCGGTGCTAGCAAGTATTTTTATCTTATCAAACCTTTCTGGTAAAAAAAATGGAAAATTTGCATAAGAGTAAGTAATGAGGACAAGTAACTGACACAAAGCAGTCTAGATAATTTTCTGTAATTGGTACAGTGAAAACAGACGTGTTTAATACAACAAAACAAGAACTATTGCTTCTGGGAACAAATGTGAGCTATGGAGTAGGGTGCATTGTTTTTAAAGTAGAAAACAGTCACATTTGAAGGTTATTGTATGGGACTGTCACATAGGGAAATGCTCAGTTCACTTACACAAAGCAAATCAGGATGGAATCTGTTTATTTGTTTATCAATGACATGTAATAAATCAATCAGTGAACTAGATGTCAGGATCTGCTATACAGTATAAACTGCCAGACCCCCATGTGGAGATGTGGGTGCTCCAGCTTCATCAGACATTGCTCACAGAGTGCTTAAGCCTGACCTGAAGACTTTACCATTTACCTACTTTACCATTCAGTGGTCGTCTGGACTTGGACAATTAATAATTGGTCTCTAAGCATTTCAACATTATCTATGAAATATTGGTTTGTTCCATTTTTTGTATAAGTTTTTCTAGCTAAGTTTTGCAAAAGATAATTGTACTTTTGGGTTAAATTATCTGTTCTGTAATATATGGATTTAATTTAAGAAACTTTGGAGTTTGGAGTAAGAAACTTTTGGAGTGATATTAATTTTTGTGAAAATGTCTATGAAAGCATTAATAAATCTTAAAATCAGAAAGTAATGCAAAATCTTGGTGAAAAACTAAGCAGTTATCCTAATGACACAAATCATGGCAGCCTGGAATCTCAACCAGAAAAAGAAACTTGCTTGGTTCCACTTAAATGAGTACAGATGGTCAAAGTGAACATTACTTGTAAAGAAAGCTTTGCCAGAAAAAACAGTGATAAAATACTGTTTACACTATGATAATGAGTGGTTTGGTTTGGTTTTTTTAATTCAGCAAGAGCATATCCTCATTTAAGATATAACCAAATATTCATTAAAATTAGAGTCTTTGATTCAGCCTCAAAATCATTGGACATAAATGGCAATCTTAATTAATAACTCTGTAATATTAATCTGTATTTGTATAATAAGGATTGAACAGGGAAATGCCAAGAAAAAATCAGAGATCTCATCAGTTATACAGTTTTAGTGATTTGTGACATGGAGAGAAATTGCAGTAAACAGCAGGCAACAAAGAACAGGATGTGTTAAATAAACAATGGGACAAAAATATATATTTGAGACAAGAAAACAAGTAAAAGAAAGCAGAAGGAAAAATTCAGTTTCTACAAGTCAGTAAACAATGCTGGAGTGAATTTGTATAAAATTCTGAATATTAGTCTGAGTTTAGATATTTCATACCTTAAATTGTTTATTTTAAATTTTCCTCTCAAGAAAAAATTCTTATATGAGTAGCGATTCTATATTACCTAACACTACCAATGCTATTACATGCTTAGTCTGTGGGAGCCTACTGATGTGAGAATATTTAATCCTAGCAAATAGTTTCAGTAACATCACTGAAATATTTCACATCAGAAGTATCATTTATTGAATCCTTCTGCTAAATCCTAACAGCATAGATAATCAGCTGATGGAGCATTTCTGCCTATTTGCCTACATTTCACTGTAAATCACTAAGCTTCTCTCTTGTTCTAAGTTCATGTTTCAAAGCTACCATGCTATGTCTTGCTCAACCAATTATTGGTATGTTATCATGTTCCTTAGTAATTATCTTATAAATTCACCTTTAATTCATATTCTTCCATATCCACATCTCTCTCATTCCTCAGGTATTCATCCTTCATATTCCTCTTGTCTCTTTTCAGAAGAATGGCTTCTTACCCAAAGTAAATTTTTGCACTTTTGGGACATTTGGTAGGATAAAATGGAAAAAATTTTGGTTTTCACTGCTTTTCTCCATTTTAAGTTTAAGAATGTAGTTGCTTGTGCTACACTCTATGCCATAATTTATAACCAGATCATATAAAGTCCTACTCCCTTAAAAAATGTACTGTTTTTAGAAATCCTTTCACTGTAATGAACACAGGAGGGAACCTGAGGTTGCCCTTTTCCTGATGTGAAATCCCAAAACTGCCTGTAGTGTATTAGCTGACATAAACATTGGTGAATCTAAAGGATAGTGGTGGTATGCTGCCTGCATCTCTTCAACTTGTCCAGAAGTTCTCACAACTACTCGATAAAAAATCCAGATAGTTTTCCCCTTTTGTAATGCTCTTTGCTTGGAATACACAGGTACAATTCAAAATATGACCAAATTCAGCAGCAGCCCCTGAACTCATGTTCTACATTATCTGAACAGACTTTCTATGTGCATCTCATGTGGGCAGCATGATGTCTCTGAGACTTTGTGTTGCTATTCAGGTTACTTGTAATCAATGGAGCCAGGCAATCAAGCCATTCTTGACCAACATACAGACGAAAGGTGAAGTTTTCCAAGGAGCAACATTTCGCTTTCTCACCCAGGTATTGGTTGCAATTTTGTGTCAGAGAGAGAGAAGCATTCCAGGCAGGATTACATCATCCTGTAGAAATGAGATGACCAGGAATGGGTCCAAAACATCTGGCTAGCCTCAGCAGTATCCCCAAGGTCATAAAACAGTTCACTAACTCTATCAGGGCAATAGGCAGGATATGCACTGTCTGATACACTGTACATATGGCTGCTTGAACCACAAGAATACTCAGTCATCATCCAAGTCTCTCTTAATCATCGTGAAAGTTTCTTTCACCATGATAGGTTACATTGGCTGGGTACCTGACACCTGTTTCTGGAACAAAGATGGCTTCAGACCCACCAGTGCAACATTATTTTATTATGAACATGTTCATCTATATATATGCTTCACTTTTAAGTGCTTAGTTAAAATATTCCTGGCAGATACCTATTTAACTAACCCTTAAAAATCTCTAACAATGTGAATAAGTATTACACAATGCTTTTAGGCAATATATCTTGGTATTTCACGATCCTTAGAAAGTTTTTCATTATGTCTGGCCTAAATCTCCTTTGCTGTCGCTTAAGCCAATTATTTCCTACACTATTCACTACTGGCACAACCCTTCCATTGTGCTTTTGAAAGACTTGAAATCTGTTTTCATGTCTAACATCAATCTTTCTTTCTCTAGGCCAAACAGCTACAGTATACACAATTTTCCTCATCCGTTATATTTTTTACCCTCCAAGTATCCTCAATGCTCTTCTCTTTCAAACTGAGCTGCACCTGCCTTACAGTATAGTCCCCTCATCAGAGACAGTGCTACAGCTAAGGTGGTGCCAGTGCTGAGCTGAGTAGAAGAATTTGTTCATATATGTTACAAGAGACATGACTCTCCATATAGTCTGGTACTTGGCTTGTCTTCCTTACTGCATGCTGTGGTGTTGATTCATGTCCAGCTGCTATGATCCACTACAACCCTGGGATCCTTCTTTGCAGCACCTCTAGGCAGCCAGTTGTTTCACATCCTGCATTTATGCTGCTGACAATTCCTGGATAAACATACAGATCTTTGCTTGTCCTTACTGAATCCCTTTCTACTTGCCTCATATCTTCTCTCCAATTTGTCAAGGTCCTGGATAAATTCTAGCCTTGTCCTCTACTGGGCTTTTGAGCTTGGTTGTCTGAAAATGTAATAAAGTTGTTCTTCCATCATTCATGTTATTAATGAAAATGCTGACTAGTGCCAAAAATGTTGTATACTATTGGAGATATATCCTGGTTTGGGCCAGGATAAAGGTGATTTTCTGTCTTGTACTTTTGCTTTCAGCTAAGTCTCTTGTAAGCAGTTGCACTTGCTGAAATTAACAGCAAGTTTCTCAGACAGTGTCTGCTTCTAGGACTGATAACACTCGATGTTTATAGTTACAGCCAGAGACTGGTGTGCAGAGCCAAGGACACTGCTCAGCTCTGAGGAACATTTTACCCTCCAGAAGGAGTAAGGAGGTCCCACCTGAACCCCTCCTTTGGGTAGGACCGGACCAGATAGATGCCAGAATTGACCAAACAGAGTATTCCATCCCATACACATCATACTCAGTATAAATATGAGGGATCACAAAGGTCAAACCCTTCCTGCCCTTCCTGTTCCCTGTTTGTTTCGGCATCCTGGGACGATTCTGTCCATTCCTATGCCTGTGGTCCTGATCCGTGCCAGCCTGAATCTGTGTGTTCCTGCCTCCAGCTCCCAACTGCTGCCGACTCCAGGATTCCAGCCTGGACTTTCCCAGGGCTGCCCTGCAGCCTCGGTGGTGATGTGAGAGTTATTGGGGGAAAGGGGGGGAGGAATGTGGTATCAATTTTCCTTTATATTTTTATATATTTAGTAATTTTTCCTATTTATCATTATTGTTTCATTAAAGCTGTGTAGTTTAGTTTCCAACCCATAAGTCTCTCTCCCTTATTCTCTCTCCTTCATTTATCAGGGAGGAGAGGGGGATTAATAGAGAGCATCTCTTATTCGGTTTAATTACCAGGTCAGTGTTAAACCATGACAACACAGGACAACATTCCTTCTTTATTTAAGTGTATTTACTGGCAGTTTCTTTTACCTTCTGTCCAGGATAAATCACTGGAATGAGTAGGCTAAATATTTCACGTAGTGACTATGCCCTTAGCAGTAAACCATATAAACCCTCCTAGGTGGAATTTTATTTTATACTTGCTTAATACTTGCATTCTGAACTAAAACTTTTTACTTTTTTTAGACCCAGAATCAAGATCTGCATGTCACACAATGTGGACATCCTTTCCATTCATCAGATCTTGATGACTGTGTGGATGGTTTGGACATCATGACTTGACACCCAAATTTGTTTGCCTATATTCCAAGGAAATATTATCACTGCTTCCTTTTCTTCTGAGGCATGCCTCTACATGCCTAAAGAGTTATGTAAACAATTGTGTACTTTTATATAGAAGCTTTTCTCCATTTATGCTACTTTTGCTCTACAGACTTGGCAGATTAAGCTACCTTTCAAAATTAATCAAAGCAGATTAAGATTCCCTGTATTTGGTCTACTCCTTTTCTTTAGAGCAAAAGTCTAATCTATTCAGACATTACAACCCTCTATATTACAACCCTCTTTATTTTGTATCTTATTATTAAAAAATCCAGGGCAAAAATCCTGAAAAGGAGTTTCACTAGGATCTTTAGGAAAGAGTGAGCTCTAATTTTCCAAGATCACCTCTCAGAAAGCTCAAGTAGAATTTTTGGTCACATCTCAACAGATAAGCATTCTCCTTTGTCTACTGCAAAGATTTCTATTCTTTAACTTTTTCTAGCACTTTGAAGTGAACGTATGCATACACATAAATACACAGACTGCTGTGTGTTGTTTAAGTAATACCCACCACATTAATTGATATTGTGGATCTTATGTGTTTAACTTTGGTTTCTAAAGAGAAATATACTTTTTCATCTCTTGAATTAGCTGATATTTCATGACATTATTTTTCATTTACATAATGCATAATGTCATTACATCTTCCCAGTCATTTTGGTTCCTCACTACTTCTTGTCCCAGCCTGTCAGTGAGTCAGAATTTGATATAAACAGCAGAAATTTTTCTTCTGGTACTACTATAAGTTTGTTATTTAGTATTTCAAACCTGTTTATCTCATAGTAGCAGAGAAAAATGTACTGTTGTGAGACACTAGCATTCATGTGAGAATTTATGTAGCTCTGAAAAAAAACATGCAGCTGCAAAAAAGCACATATCAAACCACCAGAGGATAATTCCAAAGCATAATTAGCAGCTCAGACTACAGCAAGAGTCTACTCCATGATGAAACAGGATGCTAAAATTTCCAACTACAAGTTTATGGCCTGGAAGACCAAATGTCCAAGACTCTCATCCTAATGAAACAAGGACTTTAAGATGATCTGATAAGAAAATAGGATAGATAGATGTAGAACCTGCCGGTGGATCAAAACATGATAAGAAAAAGTAAGAGACATATGATAGTCAGCAGCACATGGAAGTGTAACCAGAGCTTTTTACAGTAGATGGGTTTGGTGCTGAAAGATTCAGAAACAAAAGGAAGTTTTAAAGGAACTAATGACTCCTTCCTCTCTTGATAACCTAACATTAAAAGTAATCCATAGTGAGATGAAATGCACAGGAGTGCAAAGAAACATGGAGGCGGCTACAGATTTATTTTATTGGCCTCAAGCAGCATAATCAGTAGAGAGGAAATGTCAGACAAGTGAGAATTGTTTCAGAAGAAAGGCTAAAAGTCAGATGGTTGCCAAGTCATTTCCACAAGAGAAAGCAATAGTAGAATTGCTGAAGGGGTTTCATACGGGTGGGATAATCCCTTTTTTCCTTATCAAAAAGGAAAAAAATATTTTCACTACTCAGCTTCACAAACTTAGATGGAGAATTTGGAAACTCAAACAGCATGCTTCAGGATTTCAGAAAAAAGTTCACTCATTCCTACCACAAAGTCCAAGACAGCTATTACAGGCTTACAGCTACAATGGAGTGGAGTACCCAGTAGGAATTTAAACTCAAGAGAGTATTAGCTACCAGTTGGGGCTGCCAGACCCTACATTTCAGACTGAAAAATTCTCCTGTGGCTGAAATACAGGAACCAGGAGTTCCCAGTTTTAAACACCATCAGAAAAAAAGACATTTAAAATCCTTTAAATTGCCTTAATTTTTAATAAAATTTCAGGTTCATCAGACTATCTGTAGCATAGCTTGTGAAAATTTGAAGCTAGAGGAGACTATGTCAACTACAGAAACTGTGTCACTCTAAAGAAATAGAGAGAATACTCTGCAGAAAGCAGAAATAAAGAATAGAAACAGAAGTGAACTCAGTGATGAGGATATTCTCTCAGAATATCTGAGTTTCTATGGCATCGAAGAGTCAATAAATAGAAGTCACAAAAGACACATACTGAGATAACAAGAAGAGTATCACTTTTCAGTCATACACTGTTCAAGTGACATACCAAACTCCTATGCCTTAATATGAAGCAGAAGCAAACTAAACACAAATATTGGCTCAGCTTCTCCTCTTTCTTAACACCCTGTGACTTGTGAATAGTCAGAAGTTTCAAAGAGAAACTCTATGATGGTTTCTTTATTTACCAATGCTGGCTTCTTTCTAAGACATTGCTGAAACAGACAAATATTCTCCCTGAGACAAATTACATTAGTTGTTAGCAGAAAAAATCTGTGCCAAATGGGACAGTGTTTTATAATAGTAGAAAATCAACAGGAAGACAATTAGGCTATTGTGATTAAATGAAAGGGTTCTGGACAGATAAAACACAGCCTACTTATGGGCATTTATGTGAACCGCTTGTTGTGTTTCTGCTCTGTGTAAAATTATGAATGATTTCAATTAATTCTGGCAACATGGAAACAATTTATTCAGGCATATGTGGAGTTTCATACTGCATGTTAAATTCTACTTTATAACCTATATTATAACAGGACTATTATAACCTGAACACAACCACTGAAAACTTTAAGATTGTTTTCTTCATGAGTTCCTGTACACTGGCATTTGTTTGATTTTTGTTAGTATTTTTTTTGTTAGTATTTTTGCTTGCCTGAAACACACTAGGACTATTTTTCTCTTTCAAAGACATATTAATTTCAGTAAGAGATTGATAACTGGTGAATTCAACAAGCTTTAAGTTGTACAGCTTGTACAGTTGGATTCAGCATTTCAAAAACAATTCACCTATTCTAGACCAGAACTACATGGGTACTAGTTTTGGTTTGTTTTTAATTTAATCTAAATCCAACAACTAAGAAAACCACAGAGAATCAGTGTTGTGTATTGTACTAATATTTCTCCACCCAATAATTTTTTATGAGTTCAAGGTTATCCAAGTCCACTATGAAATTTCACTATCAAAGTTCACTTTTCTTTCTTTCATATTGGAGCCCATAAACAACAGAACTTAGGTTTTTCCACATCACTATTGAGATGCAGTATTACGAAAAACAATCCTTGAATTAACTTCTGAAGAAATCCACTATGACTTCTGTACTGCCTAATTTTTCCCAAGACAACACATCTCCTTGAGAGTTCTCCTGAAGACAATTCTTGTCTGACTCTGCCCTCGTGCCTCTTCCTTGTGGAACTGTGTTATGCATGTCCACGAAGTTCAGACACATAAGATTAATAGCCTGGGGGCAACGGTGCCTTGAATTTTTTTTTATCTTGTCAACGATGTTTCTGATTAGTTTCACATCAGTCCTTGTGTCTTTAAAACTAATTTTCCTGTGGTCCTCATACTTTCTTTTAAAATATTTTCTAGAAACCATAATACAGTTTTTCCTTCTTAAAAATAGATATTTTTTATTAACATCTTTCCTAATAGTATGCTAAATGGCCTACTAGGCACAGATATATATATTATTTTCTCTTTGTCAAGATCTGGAAAGCTGGTGATAGCAATCATACTTCTCAAGGGAAAATAATTTCTGTAAAGGTGAAAATTGAAAGGAATGATTGTAACCGAGCTAAAGGTAGTTTCATTTAAGTCCTAATGAAAGTAATATGAACCATTATATTTGCAGAAGATGTTGTTAGGTCTGAAACAATAAATCTGAGATCATGTGAAATTTAGGAAAACATTCAACCAAATCCCATAAGACATGTAATAAAATCACAAGTGTTGGCAGTAAACTTGATCTATCTCATAAACTCTACATAAATAGGAACATATGTAGATAGTGTAATTAAATTGATTGTGAAGTTTATTTCCCAAGAAATCATTCTGAGAATCAGAATTAGACACAGACTCCTTAAAATATAATTGATTTTTGAAGCAGCTCAAAAATATTTTAAAGTTTTTCCCCTCTGATGTCTTTCTAAATTACACTTTCCTATTCTATAAATATTTTACATTCCTTTGTGACTTCATGAAATAGACACTTTATCAGTGATAAATGGGGATAGGTCTTCTAAAGAGTAAACAGTGAAGCTGAGTATAAACAGTCTTGTCTAACACAACAGTGGAAATTTCCCTAAAATAAGGGAAATAAAATTGCACTTAAAGAACTTCCATTTATAGTAATTTAAAAAGTAAAGAAAAAATGTGGTTAAAAGTCCAGAACTTTTTAAGAAAGAAACGTTAAATGTATAATAAAGAATTACAATTGAAGAGAACCAGTGGAAATAGCAAACACACTGCTGAAGCACTGGAGAAGTTTTCTGAATCCTGCTGTGATATTATGGTTATCTTCAACCGAATCTGGAGGTTACACATTTTAAGAACAACAACAAAACCTAAGACAGGGTAAAGTAACATCATGTAATATCAAAAGTTGGGAATGTTCTTTTACTTAGCTCTACCAGGAATTCAGTCACCCTAATAAAATGTTATTAAACAAAAAATACATTTAGAGTTTCCCATATGCTTTCATACATATCCTCTTTCATACATTTTTGATTTTTTTTTTTCCCAAGGTGGTGCTTCTACAAACAAGAGCTAAACAAACAGAAACAACCACCATTTCAAATTTCATGAAAATATGAATTAGAAGTAGGGTGGTGGCCTATTGGCTTCCAATATGAGCTAAAAGGATAATAACTGAAATAAAAGAAAGGTGAAAAATTATAGAGATGTTATTATCTCCAATATTTCTGTGATAAAACAGACCAGCATGAGTTCTGTCCTCAGGTAGGCTGAAATTTGTCAGGCAAATGACTAACACAAAAAGAACCTGCCTGTCCACTGGGACACTTCTGAAGCCTAAAACAAAGATTCATGGCAACTACATGAAATCACTGGTAGAGGTGCTGAGCCTCAGTCAGAGTTGTTAAAAGCTAAAGAAAAAGAGGAAAGGCTATCTATTCAGGGAAGCTGGAAGATGTAGAGTATTTTAGTGCTCCAAGAATAAGCACGTTGCCTAAATTCAAGTACTGGTCAACTGAAAGTCCATCTTTCGGCTGGCCTTTTAACTATCTTTTAGCACACACATTCACTCGAGATACTCTGTACTCCTACAGTTTCTAGCCTTACTGAGTTATTGTTTTTCATCATATTTTGCAATGGCTGGAAGTCCTTCAACATGAAGCTGCCACCCAGAAAGTCATTATCAAAACTGTGTCTCCTGTGCATACATATATGTGAGATGTGTTTACAGTGTATTTCTCTGAATGAAGCTGAAGAAGCCAATATATGATTCCTTCAGGTGGCGTGGAGAGCTGATCTTTTAAAACTTACATTTTGATCCTATGTTAAAGCTTACCTTCCTGATCTGCTTTTTAAACTTACTTTTTTTTGTATGTGATCTATTTTGCCTACTACAATACAATACAATTTTGAACTACTACATAACAGATTGTGCTGGAAAACCACTCACTTTCCATACCTCTTGTGGATGGTGCAACCATGGACAGTCAAAACCACAGTGGCAATGGGTCCTTGACTTAATATTGTGATGATTCAGGAACTTTGTTGAAAATGCAGAGCTGAGGTTCCAGTCATTATTCTCTTCAGTGTTTCTGCTTTATATTCAGTGATGATGTGACATAAAATGTACAAGCAGTTCTGGGCACATGGTCCAGGAGCCAAGCTTTTCCAAAGGCAAAGTGAATTCTCTAACCAGTCTGTTACAAAACCATTTTCTCCCTAAACACTCCTCTATGTACCACAGCCCAGAATCATGCAGAGAGACAGCTGCTTGGTTGGTGAATTTTCTGGCCTGAAATTGCGGTTTCCCACTTCGTGGAGAAGTGTCTAAAAGTTCTTAATCACATTCTGGCTGATTTGGCTACCTAAATTCTGTAAGTTTTTTCATGCTCTGGAGAGTAGTTTTGTTAAGATGTCAAAGTTTATACAAAAGGTGAGTTTCAGGTACAGCCCTTTGGGGATTTGAGGGGGTGGCTGACCTGACACAGTAACACACACCAAAAAGTTAAGGGTATAGTTTCCTCATGTATAGGAACTATGACTCTCATTCATGACAGGAATTAGAAGAAAAATTACCACACCTAAGGACACTTCTCTTTTCAGTAATTTCTGTACATCACTATAACCATGATATTTCATGTCTTAACAATGCCGTCTTGGAAAACTACATGTGCAATTTCCACAAGATTTCCCTCAAAGAAAAGTTTTTTCTGGAGCTACAAGAGTATAACTATACTTGACAAAGCAGCATAACCACTGTTTATTCACTTGGCATCAATGCCATCTTAAGTTGGTGTGGCAGTCAAGTACAATGGTAATACCTTTGAATATAAAAGGTGTCACATAGCTAGTTTTTACTTTTTTTTTTTTTCTTCACATCCAGATTCCTTTGTCATACTGAAACTTCACAGGTTACATGACATCATTCCTCACTGTATGTGTGTTATGGCAAAAACTGGATAAATAGTTATATTTGTCGATATGGTTGGCCAGACCCTACTTTTAACTGGACTTTTCGTCCATTTCTCCCACCGTCTACTTTGTTCTCCTACATAACAAATCTCTGGCCCCAGGAGAATCCACTGGTGCCTGTGGTTATGTGGTGGCCACACCTAAGTAAAAGAAACATATAAAAAATTTCCTGGATCCGTACCATCATTCTTTTTTGAGAATGCCTGGAAATGGTAATTAAGCATAGGCCAGAAAAGAATCTTTCATCATAACAAGTCTGAATTTCACTGTTTCAAATAAAAAAGCCTGCCGGAGACCACAATCACATCCTTCCAGTAACACTAAAAGACAGAACAATGAAATGCTCATTGTTGAGCAAAAAAAAGGATATAGTGAAAGCCATGGCCTAAGCCAAACAAGCAAAACACACGGGCCAAGAATTAATTTGTGAGGCTATTTGTATTCAGTTGTTAGAAGCTGAGAAGCAGGCAGGGGACAGGAAGAAACTGAAGATGCTTCAAAAAAATCAGTAAGAGTGCAAACTTGAAAGAAAAATAAGACTAAGCAGACAAAGGATTTTATTGGGTAGCATAGCAGATGGGTAGCTAGGCTGAGAAAGCAAAACTAAGGATTTCCACTAGATTTCTTATCCTTACTGTGTTTCTGGAAACACAGTTATGTGTATGGAGTTTGGTAAATTATTGCACAAAAGAAACAAATAACTCTCACATGAATTTGTCTCAGTGCAAGTAATAAACAAAGCCCCAAATATTGGCCAGTTCCTTAGGCCAAGTAAATGGCACTGTAATGTAATTTTGGGGGGTTGCATTGGATTTCCTCTCTTGAGTCCTCAACTGATATGATTGTCCAATTTCAAAGAAACGTTTTGATTAACATGTGACTCCTGCATATGTCTTCCTGTCATTGTTCCACAGCTGAAGAAAAAAGTGGAGCCACGACACTCTACTCATCCATTCTGCTTCAGCTCCCAATGAGAAGGCATGGAACAGAAGTTTGAACTATGAAGCTGCATCAGCCTGAAGGCAAAGATGACAAGATGCAACTTGGACAAAGGAGCCATATAGTTACAGAAGGTGTTTTTCTGTATATCAGCTACTAAGAGAGCAAAGGAGCAAACAGAAACTTCTCCACTCAATGTTTTTACTGCAAGAAACTGAAACTGAGTTCCTCTTTTTGTTCTTGAATAATATGAACAGTCAAAGCTCTCCCCCTGCTCCCATAAAATCCATGAAGCTCCAATAAAATTCAGTTGCTGAAAATCAAGTTGCCAGTGCCTGAAAAGACCCAGGATTTTGAAATTTAACATTTATCAAGGTATAAAATGCCACTGATGATGATGATGGTGAATGGCAACATTACATTGCCATTGAATAAATGGCATTGCATACAACCCAGTATCTGGAGTTTTTCCTCTTTGTACATAGCATTTAATCCTGTCCTTGAATCCTGCCCTCCTGGGCAAGAGTTATCCATACATAGATTTGCTATAAACATAGCTGGCGTTCTTCCCATGAAAAAACATTAAAGAATCCCAGGCAATTCAAGTTTCACACTGCATTACTTGCTTTTGCTTACCCTGGGAATCCAGTTTACAGAAATTTCATGCAGACCCTACTTCACTAATTTGTGTGTGAGATGTCCTTTTTGTATGAAACTTTTGTCACCACAGTCTTTCCTTAGATGTTATACAAATGAACGAGTCACAGGATCTTTTACCTGGGAGAGACTTGCTAGCAGTAGAGCAATACTGGTTGTTTGTCCCAGTCTTGTTGTAATTGGAAGATCACCTCAGTGTACACAAATGTGCTGCACCAACACATTTATGAACACAAAAGTTTAAAAAAATCACTCAGATTCTTCTTGTCCTCTTTCTGATGTCCTATATTTTCTCTCCTCTGTGGCCAGGATCTACTCCATTTTTCTCTAATTCTTAAGAGATTACCTTGGATAGTTCATTAAATGTTTAAATGTAAATTGAATTTAACTGTTTTTTTTTGTTTAAAGAGATTGTATCATTTCTAGTTCTTTATTATTAATGTCATAATTATGAAATTGAGGCTGTTGGGCAGTGAGCCTTTATCAGTAGGAAGACTACAATATAGTAATGGTAGATAGGTACGGGACAGAAAAGAATAATTTCAGTTGGTATTTTTCTTGGTATTAATATGACACTGTTATGCTGGTAACATTTACTACTTCACTGGCAATTAGAAATTCCTGATCAAAGACAAATCCATATTACAAAAATAACATTGCTTGCATCTCATCTGAGATTATAGAAAGGTCATTTTATTAAATGTTTCTGTGCTTTTCATCCAACAACAAATTAAAATAGAATTTAGGTTAATAATTACATGTTCCTGCAGATCATTCATCTCGGTATGCCATAAAAATTATCCTTTGACAGTAAGCTAATTACATTTCCTGCCCATCAAGCATTCAGGCAACATTTTCTTACAACTTGTTCTTACTTGTGGTCAGGAGGAAGAGCATCAGGGTTAAATTTGAAGATTTGTGTGTTGATTAGTCTTTCAGCCAAAGAATTATGAGTTCCCTTTCTTTCTCTCTACAAAAGAAACCTTTCTCCCTTCAAACTGAAGTACATGTCTGGGTTTGATTCAAATTCTTTTTATACCATAAGCTTCCCCTAATTTTGGCCATAGATCAGAATTATTGTTGCTGAACTGAGTTTGCTACTGAATACAGTTTATATCATTATTTCACCAGATAAAGTTCATCGGTAACTCCACATAACTTTTATATGATGGTTTTTAATCACTACATATCTGATAAAACTGTAAATGATTACGGCAGCCAAAAATGGAATGCACCTTTCCTGTGGTATTGCTGCTTTTCTTTAGACAACTTCAAACATATCTGATTGATTGCCTCTAAGACAAAGATGAGAAATCAGTGTCCACATCTTGAAAGCTGGAATCCAACTGAATATATTCTTTTCCTTATTGTCTGCCTTTTAATTTTTTTTGAGCCAAAGGCTCAAGTTAAACAGTTGAATATTTCTTGCTGGAGCCCTCTTCAAAACTACTCAAGTAGGATTCAGTCATGCCAGATATGTTTCTAACTTCTTTTTAGATGACCAGAAACGTTCCATTTAGCAACTAGCTCCACTCCAGAAGGGCACAAACCTCCCCTTATCCCCTCTGTGTCATAGATGTGAGCTCTGCCTCCCTTAGAGCAGTACTGGTGGTAAGAAACTTGAGATGGTTACAACATGTAGAGCTATAGCATGGCATCTGTTTAACCTGAGAACCTAATTTATGTCTTAATCTAGATTGTAAATATATGGTTTTGCTATTCAGGCAATAGAAGTGGACAGAGAATACTGCAACTGTATATCTCAGCATAAGCACCTAAGTTACAAGAGCAGACATCTACCATAAACTTATAAAATAAAATTATTTTCTCACTTCAGGCCACTGGGAAGCAGACTGAGACAACAATATGTTCAAAAAAATGTTAGAAATTCAAAAGAAATATGTGAAAGAGATGTTGTTCGCTTTATCTCAGGGGAATATGTCCTTCAGTAGAGACCTCAGACTGTTAGAGATGTCTTAAAAGACAGAATGCATTAAAAGGCGAGCTTCTGCTATAGGCATTTGAGAAACAGTTTCCCAAAAAAAACATATTTTCACAAAGTGTGAAGCAGAAGAGCATTGTCCAATATTCATTTCATTTCATGCTAGCCACAAGAGTACCAAATAAAGTACTTACATAAGAAAAAAATAAAATATCTTTATGTGCATAATACAGTTTTACTTGCATTTTATTACTGCGTATGACCTTTCATTTCCTCTATTGCACAGGGAACCTTTTATTTAACAATTTATTTAACAATTTATCTATGGCAATGAGTGACAAGATAGAACATCTGAAAATTCCTACAACCTAATTCTATAACTTTGTAGCATTTTTTTTTTCTTGATCAGTTCTATCCTCATCAAGTGAAAGAGCAGACACACAAAAAACCCCAGCCTGATCTTATTGTGTATTATTTGTAGTAAAGTACTCAAAAATTGAACCTTAATTGAAGAAACAGTCATAGAAATTTTTAAACAACCTTAAAAAACTTACATAATATGTGAAAATTGAATGTGCTAGAACCTAAGTACATGGCTCTCAACCCAGACATCCAGATTTAGCAGGGTACTTCTTTCTCTCTGCTGGCCAATATTATAGTGCTTCCTTAGTGCCAACAAGTTTTAAACTGTATGCTTCTAATATTTAAACTGGAAAATCATTATCCTTCTTGCCCCTGTCCTTGAGTTATCCCATAGCCAATAGATTTTTTGCTAAAAACTTTCTTTAAATTTTAAAAAAAATTACTAATCCTCATTTTAGAGTGTGGGGGGGGAAGCCTTTATGCAAAAATAGTCTTCATATTAAAATTTCTCAACTGTCTGCTACTGAGTACATGGTCATGGATGTTATGGATTTTTGCAGGATAATGAATTTCTGCTAGAAAAAAAAAACAGTGATCAGAAAGTATTGCATTTCTTTCATATGACTCTTTATCAAAAGCTTGGTATTTATTTAAAGCTTACAGCACATCATTTAGAAAACAGGTTCTTTCAGAGATTCTTATCCATTTTACAGAGCCAATTTGGCACTGTATCACACTGCACCTCAAATTTTTATCTTTTTATCTTTTATGTGCCATGTGTGCCATCATTATCATTTAACCAAAGGATAGTTGAAGCAGAGGGACTTTTAGTATGGTTAACCCAGGGTGGCACAATTTGCCCTTGGACAAAGCACAGGTCACTATTTGTGGTCCAACATTGATATCCCATGGACAGTGCTGTCCTGTCCTCTTCCTGGACAAATGTCAGCTACACCATAATTTTAGACTGGTAGAAATATACACATCCAGACATCTTTTCAGACTTTATTTGTGAGGATGTGTTATATTGCTTGCACTAATTCTCACTTATTTGGAAATTCTCTTTACTACCTCCAAGAAGCAAATTCCATACATCTCTCTCTGTTCCCATGTCTGGGATAAAAAGACATTTTCTAAACTTCTGCATTCTAATAGAGTTTTAAAGATAAAATAATATGATAAGGAATAAATAATTCACAAAAAGAAGGACAGAGAAAAAAACCACAGAAGTGCTGATCTTATGCAGAGATGGTTCATGCTAAAAAAATCTCCTAGTGGTTGAGATTTCATTTCAGAAACTTGTACAATCACATTTTTAATTTCTTAGGTCCATGAAAGAATGATAGAAAGGAGTAGGTTGTTATTATTATTATTATTAGAGGAGCATTTCTTCTAAAATGTATCTGGGCAGATGTCAAAAGTTGTATATCTGACAGAGAAAATATATATGAGACAGTAGCTCCAACTTTATACCAACCAGCTGCTGCCACATTGACAGTTTTGTGGACTCAAGAACAAATTAACTATAATGTAGAGGAATTTTTAATGTTTTTTTATTATTATTATTATTAAAGGTGTGATCATATATTTCTTTTTTTTTCTAATTACTGCATGTAGATTTAATCTGCATTAGGAAAAATAGCCCTTATGTGTTCAAGATTCACTCTTGACAAAATGCTTGATCACAATGGCCCATCAGAAAAAATTGTTGCTATCATATTCTTTCCTCAAAAAGGTGCCTTATTTTTGTAGTTGCAATTATCCTAATCTTCCATTATCTTCATTTCTAACTGTCAACAGTATTTTTCACTGCAGTGTTTTAATTTGATGGCTGTAATTTGTACAGCAACTTGGCATATTTTCATTTTCAGAATAGTGAGAGAAGCAGCACACATCCAAAAAAATCGAAAAGGTATATTAAAAGATAATAATTCTACAGACAAATAAGCCAATGTAAAAGAAAAACCAAACCAATAAGCCAGAACAAACTGAAGTGGATGTCATGTTTGGTAACATGTCTTCTGTATCTGCCGTGCCACAGAAATCTTGGTGACTATTTCAGAGACTGTATTAGATACTATCTACTATCAGGATTCAAATACTGCTCTGAGGATCAAATTAATCCACCTCCTTCACTCCAGCTGAGCTGCAGAAAGCTGTCTAGACCCTACATGTACAGGTATGTGAAGCCAGGCAGGCTGCATGAGATGTGCACTAGATGCCTGCAAGGCATTTATGACTCAGAAGACAGAGATTTATTGACATGAGATATCCCAAGATGTCTCACTCTGGCACAGACATTGCCGAATGTTGTAAGAGTCCTTCCATATTTAGATGCTGTCCTCACATCTCCTGTGGCTTTTAAAATGCATTTTGGCATGACTTTCAGCTGGGCAATTCTGCAATCTTCAATTTGAGAGCAGACAAATGTGGAGACATCAAAAGAGTGAACTTTATATTCTAGTCCCTCCCTGATTCCTAACGGAGTACAAGTGTCCATTTTGACACTGAACTAATGACATCTGTTCTATTTCTATTTCTTCCAGCCAGTTTCTCACTGCCTAATAGGATTATTTCCTACTGACCACATTTCCTTCATTGATTAAGAAAGTATTATGGAGCATTGTTAAAACTGTTAATAAAGACAGAAAATATCATACTTACTGCTTATCTACTATCCAGAAGCGCTACTATCATTTCCCAGAGTGAAACTAAATGGGTTTAAAATAATTTGGGTTTGCTAAATTCATTTTGACTCTAGCATTGATTCAAGGCTTAAATAAATCAGACATCATGCCTTGTGTTTACAGTTCAAAATGGTCATGGTCAATGGGGGGGTCCAATACCCAAAATATCAAACTTACAGGTGTGAAGTACAGCCCTGCTGTGTCACTTGCTGTGAATTCAGTATATCCTCTATTGCACCTACATTATGAAGTCGGGCAGGCTCACACCTTGGTGTCTCCTCCTACATTTTCTGCACATCACATCTCCAGTTGTTGTTTTTTTTTTCCCTGCCTCTCCAAGCTCACCTCCATGCCAAGGCAAGACAGGATTCTGATTGAAGGGCGCTGGACTTTGTGGTCACGGAGGTGCCTTGGCCTTGCAGGTAGGGGAATTGGCACAGTGAAGTTTCTAACACCACCAGTCTTCTCTTGTAGGCAGACAGTTACTGCTTACAGGGTGCAGGTCCCTTCCTTGCCTGCTCAGTCATTCTAAGTCATTGAACTCTGGTATGTGAGGCATTCCACACATGCAGAAAACATGACTAGGGGTTCTGAATTGTTCACTGTGAGCTGGCGGCACATATTCATCACCTTCTTATATTTTAAGAGTTTGGATCCAGAAATAAAAGAGATGATGATTGGTCTATAGTTCTTTGAGGTGTTTTCCCCATATTTCTTGAAGAAAGGAATCAGAAGAGGCCTTCTGCAGCTTTGTTTAACTTCAGCCTCACTTCACAATTTATCAGAGGAATTCATTCGTGCCTTCACAGCTATGGATCTCACCTGGCACAAGAATGACGGTATGGAAACTCCTTAGGCTGTAAGAAACAGCCAGAATAGAGTTATCATAAGTAATGTGATTATACATAATGCCTGAGAGCAAGCACAGCATCAGCTTATCTGTGCCCTGCCACCTTTCATAGCTCTGATGAGAGAGGCTGCCAAGAAAAATCTTGGCAGAGCCCACTGGTACCTGGTGAGGTGCCAGACAAAAATGTCTGCTCAGTTGAATTTCTTTCTTTGACAGGTTAACTGGCTCACAGCTAACACTGTGAAAAGTGGAAAGAGAAAGCAGTAGGTATGAGATGATATAGTATGATATGATGATATGATGTGATTTATATGATTTGCCTGATTGTAACAAGCTACTGATAGTGGCTCACATGACCCCCCCATAAACAGATGGTGGAAATACACTCTAGAGTGGTTTTTCACAAACTTGAGTCACAATCCACTTAAGGTTATGATTGTCTTTAGACTACCAGCTTAACTGAAATCAGTTGTTTGAGCAAATATTTGGGTTGCACAGAATTATCAGAAAAAGTTTGCACATTACAAGTCAAAATGTCACTATAGATGAAGTGAATAAGCAGATGAAAAACTAAATTGAAATGATAGCTATCAAGGACTCACTATCAAACCAAAACCATTTACAAGGCATCATTCAAAAAAGATTCTACCTAAGCAGGTCAAATTTTATTATACAAAATATTATAATATATATATATATACATAAAATCAAGGTTTCATGCATTATTTATTATAGCTTACTTATTATATATTGTTATAGCTGATATCCTCTCACAAGTGCTGGAAGAACAATAATTCATTTATGAACAAGACAGCTGCAAAGTAAATAAAGCCATTAACATGTGTCATGTGTGAGACAGATGAGGTAATGACACTTCTAGGCTTTTAGTTTTTTTATTCAAATTGTTGATCAATTATTTATTGCATGCATTGTAGCAATATTACAAAAAGTTGCAAACACTGCACCAGTTTGAAGCAGCAGCCTACTAGTCAAATTTATTTAGACATTAAATCTAAATAAAATCATGTTAAGATAAGGAAAGGCAGTAGAAAGCAAAACAAAACAAAACAAAAAAACTAACCAAGCAAACAAACAAAAAAAACCCCCACAAAAAGCAGAATAGGGACTGAACTGAAGAAAGGGGCATAGTATTAAAATTAATTGCCTTAAATTTTTTTCTCACCGTTTTCTCTCGTGACAACACTATGTTGTCAAATAGTCACCCTGTAGAATGTTTCTAAATCATAGTTTGTGTGCTTATTCCTCATTTGTACATAATTTTCACTAAATGAGCTTAATGCAGTTGACTTTCTAAATGCAGGAAATAAGTACACAAGTAAGACAGATAGAGATTAACTTTAATTATTGAAAAGTCATCTTTGCTTTCCTAGACATCATCAGAGTTCTTTGTGGTATCCATAATTCAACTCAGGCATTGTTCACCTGACGGATATTTACAAATCTTATTTCCCCGTGTCCCTTCTTTCAGCAGACTTTGGATATCTGCCCCAATTGCTCTTCCATGGGAACTTGATCTGGCACAGTTTTCTCATCTGCATATCAATTCCCTTCAAACACAGGTGGTTTCCCCAGTCCCATTCATGCTATCACTCTGCTTGTGAGCCATCAGCAAACAATGAGACAATTCAGAAATAGGATTTGGACACCTGTGTTAAACATTTCCACTTTTTTAGCAGGCAAGTCACAACAATTCAATGATGAATATATAGATTGTGTCTTTTTCAGTGATAAATTATAGCTTACATTACTGGTATTCTTACAGTTCTTATCTCAGTAACATCAGAAGGCAAACAGGATACTGAGCAAATAAAAGATACAGTGGTGGAATCAGTTTTGACAGCTCTGTACAATAAATACTCCATTTGTTTCTTCTGTGATGCCCTCTTAATGCTTCCACAAAATTTTGCTCAAAAATACACCTTAAAAAATTAAATATAGATACTAGTCTGGAAATAATTGTATTTATCCAGTGCTTACCAGAGAAATCAGTGTAGAGAAAAAAAGTAAGATTAGATAATCTACTAGGTCATTATACTCTCTGCTTTCAGTCATACATTTTTTCTTTATATTATTTAACTATCAATATTACAATAATATCAATATTACAGGACATGACCATAAAATTATCCCAAATATCTTGTAGAAATATTGGTCTTTTTCTAGAAATAAGACACCCTCTGCATTTCAAATAGGATTTGAGGAACAAATATGAGTACACTTTGTGCTAGCTCCTGCATCCTGCTTTGGAAAACATACCCAGGGACAAGAATTTTAAAGCTTACATATTTTCGGAGTATAGCTCTATAAACTGGCATGGTTGGCATGCCAAGAAAAGGTCAAAAGTTACAAGTCTAAGCATAAAAACTAACAAAAGAGTCTATAGAATTCATTAAAAGTCAATCCTATCTTTGCACATAGGATTTACTTTTTGTTTCATTTTATTTTATTGAATAAGTAAAGCATTTCTCATAAATCTAAGAATTATCTTTAACATGAGTCAAAGACCAAGCACTTCCACATATGAGCTCATACTAAATAAAGCTCAAGCACAAAATAAACCCTGGTTCTGGTTTTCCTTCATACATTACCTCTAACTACACAGGGCTGTCCCTCTTGCTTTAGCATCCCCTTGGTGGAGGGAATCGATTCTTGCAGACAATACGTAGATCAAATTCTTCCCTTGATTTCATACTCTGGGTCTGTCAGCTCAAGAGTTTGGGCAGGTTTCTTACACAAAAATGAGGTTTCTCAGGACAATTTTCATCCAATGTCAAAGAGGTTACCATCTCTGTCCAGAAAGAATGCAGCCAGGTCACAGCATTTGTTCCAGCCAGTTTGTTTCCCTGTGGTACAAATAACAAGACAGAGTGAAAAAGTTTCAGCAAGGGTGTTGAACACTGATGTATATTGACAGGTCGCATAAAAAGAACATAATTAAGGAGAACTTTGGAGGGAAAACCACCAACACCAAAAAAGTAGAATTACCAAATTTAAATTCTGAAGTTAAAAAGAGCAAAGCAAATATATTGAAGTTAGGATATCCCCTTGATGAGGAAAGGATACAGGTGTAAAACAGAAAAAGATTAGGGAGAAGATTTCTCTGATAGCTCTGGTTTGCTTATTGTTTTTTTTTCCCTAGAGACCAAGAACCTTTTCTCTGGAAGAAAACACATCTTTACATTGATCTAAAATATTTCTCAGGAATATTTACACCATTTTAACTGCTGATCATTCACCATGTATACAGACAACACTTGGTGTATCCCATTGACATGCCTGAGAACTGACAGAAAGCTGGCTGGGTTAGAAGAGCTGCATGACTTTGGATGTTCTGGAATGCAAGGATAGGGCTGTGCATTTCTGCTGGTAGTAATTCTTCTTGTCCACACAACATCTTAGACTACTCTGAAAGTGCTGAAACACTTTGCTGCATGTTGCCAAACTTTGCTGTTATTTACTGGATGGTCTGCCTCCAAATACTCTTCACTAAAAATCACAGACCAGGTGATATGCCAGTATTTTTACAAATCAGAGGAAGCCACCAGGATTGAAAATTCCAGTCCAGAGAGTGAAAGACAAGTTATAAACCATTTTGAACATTGATTACACTGATCTTCCTGCCTTCCCAATATCAGAGTATTATTTCTCTATATACTTTTTAGAGATACTTTCACTGCACTGTCCCATATGCATGTGCATGGATGAGCACTTCTTGTGAGTGAATTTCTCAGATCCTGTTATGCTGTCTGATGAAGCTGTCAAGCTTTTGTTATTTCTTTTTTCTCTTTGTTTTTGTTTGTTTGTTTGTTTTGTATTTCTTTTCCTCTTTTTCATGTTCTTTTTTCTTTTTCCTTTTTCTTTTTTTTTAATCACCTTATTTTCAATATACTAAATGAATAAATATTTCTCTCTTTATCTAAAAACTGAAAAAAAGACACACACAAGGCATATAATAGATGAAAATCTTTTGCATATATGGCTATATGAAATAGTGTATAGATAACATAAGTCAAGTTCTCCTACCAGAGAGTGATAAGTACTAAGTCTCAGCCTCTTTGGGCCATTTCAGGATCAAAGAAATCACTTGATCAGCTTTAGTAAATTAAGTGGAGAAGAATGACAAATGTATCATCAGTGACAGAACAACTGTAGTAATATGCCCTCTCTTTTATTGCAGATTGGGCTAATCATAGCTGTGCAGTCAGACCATGCACCTAGGAACAGCACCAGAGTCCAGGCTGGGTCCTGGGACAGTTGGGCACACCCTGCACTCTCTAAAAAGGTGGTTTCAGGGATACAAAAGGCATTTCCATGGCACAGCGTGTGCTGCTGGTGACAGAAATCATCCACTAGGTCATCCTTGGTTGTCTGAGGTTGCTTTGTTGGTAAGGAAGTGGGTACCTGTCTGAAAGAGAAATAGCTTAGGATGTAGCATGTACACCAGGAGTCATGGAGGAAAGAAAAAAAAAAAATATTCAAAGTAACTATTTGATGCTAGTAATAAAATAAAATATTCCCTTCCAAAGCATTTCCAGCACAGCAAGCAAAACTTGGCAATGTGACTCATATTCATAAAAGTTGGATGTGATTTTCTGCTTTTTCAGTCTAAAAGTATCCCACTCCAAATTTTTAAAAAGTAATGTTAGGGGATCCACAAATCCCCCAGCCCCATCAGTCACCGTGTATATGAAGCTCACCTACTTAGAGACTGGGTACAAAATGTTCTTTCAGAAAAAGCTGTGCATAGCCAAAGGCAAAGGGAAGAAAATTACATGGAAAGTAGTCAAGGGAAAACAAGAAGTTAAATAAATAATCATATAGCTCTGGAGCAGAAGTATATGCTTGAGAATGAAAACAATGAAACACATTTGTTCTGAGTTGTAGAAAAAGGACATGAAGGTCTTTCAGACACGTATATTCATCAAAGATTTCCTATACACAGTGAGAATATTTACATTCCTTCTTTTTTTATTATTATTTTCTTCCTTTTGTTTCTTTTTTTTTTTTTTTTTTTTTTTTTTACTTTCTGGTGGGTATTTCTCAGATTTTTGGACCACCAAGCAACAGGAGCCAAGATAGTAGTGAATGACTCACAGCAGACATTTCTAACCTATTAGTCAGATATCTGTTACAGGAATAAGTATTGATTCTGTGCCTGCTTAAATGAAAGATGTGCCTGATGGCTCATGAGGGAAGGTATGTGATATTCAAGGATCATGGTTTTCTCCAGTAGATGTACGTGTCTTTCCAGGCAGAGGTTCCCAGACTGTGCTGTATGTACTGTTAGTGGTGTTGGAACAGTTTCAGACCAGTCCTGCACACAATCATCCCCAAATCAGTTAAATTTAGGAATCCTGCTTTAGATAGAATCACTACATCTTGCTGATGGCAGCCAGGGGACCATGTCTAGCTCTGTCTGTACTGAGCCTGTCTGTCCATGGGAACATGCTTACATCTTACCAGATGATCATCAGTAATTGCCCATGCAGAGGTAGAAATGAGAGCCACAGAGCACTTTGCTATCTAGGTCACCAATGGGTGGTATTTGCCTGTTTAGAGACACTCCCTGGACTATTCAGGGAAGAGGTGAGAAGATGTTTCTGGCTTAGGAAAGCAGATGGTAAGACAGAGCAATGAAGAATATAGGTTTGCTAAGGCTGGGAAGATCCCAAAAGAATGGAAAGAGGTTATAAACACCCCACTGCCTTGTAGGCACACAACCTGGCAGAGAGCCATGAGCTATCCCTGTGTAAGGGGTACTCAGAGGAACAAAGGGAGTATCCTGGGAGTCTTGTAGTTTTAATTGCAGCAACTATAGCTGCCTACAAAAGACTTAGCTGAAAGCAAAATTACAAGACAGAAAAGTAGCTCTATCCTGGCCCAAACCAGGACAGGGAGAACCCCCCAATTTGAGCCTCTGACCCCAATTAACTTTTTTCTATTTACTTCAAAGGGACTGCCACACATGCTTGGAATAAAGCAAAGGCTGAATCGTTTTCCTGGGTCAGGACTCCAAGTGCTAAATGGTTAATAAGTGTGTACAGTTTTACTGTACTGTGTTGCTTAATTAATTGGCTCACATACAGACTATCAGAGTAATGTATATTCTGTCCCATGTGCAATTAGCATCGCTTTGCAAGTCTTGCATTTGTTCTTCCCACAGCTTAAACTGTGGAATTTAGACTTAGATGAAATTCTTTCTAGAAGGTCATAATGTCTGCTTAACCATTTGCATTTAAAGTCTTTATTTGAGTAATTGGTCTTATTTTAGGACTTACAGAGAATTGCTGCTGGTATACTGGGAACTGTTGCCATGAGAAAACAAAGCTTGGGTTATGTTTTTTTTATTTTCTTTTACAAAGCTTTAAATATTTATTCATATAGTACTTTTATATGGTTGTGGGGGTTTTTTGCAAAATGAAAAAACGTTGTGCTTGAGTTCACAAGAAAATGAGATCTTGATAAAGAAAAAATATGGCCTATTTACTTTAATCATATTTTATTCCTCTCCTCCTCCAGCATTTTTTCTGTCCTACATTCAGTGTTCTTTACAAAATCAATTCAAATTCATAGAATTCACAATGTCACAAAACTGGAACCTAGCACCAAAAGAATGGGAACCAAATTATGCTGTATACTCTGAGTTGGGCAAGTCTGTATTCTTTCTTTTGAAGATATCTCTCTATTTGCAGCTATATTAAGAACAAAATGTATGCATGCTTAACATAGAAAATAAACAGCAACATCTATGCACAAGTTCACACAATGACATTCTTTGTCCTCCAATATTCCTCCAATATTTAAGATGGAAACTGCAAATGCAGGCTATAAAATTGGATGGTAAAGTTGAGGCCTCATCAATGCCCAAAAAAAGGGGGTTATGTTACTAATCTGATGATTTCACTTCTTTTTTATATGTTAAGGAAATCATGTTCTGATGTGTCAGTCACTTTTTATGTCAAGGAACAAGAACATTTACAACCCCTCCACCCCCAGTCTCAAGAGGTAGACCACTTTCTAGCACAAACAAGCCTTCCCTGATGGTTTGAAAGCCATCTCTAAGTACACTATGCACAGGGAGAGAGGCCAGGATTTGCATCTCCCAGCCAATTCACATGGGTGAATGATCTCATGGACAGCAGTTACTCATGTTGCTAAACAAAGTGATGAAGCAGCATACAATCGACCCAAGGGATGGAATCTTGCACTCTTCTTTCCTTGGATAAAAAAAGAAGAGCAGAGCAAACTCCCACGGAGGAACAAAGAATTAGAAGAGATTACACAAATCATCAAGTCCATCCCCTGTCCATAAGCAGTTAACATACTGCTGGATCAAAGAACTCTTCTCTTTCCCATACTGCAAAACCTTCAGAGTATTTCCCAACATTTTATAATATTTTCCAGCCTTTTACTACAAAAAGCACTGTAGACAATATTCCTGGCATTTCCCCATATCAGTGATTTCGTACCTTCTATAATAAAAATGCAGAAATCCTTCCTAATCAGGACTGGGGAAAAATTGTTTCCTGAACCCATCATACTGATCAGTTTAACCACAGAAGCAAGACACTGCAGACGGGCATGCAATAAATGGCTTTAGCCCTATCTCTCCAAGTTCACTATGAGGGAATGAGATGTTAGGGAAAGAAATCTGTACTGCTGCCACCCAAGTGCTGGTGGGACATGGGAGAGGGGTATGCTTTTTGCCTCTTTGCTCCTTATTTTGGATGGGGAAAAAAATGTCATATGTCCTTTTAAGGCAATTTCCTTAAGTTCCCAGGAGTATTTCTCCCTTCAAAACACATGACATTTTTGGATTTTATCTCATGAAGTTTTAGGTAAGTTCTCATCTTCCTTGCATGTTGCCCTATATTTCTCACTGTTGCTGTGCTTCAGTGCCAAGGAGATAATCGATGTACCAGACACTTTAGCTACAGAACCATCAGCCTGAATCAAGTTCAGAGCTCCTCTGAGAGCTCACAGAAATGACTGAAGCCTGTCCCAGACTCACTAGATGGCACTGTGGATGGATGGCTGCTCCCAGCCCTCACAAACCTGAGGAAGAGCTTCCCATGAGCCCGGCAGCTTCAGCTTCAGCTGCCTGGATCCGAATTCCAGCTCAAGTCCCTCCTCCTGGAACCTCACCCAGCTGTTCCACCCGTTCAGCAAATTTTGGATTCCCTCAGTCACTCTAAATTAGCGTTTTTTTTCAAATAATTACCAGTTGTTGTTTTGTGGTATCTTTTGGTGTTTTGTTGTGTTTTGGCTTGTTTTGTTTTCTTCTCAAAAAATTCCATGATTATATTTTTCCAACTCCTGGATATTGCCCAAAACATTTTAGAGGTTTCAAGAAATATTTAGAAAGTCGGTAAGTCTGAATATCCTGGCTGGCTGGTGTGCAGTGTGTATGTGAGTGGAAGGGTACAAACTTCAACCAAGCCTCCCAGAAGTGCAGCAGATTACAGGAATTTTGATGTGACCCCAACTTTCCATCTTGGTCGCACCAGTTCTGTTCTGCAGGCACAGTCTGGATCCCAGTGAAATCACTTAGGGAGGAGAGTTTCCACTGGGATCACTGAGAGCTGGACAGGGGCCTCTGTCAGGTTTCCAAAACCTGAAAATGAGTGTGCTGACATTTGGTCAACCTTTTTCCCTTGTCTGATCAAGATTCCTACCCTTATTGTAGTGTTTGCTGGTTTATGCTCACAGTGAAACTTGGTGGGACTGCCATTTTCAGTCTGGAGAAGAGCACTTTTGCCAAGCATATTTTTCTAACCAAAATCAAGTTAAAATGTCCTTCTTACTCTGTCTCTCTGCTTCCATACCCTATTTACTCACAGCCCACTATTTCTGTCTCTTCAGAGTTTCTCTGGTGTTACAGCTTCAGCAGCATCCTGAGCATCTTTGAGCTCCCCCCCCCCCCTTTTTTTTTTCAGTCCTTGGAAAATGTTTTTTGTGTCCCCCTAAGTAAAAGTGCGCTTTGAAATATCTCTTCTCCATTTTCTCACTTCATTATTTAATCTAATAAAGTACAGTAGGCATTTTCCAGTTGTGCCATTCAAGATTCAGCCACAAATTAATCTATAAACCATACACAAATGTGCAAGTTGAGCAAGTATCAACAGCTCCTGGGCCTTGTGCATTTGAAGCAATCTCTCAGAGAAAGCCTCCGTGACTAAATAGTTCAGGTCAGCAAAGCTCTGCAAGGAATTTGCCCTGTGAGGCAAATATGCTCATCAAGCCCTAAGCTGCAAGTTACTGCCTCTCATCTGAAGGCTGCTGCCTCCGTACATGGGAGAAACCCTAACTAACTGTATGAGGGCTCCTAGACATCTCCCATATGCTGCTCCCACAGGAGCAGCAGCTAAGCCAGATTTCCCTCCAGAGAGAGGCATCCGTCTGCCTATCAAGGGCCTATTGAAGATATCCCTCCAGATAAACCCTGGATAAAACATGCAAGTTTGACAGCCAAAAGTGAGAAGCAACTGTGTGAGAGTTCTTTGCCCAAAGGTAAAACCCCTAAGATGGAAAAAAAAAAAACAAACAAAAAAACCCACCAAAAGAAAAAGAGCAAAGCAATTTGAACCTATCCTTTTTTTTTTCTCTTTTTACTTTTAATTTTTTGTTTTTGTGGTTTTTTTGTAGCTGACTGCTCCTAGGTGTGCCTGGAGCCTGAACAAAATCCATCAGTGTCATGAGAAAATCCAGAAATGTTGAGGTTTATCTAGACACAAATTTTAGGATTATGAGTGGTTTAGTACAGTACTATGTCATGGCTTTACAGATAATTAAAACTAGCATTTCTCTTTGCTGAGCAACAAGATCTTAAAAACAAAAACAAAAAGCAAACCCTAAAACCCAGTGTATCTAGTCAGGTTTCCAAATGAAGAATTGTTTGCTACTGATGGTTTCATCAAGTAGACCTCAGACCTTAGTATGATGAGGTTTTGCAAGCTCAGCTGAGCTGAACACACTGTAGGACCTTGAAAAGCTGTACTAGGAACAGTTTGATGTCCAAATGTAGGTTGTAGGAGCTTTTATTTGCACAAACTTGTAATAAAGTCCATAAAACACTTAGCAATAATGTGTTCTGGATTTTACATATCCCATAGGCTAGGATTTACTGTAGTGATCAAAACTTAATCCCTGTATCTTACATTACATCTATGTAACACTTTCTTCTCAATTATGAACCTATTCACTCCAAAGATGATGGGCACATCTCACGTCTGTATTTTCTCTACACCAGTAGCAAATCATTTTGATGGTAATTTGTTTATCGGCCTTTGCAACTGCCAGATAATTCCTGGCATCTCTGAAAATAATTTTTGAGAACTCTGGGTCAGGAAACAGGGTCAAAATAGTTTTCCTCAGCATTCCTTTAGACCATGAACTTCTGCCTTCTTGCAGGGTTGTACGGTATGGTCTGGTTCATAAGATTGTTTCATAAATTTGTTTACTTCTGAAGAGGAAAAGGTATTTTGGGGAAAAAAAAAGGAATAAAAAATTTATTAAAAAACATTGCCATAATATTTTCTAGCCCTCTAAAGAAAAATTTTCACAGATGCTAACATCTGTGTGAGAATAGCCTGTCCCTCAAGACTGGAAAGCTAGACACGTATTATGAAAATAGAAATATTAGTGGAGGTTTTTCAAAAGAAAATTATGCTATTCAGGTTTTGATCTGTGTCATTTTTCACTATTAATGACTCAAACAGTGTAGAGAATATGTATTCACTTCTCTTGTAAGTTCTTGTTTGGTTCTCTAACAAACTAATTAATGTGGGCATGTGGTATATATAACAAGCAAAGTTGGCAAATACAAAGCAGACAGATTTTTGTTGGTGAGCCTGCAGGAATCCTCCCTGAACTCAATGTACGTAAGGAGGTTTTATAAGCAATTAAAGTCTTATCCCTGAAAATCCTACCTTTAAAACTTTTGGATCACCTATAGGGTTTTACGGTTGGCTGCAATTAATGAGAGTGTAGAAGCTTGTAGGAAAAGCTCAAGCAAGGAAAAGGAACATGAAACACTAAGTTCAAATACACTTAACTTCTTCCCTGCTAGAGTGTTACTTTTCATCCTGTGTATGGATGTTGCTTTAAACAGATGCTGCATTTGAAACTTACTGGCAAGACTATGAGGCCACACAGAGGGTGCTTTGTCATTTTCCTGCTGCAGCAAAAGAGCTAAATTTTAAGAAATATGACAAATGGTACAAATTTTTCTACAATGGAACAAGATCTCCATGGGATGGAACCACTGGAAAATATTTTTTGAACAGTATAGCATTTAGGCAGTGGCTTATGTAGTGTAAGACATACACTACTTCTGTGTGTGTGTTGGAACCTAATGTGTGATGTCCATTGCCATCTTCTTCCAGCTTTGGCTCTCAGCAGAACAGATATTCACAAACTTTCTCTGCTTCTTCTTGTGTGACTTCAGCAGCAGTTTATTGTCCTCCACTGATTCCTGCTTAGTTGCTGGCAATAAGATGACAAATGAATTGCAGCCTTCTGTCATCACAGCCTGATACAGGGCATGTTTTCTAATGTATGACAAGGAGTGTTTATTTCCCATTAACATTGTGGCAGCATCCAGTCCTGATGGTCTTTGAACTGGGAGAGGTAGGACTCTGGGATTCTTCCTTTGCTCTTATGCCACTGTATGCCTGGCATCGAGGTCAGAGAGGAAGCATGTGGAAAGGCCACAGTGTCCAGGAAAAGAGTGGTTTGAGTTCTTATTTGCTCCTGCTCAGGCACAGAGCTCAAAACAGGGGCTCACCTGTTGCCTTTTAAATAAAGACTGTCCTAAATTAAACCTGCCAAGACACTATGGTTCTAGCTATTCTTTCCTTTACAGCAGTGTAACACTGGTTCAACAACTGGTAACTGGTAACTGGTCTGGTTCAACAGACCAAATGAGAAAAATCAGATCCAGTTTGTCTACACTGTTATTTGTCCACAGCTATAAACTTCAAGTGGCTGCAGGTTGCATCTGTCAGCATGTAAACATGATTTCAGCTGTTGTTCATCTCAGCAATGTGGCTTGTTAAGTGTATCACAATGACAGCTGCACATTCACCACCACCAAGATGCTGGTGGCGATAAAGGCTTGACAGCAGCAATTTTATTCCTTGCCTCTGGAGAGAGAAAACAGGGTGAGCAGTCTCTTCTGAGCTTCTGGCTCCAGTTTCTCTTTAGGCAGACCAGAAGAAGGTGCTGTAGTGGAGACTTTGGGAGCCACGTGTCCTGTCCCGACCACAAGCAAAGCGAGAACATATTTTTCATAGCACTGCTAGCCTGCTACTCTCTTCATTCCTGCGGAGCACGGCACTCCAAGAGCACTGACAACAATCACTGCTGGTTAGCAGGGGAACACATCACCGCTGAGACAGCTGCCTGGAAATGTTAATGCTGTTCTGTGGTTTCTGCAGGACCCTGAGCCAGCATTTACCTCACCAGATGTGTCTTTCCTTTGCTGCCCCATCCCAGCCTGGGCTCTATTCTCAGTGCAATCTATTTTCCAGGAGTGACAAGCCTGGGGGTCCCCAAAGGTAGTTAAAGGAAAGCAAGATGCAAACTGAAATACATAGAATATATGGGAAGAAAGGGGTGAAAGAAATGAAAAATACACACAGAGGAGGAGAACAGACACAGGGCCTGGGAGAAGAGCAGAGCAGGACCAAGGAGGAGGCCTCGGGGTTGGAGAGGGAAAGATTGAGATTCCAGACGAAGCTGATGCAGAGGAACTGAGGCTGAATAAATTTACAGAATCTACAGAAGCAAAAATTAAATCCTGTAGCCTTCTTTTTCCACAGAGAAACTATTATCATGCTTGTTTCACTAAGTGAAAGTGGAGAAACATAATGTTTGAGTAATTTGCCTTTGGCAGTTTTAGAGCCCAGGTTCCTCCAGATCTCAGGCATAGACATAACTAAGAGATTTTTTGTTATGTGTATTGCCTTCCAGTGACAGGTAGAAAGATGATTAAAGTGACTTTAAACTGTTCAGCATTCAAAATCCAGATACCAGATAGGGAGGAAGGGATCTTCAGATCAAACCTGGGCTCTGACCACCTTATTTTCTTTACTTTCTTTTAAAATCTATACAGTGCTAAAAATGTATTAAAGAAATCAGGAAAAGGCTAGTCTTGGCTATTTCCCTTTTTATCTGTAGCTTTTTGCCTAGTGTTATTCTGCCTATCATATGAATCTGTTGAAGAGTCAATGAATCTGGATCTCACTGGAATTATGTGCACATTACCTCCTCTCTGTGGTTTTAGACTTATGCACTTACTAGTTACCATGGCCTGTACTTTGCCTTCAGCAATAAAAAAATGGATCTAGTTACCAGTCTGTCAACCTGATTCTCCTTTTTGGTCAGATGCTCTGTGATATTTGTATGTGGCAGCATAAACTTTCCATTCATAATAGAACACAACAATTTGATGTGGATAATCACCTGACTAACCTTTTTCAGCTGCAATTTTACAGTCTGTGGTGGGTGCTACACAAACTCCTATGTCCCTTTCCCCATCACAAACGGCAGGGAATTATTTGCTGTAAATAGATGGGTAGTGTCAGAAATGTGGCAAGGAAGAGAAAAGAGATGCTGCACACAATTTGAAGCAAACACTATCTCACTGCCTTTCCATTATATGCCCATGCCTTTGTGCTACTGTAATGGTGCCTTGAAAAAGAACCTTAATTTCATAATGATATATGGCAATAGTTTGTTCCTGACAAGCAACCATGACTGTGGTCGGGAAGCATCTATTCGAAAACAGGAAAGCTAAATAATCCTTACAGTAATTAAGACTCAAAAGGTTTCTCTTCCTACTGAAACTCGAAAACAGAATCATCTTCAAAACACATCTTAAATATTTCAGATGTGTATTAGTAAGAGTATTCCTCAGTAAGGACTGAGGGTTCAGAATATGTGTATATCGATTACATCGTCTTTTAGCTTTCCGCAGGAGGTTTCCAAGGAGGTGGCTAAGTAAAACAGAATAGACAACCACATTTGTGCTGAATAGTTAGAAAGCAAAGGAAACCCATTATGTGGTCTTTAAAAAGTTTTGTAAATTGTGGAAAAGATATGTAATGTGTCTGCTGAAAAAAATTTCGTCATAATTATCTGTATGTTCTTTATTTCACTCCAAGAATTTTCAATAATATATGTCTTTCTTGGGATCTTTATAGAAAAAGAACTGGCAGCATCAGTGTCATGAAATATATTTGTAAATGAACTGCACAGCTTCTCTAAACACTGCATGCATTGCATGTAAATAATTAGTTTTCTACCTCTGACAGGTGGGGTTATAAAATATTATTCCAATAAATAATGTTGGTTTGAGGTTTTATTTGGCTTTTGTCTTTTTTTGAGAGAGGGAATCACATTACACTGTTCCACAGACACCTTTGAGTTTGCACAACATACAGTCCTGTTTGCATTCACTTTTCAGAATTACTTCCAGGTGAAGGAAGGAACAGATGGAAAGAGGCAATTGCCCTGAGAGTTTGCCCTGCATCATAGACACCTCACTCTTACTGTCCTTCACTTTCTACCAATCATGCATCGGTTGCCTTCACAGCTTCTCTTGTCTTACATATATCTATTCAGGTCAGAACTAATTCTCTCTAGTAATTACACGGGTTGTCAGATTCCCTTCAAGATCAGAAAAATTTTACTTTTGCCTTTCAGTTCACTGTCTGCTTTGGATAAGGCTAGCAATGGAAGTATTAAAATACCAAGGGAAAGCCTGCTGTCACAATGAGTTTGATCCAAAGGCCTTTGAAGTCTTTTGTAAACAGTGGTTCCCAATTATTGCTGATGGTCTTTGGATCCACCCATGGCTTTCTACTCCACCAAGAAGAAAAAGTATTAACAAGTTTTGAAAAGTTTCATCTGAAGGGATTACCAGTTTGATTTCCTGAATATATGCTTTATGAAGATTCAGATAAGCATGTCACCACTTGAAAGCTCTCCCTATCACCTCAGGCTGGAATTAAAACTCCTTTACAGTCACAATGCCTAAAGTTTCACAAGAGGAGAATAATTTCAGCCTTACAACCAAGCTCCTCATTGCTGTCTCCTGACTGAGAAAGGATACACTTTCTTTATTCTAACACCAGAACCATCTGCTCCTTTTGGACACATAGTCTTCATTATTGGAATGATTTGAATTCTGGTGCAATATTACTGGAACAATCTTGACATAATTTTTTACTGTAAGAGGGGTTCCTGGACAATTGCTCATTTATGATTGCTATCTTCTCTTTCCAAAGCAGTGTTTCTTTGCAGTAGTCAGACATCTTCTATTTGAAAGACGGCATCTTAATGGAGATTGTAAATTCTATATCCACTGTCATGGACAGAAGTGAGAGTTCATCTCACAGAAAGACCACCTATACCAAGTAGACAATATAATATGTGGCTAATTGTTTACACACTTACTTTCTTTTCCTACAAAGTTTAGGCCTTCTGAGATATTTAGCTCTAAAACATTTAATTGCTTTTGGAATACTTTAAAGGTGATTCAGTAGATGATTTCTTAATATTTAGTTCTGAATCTGATCTGCTACTACCATTGTGTCCAAAGGAGAGCAACAAGGATGGTGAAGGGTCTGGAAGGGATGACTTAGGAGGAGTGGCTGAAGTCACTTGGATTGTTCAGTTTGGAGAAAAGGAAGCTGAGGGGTGACTTCATTGCAGTCTATGGCTTCCTCATGAGGGGAAGAGATGGGAATGGCAATAATTTCTTCACTCCTGTAACAGAAGACACGACTCAGGGAAACGGTAAGAAACTGAATCAGAATAGGTTTAAGTTAGATATTAGAAAAAGGTTTTTCACCCAGAGGGCAGCTGAGGAGCGGAACAAGCTCCCCAGAGAAGTGGTCACAGCACCAAGCCTATCTGAGTTCAAGAAATGTTTGGATGATGCTCACAGGCAGATGGTGTGATCCTAAGGGTACCTTACACAGGGACAGGAGTTGATCCTGATGAGCCCTTTCCAACTTGGCATATTCTATTCTATGATTCTATGATACCATCTGAGGACTTTTGGATTTTGTAGGTCAAAATCTGTACACCTTCACATATGGCTCAGTCTGCTAAATTCAAGTACAGTGCCCAACAATGATGCATTCTGTACCATGTTTCCTTTTAAAAGTAAACCCTAGGAACTCACTGGACTGAGTGTGCATGACATGCAGGAATATATTAAAATGAGCTGAGTAGAATATTTAGGAATGGCACAGAATTTTATCATTTTAACACATGTGCTTTTATCTGCCTATGAAATTAAGGAATTTCTCCAAAAGAAAGGTGAAAACCAGATGGAATCACTCTACATGTGCCTCAACCAAGGACTATTAGGTTGAATATAATCTTGTGGTTATAAACTAGTCTTTAAAATATTAGTTTAGTTTCAGTGATTAAAAATTATGTCTCATAAATTAAATTTCATATGATATCCTAAAAACAGGAAACAGATGTCATTAGACATCATAGGTTCACATAAAAACTAATTACTTTAATGTTGTTTGGAGGTTCATCAGATTATAAAAATGAGCATGAAAGAGTTTCCAAAATATTTTCATTTTAAATGACAGGAGGCTTTGATTAATAATTAAACTTTCCACAAAACAAAATAAAAGTTTGCCTAAATGTGTTGCACTGTAGTCTTGCCTTTTGATAAGGCAGGAGAAGAGAGACACAACTTTGCATAATTAGCAACTGTACCTTAGAAATTAATAGCTACAGAAGAACAATTAAGTTGTGTTTGACTCAAGCTATCTTCTTGCCACCTTTCTGTAGCTATTCATTTCTCCCCATCACTCGGTGAGTACAATGAAAAAAGGATGCATTTCTAATGTCTCCCAATAATCAGGTCACATGGTAGAGCACAAGTTCAGTGTAAAAAATGTCATATGTTTTTTTCCCATGATATAGACATCTCTTCTTGTGAAATATTATTCTCAGAATACACAGTATTTATTCCTTTGGACACAATAAAATACACTGTATAATCAGCAGGATCAAATAGAGATTTTTTCTCCCCAGTCTTCAGTGGAATTGGTAATTTGCTTGTTGATTTTTTTCTTTGCTTGAAATTACCTTAGAAAATGTTTACTTGTTCTTTTACCAAATAGCACAGAAAATAAATGTCAGCCAACCCAAACTGTTGCCTCAAAGAAACAGAACAAACAAATAGCTGTTAGCTAATAATACCGGGGAGTGATACATCAAAGAAGCAGAATTTACACCCGTGCCTTGTCTTGATTACAGTGTTCAAATTTAATTCAGCATGCCACTATTTCCTGCTGGCTGTTCCTCTTCATCAATAACAAACTTTCCTCAGAATCTGTTGATACTGAACACATGGACCCAATTAAATCTGTAATGAAATTTACTTTTTTGCAGTTTCAGCCCTGGTGTGGTCTCTGATTCATTCATCAAAAGGTTTCCATTTTCCAAATAAGACTTTTTCATTTGCAGTGAAACCCCGAAGTGCAGAACTGAACATGCCTTAATCCAGTGTCTTGTGTACAGTGTAAAGTGGACAAATTAGGCACTGAACTCTCTCTGGTGGAGAGCCCCATTTTGCATTTTCACTCAAACAAAATACGACTGCACTAGTTGTAAAGCTGTGAGCTGTTCTAGTCAGACTTGAGTTATAGCAGGATAAGAGCATTTGTTGAATAACACCATAGGTATAATATTTTAATAAAGATGCATATTTAGACAGAATGCAATATACATACATGCAGTGATGACCAAAGACATACCAACAAGAGCACCTGTGAAGATAAACTAATGAAACAGAAAGAATCTAAAAAATCTTGTCACTTTAATCCTCTGCAATTCAGGGTCATGATAGTGAAATATGGGTGATGTGTTCATATCTCATATTCTACTCATCATAGTACCTTGTCTGGTGCTGTTCTGGATTTGTGATGAAAAGAGAACTGGTAACACAAAGATGTCTTAGCTATTGCTGAGCAGTGCTTATACAGAATCAAGGCCTTCTGATGCCTTGATGAGACACCTGAACCCAATGACCAAAGGGATTCTTCATACTATTGACACAGTGCTCAGCAATAAAACCGTGAAAGCAAGTTTGCTAAAGCTGCCATTCCTTGAGGGCTGGCTGGGCATTGGTTAGCTGATGGTGAGGAATTGTGTTTCTGTATTTGTTTGCATAATTTATTTTTCTTTGTGGTTTGTTTTTTAGGAGATGGGAGTTTTGAGTTTGTTTTTACTTACTAAATTGTCTTTATCTCAACCCATGTGTTTTCCCACGGTTATCCTTCCAATTCTATCAACATCCTGTTGCAGGGGAGTGAAGGAGCAGGTATGTGGTGCTGAGCTGCCAACCAGGATTAACCCACAACAACTGGTCATGCAACAAATAACTGGTTTTATTTTTTGCAGCTTCTGTTCCATCTTGCCATGAACCAGACCTTCACTGCACTCACAAACACCTTAAAATGGTGAGTTAGCTTTCATATTGCTTTATGAGGAGAGAAGCACTAATGGAAATGCATAGATGAGGTATCACAAGAAGGTAAAACTGTTTGATGCTAATATTATTGGAAGGGGTGTTGGCAAACACAGGATGCTAGTGGAGCCAGACTGTTCAAAAACATGGGGCTGATGCAGATGGCAGCAGTCTTTCTGAGATGTGCTGTACTCAACAGCACACACAGTGCTCAGACGAGAGGCTGTGTTCTCCAAGCCCACTTGCAGATTACTAATGCCCTGTTTCCGTCTCAGGAATCAGAAAAACAACAAAAAACAAGCAGAAAAACACCATCATTCAGATTTTTCACTAGTTTGACTTCAGGTCTCAGAAAGAAAGAAGGGGTAGTTAGATTCTAGAATTTAGCCAGAGCCTTAGGAAAGTATGGATTGAGGCAAAAGTCATAAATATATATTCCCTGGGAAGCCTTTACCAGAAAGGGAATCTAGAGACAACGACAGCAACATTACAGGAATAATTGATGACAATATATTTCAGATTACCTAGGCCTTTATGTCCTGAAAGAGTAGTGAGAAGTCTCATGCCATTTCAGCCTCTGGAGGCTGTCATACCTACAACTGGAGCACGCAAAGAAAACAGCAAAATGAGCTGCATCAGGAGGTATCATGGGAGGAAGTGGCTAGAAATCAAAGTGTCAGAAGCAAGTTCCAGCAGGGAGACAGAGCATTTAATTTCTAACAATGCCTCGATGGTAATTGCAATAAACCAATCCCAATTCTGCCTGGGATGCAGCTGAGGTATCACTGGCCTGCACTGCACACCACTTAAAGGGGAAGCTCTAGTGTACAGTTTACAATTATTTACACCCAAGAGGGTGCATTCCAGATAAGTCCCCATAACCTTGAGGATTTGCAAGAGCTCTAAAAGGTTTGATCTAGAAGGACGTTCCTTACTGAATGAGCAGCTGAAGGCTGGAAGAGAACCTGATTTTTTTACTTTTTTGCCCCTTAGATGTTTGATACTGCAGAGTGCTATTACACCACAAAACTTCATATGGTCCAGACTACCTGGAGACCATGTAGCTATCTGGTTTTTTTTGACTCGCAGTCAAAACCAGGAACACCTGTCCTACTTAGAAATTAATTGAACAATGTAAAACACTGCACCTCATGTTCTACAAAGAACAACCATTGGAATGTCTCTCTACTTTGGATTTTTCACACTGCTCCTTCACACATTTATGTATTTTTGTCCCTAAACTCCTGAGAGCAAAGTTCTTCCTTCCTGTGCTTCTGTGTTTTGTATAACATCCAGAAGAAGCTAAGCAAATGAAAACAGAAAAAGGACCTTCCAGTTCAGGTTGGAAGCTGCTATGAGAGAACTGGTGGATTTAATTATTTTTACATTATTTATGTAGCCACTCAGCCTCTGAAGAAGCATCCTTTACCAATAGCCTGGCACAAAATATAAAACAGTTATAAGTTGTTTTTCCCATTATCATGACTATCTGCTTTGTCTTCCTGAATAGGGTGTTGCATTCTGGGTTTTTCCAGCTATTTCTATTCTGGATGGAAAAAAGTCCTGTCTTTCTTTGCTTGCCTTTGTCACTGCTGTTTTATACTGTTGTACTGAGTGCTTTTGCCAGTGATTCGGGATGTCAGTCTGTGGGGTGTCAGTAGTGGATAGTCCTTATTGGCCTGTGCAGTCTTATTCTTTCATCTGTAAGCCAAGTGCAAAGCACAAGAGTCAATTGGAACTGCTGTTGGTCTTCAGCATGGCAATGTCCATCTTTGCTGCAAGCAGCTTGCAAAACCATATTCATTATATGTTTATAGTTGCCTTGTTCTTCTTCTTTCTCCTTTTCTTCCTTGTTCTGTTAAAAAAAAGGAAACTACAGCAGCCATCTAACCCACTCATGCTTCCTGGTCAATCCTCTCAGCTTTCATGTCTCCTATCCCTGAAGCCAGAGACAGGATTTCAGTAGCTGTATAATGGAAAGTCCTGCCCATGTGAAATACCCCCATCAGGAGGCATCTTTCTGCAGTTCTTGTGTCATATGTGCCAGCCCCATGCAGGTGTGCTTCAGTGTGCTTTGTTCTGTGTTTTTGAAGTACCTAAATCTCTTTCCAAATATAAACCTTTTAAATATGACACAAAAAAAAAAAATAAAAATTAAAAATATTTAATTTTAATATAAAGAAAATATAAATATAAATAAAAAAATGAAAAAATAAAAGAAAAGAAGTGTATGATGCAAAAATGTAGCAACTCAAACTAAATTGAGATGGCTCCATTTTTCTTAGAAATATAGCCTATCCTGAACAGAGGTTTTAATGCAAAGTTGTTTCATATATGTTTCCTATAATTCTTCTATGAGGTCCAACTCTTTCCAAAGCAGAAGTAGGTCCCTGGTTTTCATAGTCACCCAGAATTAGAAGATTTTTAATGAAGTTAATTTTGCAAAGAGATGTCACCACATTCTTTTTTTTTTTTTTCAGCCAAGGAAGGAAGGAAGGAGAGCCAAGAGGCTGAAGTTTGCTGTGCCTCAAGAAGATGGCATCCTGCCAGCTTCTCCTTGCAGGCATATCCATGTGCCTTAAGAAGTGCTTAAGTGCAAATGGCATGTAAAACAGAAACACCTGTCATTATTGTGCTGGGCGTGTGTCTATGGATAATTATGTGAAGCTTTGCAAAAAAAGTGTACTTTCCTGCTCAGAGAATGTAATTTAAAGTTTTACTGTGTTGAGAATTGTGGCTGAAGCCTTTGTGCTGGTTTTCTCAACATCTGTTCTCAGAGGTGCCCAGAGGGGCATTGCTCAGCCCTCCCTGGAAGGCACCAGCACACCTGCACCTCCCAGCCTCCTCCTGGCTGTCTTTTCACACTCATCTCACCCCAGTTCACCCTTGCCCATCAGCCACAGAAGATGGCTACACTGCAATGAGGCTCACCTAAGAACTTTTCCTTTCATGTCCAGAGGAGTAAATCTGTCATTTATATTGTATATGCAAATTTTTCAGCAATAACTCACCACCTTATTGTCTGTCTTCATCAGCAAGCAGTAAAGCCCCGCTGAGACTTTGAAAGTAGTTTTGCAAAGGGAATTTGTGCTTTGATTTGGTTCCAGCATGGCCTGAAGCCAACCCAGCAATGACATATAGATGGGATGTAAGCAAGCATCAACTTGGGCTCCAGAGCAGTTTGGTCCATATGATGTTTCAGAACCTCAGTACTTGTGACAAGGAACAGCCCTTATGATTTGAGAGCACCTCCCTCTAAATGAGGCAATGAGTCTTTGAGTTCAGTATGGAAAGAGGACATTTTCTTATGGATCTCCTCAGGGCTGCTAATATGGAGTGCACCTCTGTGACATAAGAGTTCTTCATTTCCCCTTCCTCTGAGATAATTAGGATAAATTTTTCTTTCCATAAACCTGAATGTAGCTGGTACTTCGGAGGGAAAAATCCCCATCTCTGGTGCATTAAAGTACAAGTTTTAGTGGTGGCACTTAAAACATGGGGAATACAGTATGTCAGAGGGCAAATAAATGTACTGAAGGAGAGCACATTTTTATACTACAGAGAAGCTGTTCAACTGTCTGCACTCTGGTTGTGCAGAGTTAAGGAGGACTATGATTCTTAAGGAAGTACATGAACTGAAGAGGAAGGGTATAGTATAGCACAGAAGATGCTGATCTGGGCCCAAAGAATACCTTGCAGTGATGAATTAGAGTCAGAGAAATTTATGTTTCATCTAGATCAGTTACTGAAGTACAGCCACAGATCCCTTGCTATCCTGCAAATCTGATCTGTAGATGTTGTATTGTCTACTTATTATGCATCTCCACAGAAGTAATCAGTGAAACCTAGGCGTTCACAAGAAAAAGATGTGGCAAGGGACTACTTACCACTTGAAGTAGACTGTTGGGAAATGACAGAATTGCTGCCAGGGACTAGTCTCTGGTAAATTTTGAAATGTAAATAGTTTCACATGCTGTGCTAAATTTTCATTAATAAGGATGTTTATTGCAATCTTCCCACAATTTTTCAGAATAGTCCAAAATATGCAGCAGCAGGGGTTCGTTTATTGCGTTGATTGTTTTTTAAAGTTGGTTGAAGTAAAACGCCTACTTTTTAGAGCCAATTTTTCATGTCCCTGCATGAAAAAGAAGATATTGTGCTTGGCTGTAATGAATAGTAGATTTTTTATTTTTTGTCAGTCTTAAAATACTGCCTAGCCTTCTAGCTCCTAGAATCTCGTCTGCCATACTTCATACCAGCCCATAAAGTGCTCCCCTGAGTCCTAGCCCAGAGCAATTGCCAGTGAAAGGGACTGATAACTCTCTGCAGATGTCCATCCACACCTTTCATTACTAAAGTTTTTTTCAGCTCCATGAATGAAGATATCTGTACAGGAGCATATGCACTTCTATATACACTTTGTACATGAAACCTGCACTCTGTTTTTTTCCAGAGTTACTTTTTAATTAATGAGTAAGACAGTTTGAGATGCTGATGCATTTGCTTTCATTCCTCTTGCTGCAGAATTCTTTCCCAAGTAGTTAGGAATTGAATCATTCTTTAGAAATATCCTTAGAGTTTTTCAGTCTCACATAGCAGCTCCTTAGTCTTGATTTGTGTTCCAAATAAAAGTATTTCATCCTGAAACATCTTAGGACTTCAACTCAGTCTTCACTGGGAGAGATGGGCCACGTATTGATCCAGATCTTAATCAAACCTATATCTCTCAGCATGTTCATAAAAACTGCAAAGAACTTCAGGACTTAACAAATCTAGTGCTCAGATATTTCAAGGTTGCTCAGTATCAAACTAAACTGGACTATAAAGAAACATGTGAAGTACTAACTACTGGAGTTTTGCTAATGTTTTTTTTAAAAGGAAATCTGAAATTTGAAGTTCTGCTTGCAGTGGAACCCAACATAAGAATCAGAATAGATTCCTTTAGGAGCAGGTATTCAGAGAACAACACTCTTTCAAGAATGAGAGCTTTCCTTAAGAACAGTCTATGAAGGACTGCTTCAGCATATTTTTTCTTTTAATAAGGATACAGTAATAATAGAAAAGATGAGAGAACAACTTAAAAATAGTTTTTGTGGTAAGTAAAGAGTTAATTTTCCATTTAGTTCCAAGTTCCAGAATAGGGTAGAGGAAACTGAAAGCTTATTTGCTGGGCTGATGCTTCAGCTACTTAGCTCTTTGTTGGTATCTGTGGACCATGACTTTTTCTGATGAAAAATCCCATTCTGGACCCAAGCAGATTCCCCAAGAGGGCTCTTTTTAAGGCCTTCAAGAAATATTTGCTTCAATAAATGTAGGATGTTGTCTTCATAATCTTCATAATACCTCTGGGGAAGCTGTTTTACTGCTTACCCACTCTCATGTCAGAATTTTCCTTGTTGCAACTTGTGATAAGTGTCTCTCATCCTTTCTTTATACACCTTCAAGAAAAGTCTGACTCCCTCTTAACCAAGATGTTGGGCAGTTAGACCCAACAGTTAGAACCCTCTTTAGCCTGCACTTCTCCAGCTTAAGCAAACCAGACCCTTCAGCCTCTCTTCCTTCTTTTTATGCTCCAACCCCTAATTACCTTGGTGGCTCTCCACTGGATGCAATTGCCTGCTAGTATCTCTCTTGTTACAAGTCAGATGAAAACTGATATGGACTCACAAGGGCTGAATAGAGTGGACTAATGACTTTCTGGAGTAATTAGCTTTCTGATGCAGCCCAGAATTTCATGAGCCTTTGTCACTGAAAGTGAAGCCTGTGGACTTCCACAGTTTTCCTCCCTAGCCAGTCAGACCCCAGACTGGGATCATTCTGCAGGACTTTGCATTTACCACTGCTAAATTTCTTGAGATAATTGTCCACTTGCATATCCAGGTTCTTCAATGGCAATCCTATTCTTCAGTAAGTAGACAACTTCAGATAATAATTTATTTGTATTAATGGATGAAATCCACTTTAATAATTACTACTCATTCCTAGAAGTAATTCACATGGTGCTTTGTTACTTAGCAGTATTCTATGAAGCTGTGTATGTCTCCAGGATTAAGATTAAAGGTACTTTCAGTTAAAGCTACCTTTTCTATAAAAATAGGTTTAATAGAATCATTAAGTTTTTAACTTAATTCTATAAGACGAAGTTAAAAATAAGTTTCATATTGTTCCCTTGTTGTTCAAGTTAATGAGTAAAAATCAATAACTTTTTTTTCCAGCTCTGGGCTGCTAGCTCAACAACAATAGGCCAAGCAAAGTGTTTCCACTCACTGGGTTTCCATTGTCAGATGTTTGCCAAGTGTTCAGAAAGTTTCTTGGCTTGTGTTTACAGCACCCAAGGCTCCCAGGTGGTCTCTCCATCCAATTACTGACCAGGCTGAGATTTACTTCTTTGACAAGCTGGAGGTGTCTTCAGTCTGGCATAGCCACAGGCAAAATGCACTAATATGAAACATTCTATTTCAGTGATATGTTAAGCAATACATGTTTCTCAACTCCCTTTTTGGACTGCCAAGTAATTTCTGGAATAGGAAATTTATTAGAACTTGGGCTTAGTTTTGTCAAGATCCTCAAAGTTTACCTCAAAGATTACCTCCATCAGACGTTGCATCTGTGATCTGCATTGGAATATTCTATTTATAGTCTCAAAAAAATCCTATTAAACAATAGAACAGGAATAAAAAAGTACTCTGTTTCTACCATGATAATACTTTCATCCTCAGTAATATTCTGCAGAAGATTTTTCTTTCTGTTCCAAGTTGCAGAAAATTCAACCAAGTGAGTTCAGGAAGAAAGGAATATATGCCAGAAGGATAAAATAGAAAGAGTGAAAGTATGAGTCTTTCATCATGTGATGACCACAACAGACACAGAAGCAGTTGCTGCTATTGGCACTATCATCGGTAACATCTATGACCTACACAATGGCAAGACTCAAAAAAGAATACTTGGAAAGCTCTGTACTGGAGAACAAAGACACCATAAAGCTTGTTTAAATCATAGAGTGGTCATAATAGATGACATAAAGGCTGGTGAGAGAGCAAAACCAGGAGTTTAAATAAAAGACACATTACCTTTATATGAGGTCCACTCTTTGGAAAACAGCGAGGAAAACTTAGCTATTAATTTAGAGTTTAATAAAAAACTCTAAACAAGGGCTATGTTATAGTAAGAAAATTCAAAGAAATCATATTCGTTCACAAAGAACTAATGATGAACAACTTGCATTGTGCAGATTATTCCCAGTGTCCCAAGAAATCAACAATAATGCAATTTCTATTTTTAATCCATTTTACTAGTAGAATCTCAGGAATCTGTAGGGCTCTGTAGGCAGGAGACTCCACTCTCTAATCCTGCTGAAGGACTCACAGTTGCCAGCAACTAGATTTGTTAGGATGTCCTCTTCAGATGTTACTGTTGGTTCATCACAATGATTCCCCTATATGATGGTGTAGCAAAATCAGTGGGTAAGAAGCTGGGTCAGGGAGCTGCTGTCATTTTTACCATATTTACTGTTGCTGCTTTTCTCACTGGACATGCAGCATGACAAGCAGATTAACCAGTTGACCAGGGCAAGAATAAAAGGCTGTCCTACTGGGTTCACTTGACTTCTCTGGTTCCTCTGGGATGAGACTTATTCACAACCAGAATCATAGAATCATTAAGGAAGGAAAAGACCTCTAAGATCATAAAGCTCAACAGGCAACTCAGCACTACCAGACAACTAAACCATGTCCTCAAGTGCTACATCTACAGATTTTTTTAACACCTCCAGAGATATTGACTCCATCACTTACCTGGGCAGCCTGTTCCAATGCCTGAACACTCTTTCTATAAAAAAATTTTTCAAATATCCAATCTAAAACTGCCCTGGTGCATTCTGAGACTATTTTCTCCTGTCCTATTTCCAGTTACATGGAAGAAGAGACTAACACCCATCTCAATACAACCTCCTTCCAGGTAACTGTAGAGAAGACAACAGTTTTTCTTATATGGGCTCTTCCCAGGTTGAAATAAAAAAACTGGGTTTTTCTCTTGTGATTTGTTTGGAAAGAAAATGGAAAACACTAGTGCAAAAGATTTCCAAGAAGCCTTAGGCAAGCTGTAGACACAATAGTAGAAGAGGAAAGACTAAAGCAGAGCGAGTTGGAAGAAAGCTAGGAGACAGGGAGCTTGAGAATACAGCAGAAATATTAGAAACATTTCTTTAATGAGAAGGTGGTCAAATGTTGAAACTTGCTTCCTAGAGAGGAGCTCCAAATCTGTCAGTGTGTAAGAGATATTTGGACAGTACCCTCAGTAACAAACTTTAACTTGGTCAGCCCTGAAGTGGTCAGGCAGTTGTACTAGATGATCACTGTATGTCCCTTCCAACTGAAATATAATATTGTTTCTATTCTACTCTACTCTATTTTGAGGTGTGTATGAATAAGAAGGGTAAAGTTCTGTTGCAGAAATATAGTTGCTTCTTTTTACCTGCTTCAAAACATTCCTCAAACTAGTAGAAAACTCTTGTAAAACTGACTGACCTAACACTGTCTACCCAAGTAGCAACTACTCATTGTACCTTCACAGCTTGGAAAATAAAGCAAAAGACAACTACCACAACTGCACTAGTACCACTTATTCCATAAAGGGAAGGATGGCTTTACCCTCTAGGCATCACTAATAAGGAGGCTTTGGAGATCTTGGGATAAAAATTGCAATCAGAGCCTTGGTCTATTTGTTACAGTTCCTTAACTGAGGCAGAGGTCAGACTCTAGGCTCTGCACCATTTGTCTTTATTAGAAGTTCTACAGAAGCCAGGTCATCAGACATTCCTGGAATGACTTCTGCATACCTTGGGTGTTGCAGACAGCCAATTACATATATCCAGGTACTTACTCTATAAAAGGACCATGGTTCTCTAGTTCCTGGTTTAAAATCTCTCGAAGCAGCTGCTTCTTTTCTTAATTTCAAGGTAAAGGACAATTCTTTTCCCAAAGAGTCTTATAAGAGCCAGTATTTTAAATGAGCCTGTATTTTTAAAACCTTGAAATAGGACTTTTCTGAACTATATTTCCTTGAAAAACATCTCTTAGTTTTTCCAGGGAAGAGGTCTCACGTGGGTGAAACAAAGTGTACTGCTCAAGCTCTAATCTCCCATTTATGCACATGTCTATGTATATATGCAGAAATATTCCTGTTGATGTAGGACTTTTCATAAGCAAAATACACAGTGCATTTGTATCTGTAAAACTGGGGTTCATGCACTATCATACATACCAAAAAATTTGGTATTACTAATGGCAAGATGTTGAAGAAAGAACCTGGAGACTTGAGTTCAAAAGGATAAAAAATTCTTATAATTTATAATGTGGAATCCATTTTGAGCCTCAAGAGGTATCACAAAGTAATGGTTTTCTGGCTATCAGAAAACTGCTAATCAACAAGCAAGCTTTATGTTTTGCCAGGTCACCTCTTCAATAACACTGGCTAACACAAAAACATTTTGAAATTTCTCATTTCCTAAGTTACTCCAATGTAAACACATGATTAACTTTATATCTGCACTCTAAATGCTGCAGTTTTCCAACTTTTTAGTTAAACTTTCTCTTTGCAAAGGAACTCTTACCCATTTTTATTGCAATGTGATATTACTTTTGTTTTAAAACTGAATGTTATTTAAGCATCTAAAAATTAACATGCTCTTTGGAACAAGAAGTGTAAAGAGTTTGAAAACTCAATCCTTTTTTCTGTCTCAAGAAAACAACACAGACCATAACACTTAAAAAAATTCCAGCCATTTGGTCAGCCTGAAACAGTGGTCAGTTCCATGGCAAAAAACTTCATTGAAATAAATGCATTTAATAAAACTTGCATAATGAGAACAATTACAATTTTATTGCATTAGAGCTCTGAACAAGCAGCCATACATTTATTTTGCCTCTGCAGGAATAACACAATTCATATCTTCAATGCCCACTTTTCATTGCAAAAAATGAGCTAATACTGTCAGCCACACCAAGTTCCTCCCTGATGTCCAATCTGCATTATTGGACAACACATATAAACAAAACAGCCCAAGGCATGACTCCTGCTCATTCAAAATAAGAAATAGCAGGCATGAAATCTTCTTCCCTCCTTCTACTGAGAGCCAGAACCAGGGAAAAAAATATAGTATGTAAGTGGTTCCAAATGAGCCTTCAAAGTCGGGAGAACACGTTCATAAATATGACTCTTGAAAGGTCAATATTTGAGGTGAATAAGCAGTGAATACAGACTAACATAAGAAAACTAAAAAATAACTTAGTTAATATAAAGTAAAATATAGGCTTGCTTCTCTAATGATATTTCCATTTGTACTAGCAACAGAAAGTACGAGGAATAAATTAATGGACTGAAACTTGATATTTCTGAATTCTTTCATAACAACTTGTTGCCCTTCAATAAATTGCCAATGATATTCATTGGAAAATTGGGTTTAATACCACTGCACCAGCATCCACCAGAAGAAAGGACAAGCCACCAGGAATCTCAGTCCTCATAGGACTTGCCACTATATCCTATTATAGTAGTATTATAATATTATATAATAAGTAATAATGAATAAGTAATAATTAAGTGATATTACATAATAAATAATATTATAGATATTCCCCATTATTCCTATATTGGTGTTCATCAGGATTTCCAAGAAAACATAGTCATTTGACTGTCTTTCATTTTAGAACTCTAACCTCTGGGAAATGTGGTGACAAGGCAGTGAAGAAATAGTAACAACAAGCTCTTCTGCTTTCTCTGAAGAGAATTATTACTAATCCTAAATCATTTTAGCTACTCTAAGGTAAATGGTTTCATTTCTAACTAAACTATAGAAATTAAACAGGAAGGGCATAATCAACATGTGAATCACTACAGCCAAGTGCAAATTAAAAAAAAAGGATTCCGTTCTTCCTGGCGGCTATCAATGGAAAGGTTTTTTTTTTCATTCCAGCCATGCCTCCTTGAGTGTTGACAAGGTATGATGTTTTCTGGTGAAGAGCAGTTCTGTTCTGAGGGCTTTCTGCCAAACAGCATCAGATCACAGCAATGTTTCTGAAACAAACCTCTTCAGGTCTAGAAATCCCACTTGTAGATGAACAATTGCCAGTACTAGATCAAGTCTTCCATAGCTTTGTCTAGCCAAGGCTTGAAAACCTCCAAGTACAGAGACTCCATCAGGTCTCTTGGTGACCTACTCCTTTGCCTCTCTACCCTCCCTGTTGTAAAAGCTCTCAAAATTCACTTCATGCATATTATATCACCTGCCACTACAGCAAAGAGTTAAGCTCCATAACCTATGCAACTTCCATTCAAGCATTTGTAGGCTGCTGCCAGAATTAGCTTCCTTTTTGTCATGCTAAATGAATAAAGCTTCCCCAACCCCTTTGCAAAGTCCATCTGTTCAAAATCCCTGAACACTGAAGAAAGCTTCCATTGGACTATTCCCTTTTACCACTTGAAAAGGGACTCAAGACAGCCTTCCAGGTAGGGTCTCACCAGGGACATGCAGGAGGTTATAATAAATTCTGCTGGCATCACCATCCTAAAGTATACAATTGCTACTATGCACTTTCCTTCACTCGTAGCAAGACTGTACTTTTGGGTCATATTGAAGCTGCTTCACAATAAAGCCCCTTGGTGTCCCTGGGGAAAAGAAACTGAAAATGAGTCATTAGTGTGCACATGCAGCAATGAAAGTCAACCAGTTTTCGAGCTGTATTTAAAGTTTAGCCAACAGTCAAGGGAAATGACTCTTCCCTCTTTACAGCTCTCGTGAGACCGCATGTTCTGTATTCAGTTTTGGGCTCACTCCAGTAGAAGAAAAATTTTGTCCTCTGGGCTCACTCCAGTATGAAGTCATGAAGATAGGGGGCTGCAGCACAGAATGTTCAAGGGGAGACTGAAGGAGTTGGGTTTGGTCAGCATGGAGAAAGAAGGCTGTGGGAGATATTATTGCTGCCTACAACAATGTACAGAGGACAGAACTACTCTTCTCAGAGGTGTTGAAGAGACTGTAGGCAACAAATAAAATCTGGAATACAAAAAATTCCAAGTCAATGTAAGGAAGAATTCCCAACATGAATGCAGAGAAACACTATATCGTATTGAGGTTGTGGAGTGTCCAGACTTGAAGATATTCAAAACACAACTGCACAAGGCCTTGAGTAACACGATGAAATGACTCCGCAAGACAACCACGAGAGACCTTTCCAACCTATGTGAGCCTATAATAATCTTTGCTCTCCACTTTATTTTCAATATCCCCTGGTGCAAGGGTTCTACTCACCCAACCCATTACAAATCCTCCAGGTGAGGATAAGATGCTTTTTTCTGAAATTCATGCTGAAGTTCATGAAATTCCTCAAGTTTCTCAAGGTCCATCTGGATAGAAACTGTATCTTTCACTGTATCAGCAGCTCCTTCCTAACCTAGTAACACTTGTAAATTTGCTGGACACTGCTTTCTATTTTATTATATAGGTCACTGATAAATATACTGAAGAGTATAAGATTCATCATCATCCCTGGAACACTGTGCTTGTTCCTGGCTTCCAGCTGGGCACATATCCATTGAGTACTACACTTTCGGCCTGGCAGCACAGCCAATTTTCATCTCACTCAATGGTCTGATCATCCAGCCCATACATTCTTGGTTTCCAGATGAGAGCTCTGAGGTCAGAAACCTTACAAAAGACACATCCACCTCCCTCCCCTCTTTCTCATAACCAGCCATTTCACTACAGAAGGCAATCAGGATGAGTGTTTCTGATTTCCTCTCCTTGTCCTGTTTTAGTTTAGAAATGAGTTCCAACAGAAGTTCATGCATCTCTATCTCTGCAGAGACCAAGGTGAGCCAGCAGCTGACAGTGTTCCAGATGCTCTTTTTTTTGCAATTCTTGAATATTTCCTTTTTCCGTTCAACACAATTTTTCACAGACAATACACAGGAGCCATGCAATCACAGCAGCCAGCAAGGCAACTACTGCAGCCAACTTCTTCAGCACCTTTAGGTCTGTCCCAGGATTATAAGTATCTCCAGCTGAAGTAGTTTCTAACTTGTTCACTCAGTGCTGGCTCCTTCTCAAATTCTTCTGGTACTTGCAGGGATCAGAGAAGGTTCTGCTTGTGATGAGCAAGATTAAGAAGGCCCTGAGTACTTCAGCCTTTTCCATGTAATCCATACTGTGTTGTCTCTCACATATCAATAGCCCCTTTATACGTTCCCTATACAATTTGTCCTTATTGCTCAATTTAATGAAATTACTTTTATCTTCACTGGGTTTTGACTTTTACCGTTTTGCCTCTAAGTACGTTAGAAATCCTTTTGTATTCTTCCTTTGTTGCCTGTCTTTGTTTCCATTGTGAAGATGTTCACTGTATTTTAGTTCATCAAGAAGCTCCCTTCCAGTCAGGCTGGCCTTGTGCTGAAACTTCCTTTGCTCCCACAAAAGGATGGCTTATTCCTTATGCTTCAGTGAACTCACTTTGAAAGAGTCATCCAGCTTTGTTGGGCACCCTGCCTCTGCATGGCTGCTTCCCAGAGGATTTTGCTTAGCAATTCCTTTAATGATGAAGCCTGTTCTATTAAAGTCTAGACCCCTTGCTCTGCAGCTTTATATCCAGCCTTCCTCGAGATCTTGAACTCTATTGCCTTGTGTTCCCTGCAGCCTAAGATGCCATCAATGACTGCATTTTTTCAACAGTCCTTCTCAGTCTGTTTGCATTAAGTTTGCATGAAGCCACATTGCCCTCACAGTAGTTGTCTGGATAGTTGTGGCCACTCAGGATATATGCCTGCAGGTGGGACATTTTCAGTAATTGCTTGAAGAAGGCCTCTTCCTCTGCTTCCTATCAGTTGGCAGACTCCCAAGATGTCCTCAGTGTTAATTCTTCCTCCAAACCTAATGCAGAAGCACCTAATAGGTGTGTCTCTCTCTTTTGCCACATAGAGCTCTGTGAAGTCAATGAGATCCTTACTATAAAAGATGGTCCACTCCTTATCTTCCCTGAATATCACTCCTCAATGGCATGTTTGCTCCATGGATTCTCTTCCCAGCAATATCTTAGAGACAGTAACCAGTTTTATTTGCACTAACTAGTGTTATGTTGCTTTCAGTTTGCTTTAAAGTTCTTTCACTTTCCTCCAGTGATTAGATTATCCTTTAGGACTGCTGAGAAAACAAGCTCTATGGTAAAAATTGTAAGCCATATTAAAATGCACTGGTTTCCTAAATGTAATGTAAAACATTTGGATTTCATTTTCTTTCAGACACATTAAGTTTTTATTACCTCATTTTTAAAAGATTGTCCTGTGCTCCATCATACATATTTGTATTTGGCACATTATCCAATTACCGGTAATTTATTTTAAGATGGAGTTTGGCATCCTTGCATTTTGTGATTTTTAAAATTCTTTTCTGAGTTCTCCTAGAAATCCACATTAATTTCTCAGTCAGACACAAACAATCATCTGCAAGTTAACCCAAAGATAAATTCTCAAGTGTAAGTAGAGCACACTAGCTCATTTTGCATCAAAACTTGAGCACTAACAGCAGAACTGTATTGGGACATTAATTTTTCTTTCATTTCATTACATGTTTGAAAAACAGTATTATGACTTCAACAAAAGTACTATTTTCAACAACCATTCTTTTTTAGTAACAAAAATTAAGTGCTATTCAACCTTATGCAAAATATTTTTAGACTTTTATAAAGTCAGTAATCTATGTACAAAAACATTTGCAAAAAACCTAAATGATAGCTATTTTCATGTGAAAAAAAAAAACAAACCACTTTTTAATTTCTTGTGAAATATAGGGCATTCTATTTTTAAGAGGTTGCTGAAGACAACATCTATTAGAAGCATTGGCATTTAGCACCACTATGAACCTTATCACTTAGCTGTAGCTTTCAGTGTGCTTTGATACTCTTGGTGTCCTGTGGTTTGCAGCTGGCTTCCAGATTCGAGAGTTTTTTCTGCCAGAACAGTGTCAGAAAACTGTGGTCTCAAAGGCCAAAACCAATGATCTTTGTGTGAGCTGATTCTGAAAAGACTTCTGCTTCTGCACCTGCCACCAACGCTCCTTGCAGCTCTGGGCAAGTCATGTTCCTCACTTGTATTTTTCAGGTTAATAATTCTCTTTTATCTGACTCCTTCCAATGCATCGTCCTTACGGCAGAGATCATCTCTTCCATGGTGTAAGAACTTCGCCCACTGCATAAGACAGAGCTTGCTGATCCCCAATCAGATTTGACAAAAAAAATGCAATTCTTTCTTTCAGACTCATGTTGAAAAAAGTCCAAATTTTAAAAGTTTAAAAAACTCTATCAATGACTACATTTAGGCCATATCAAATTAGATATTTTCCAGCTTCTGACCCTGAAGCTTTTCTTAAAATTTGAACTCTGCAAACAAAATATTTTTAGCTCAGAACCCTTGGCTAATTTATTTTCATTTTGCTTCAGTTTTGTATGCCTTTGTGCTTCCGGTTTCTGGCAACATCTATGAGTAAGAATGCCAAAGTTCGCTATTCAGATCATATACTTTGCCAAATGAAAAGGGGAAAACACTCAAAATCATGTAATGCAGTCTTTTCTCATGAGTCTTCTGTTCTCATGAACTTTGTGGGCCAATTTTGGAAATGCAAAAGTTCATAATTTAGGAGACATCAGATAAGGAGTGAAACTTCTGGGATTCACCCATTTGTCACTAATTCCTCTTCCTTCTTGCAGCATAGCAAGACATTTGAAGGGAGGAAAAAACAACAAGGAAGGAAGTCCAGAAAATGTGAAAATTTGAATGAGAGTATCCTTGAGCAGACTCAAAAGAAAATCCTGGAGAAAATATATAAATAAAAGATTAAAATAGGATGGAGGGAGATGATTTCAGAAGGTGAATTACAGAGAGGTAAAAGGGGATGAATGACTAAGGCAGGCTTTTAAGTGAATTTGTACTTTGTCTTACAAGCAACACCAGCTTAAACTGAACTCCTCAGTACACACAGCTAAGGCTGAGTTGAGTGCTACCTAAAATATTTAGTCTCTTATCACCTTCTTTTTTTTTATAAATCAGTAATTATGTTTTTTCAGTCCAGTGTTGATAGTACATGAGCATCTTGATTTTTATACTTAGGTATTTGTTGGAGTATTTATAATGGGCCTCTATAACTGTGATACATGCCTGTCAAAACTCTTTGTAATAAAAGGCATTATTAAACTTGCAGATAAACACCGTATGTTCGAGTACTGTATAACAACATATGGGAACTTCATGTAGTTGCATAAAAATCCTATGTGGGAAAAAGGAAAATAAAATATTCAGGTTAGCCTTTACTTATCTGTACAGCTATCTATCTGTGTTCTGTGAACTTGCACCATGGCCTCTGAAATTCTCTAGCTATTTAAAGACTCTTGATATAAAGACCCTTATAAATTTCTATTGACTTGGAACTTGTAATAACATACATTTTCAGCACATGGTCCTTATGTCATCTGATCAAATGATCCTAATCTGAATTTTCACAGCCTTGCATGACTTTTAGCCACATGACTTTCATTACATTTTGTGGATATCAGGAGGGTAAAACTCTCACACATCACTTTGAAAATGTACTCCTTTAAAGTGCTATTGTTCATCATGTTCATGGGTGCCTGCTGGGTTCCTTGCGGTGCTTTCTTAGTCTCACATACATTCTGTGGATGATGCAAAACTGCTCTTCTCACCCACCAGACACTAATACTACTTTCCTTGCTAAAGTCACAAGTCTGAAAAATCTGTATTTTTTTAAGGAAACCTATTTTATGACTAACTGATATTATTTTATTTAGTGTTTAGCAAAATTTGATTTAATTTTTATTCTTCAGTTCTAAAAAAACCAGAATAATAGTGATAAATGTAAGAAACCTCTTAATAGCAATATAATATATATGTTAAATATGCATATATCTATATAGAGACATACTGGTAAATGTTGTATATGGAAATAAATGTAGTGGGCAAAGATATGAAATACACATATTACTAAGATGTGACTGAAATTAAATCTAATTTTCCCTTACATTTGACTCAAGGCAACAACACAAAATGTGTCTGTCTGGTTCTCAGATTAGTTGTGACCTTTAACATTAACATTGAGTAGTGCATGAATGACTCTGACAATCAGAGACTAGAGAGGCCCAAAATTATTGAGCAAAAAGTAAACTGTGCTGCCTGCTTTGTAAGTTACCCTGTCTGGAATCAGTCACTTCCAGCCTGAGATTGCCTCTCCATTTCTGTCTTAAAAGGCTGACCTCTCTTCTGCAAAAAAAAGACAAGTTCCACCCTACTGTTATACAGTGACCACGAAGTATCTCTTAGGGTTAGCTAACAAGTTGTTCTCTCAGCCTTATCATAGCTGCTTTATAACAAAGAGCACCAGCAAACATTTTTTCCAACAGGATCATTTATGGTGTTCTCTGATACCAGCCGTTTTTTCTTTCATTTTTGCAATACGAAGCCTCTCAAAACTGCTGGGAGAAGTCCAGGAGTCCTGCTCTCACATAGATTTCTGCCTATTCAGCTCTTTCCTCCTTCAAATGAGGAAAAAGAAGAACATTACAACCATCAATTAATATCTGAAATTTTTCTTTTCAATTGTAAAAAGACTTCTGTCTGCTGTAAAAGAGAATGTTGCAGTCTTTGCTGGCATTCACAGAAATGGTCCTTTATTGGAGATACCTGATCAGGTGGTTATCTTGTTGCACCAATGTAATATAATTCACAATAACAAAAATCTTACCACTGAGTACCTTCTGGTATAAAATTGTGTGCTTTAAGGAAGGTATTTTAATTTCTGCCCTCTTGGAGACAGATCCACCTGCCAAGAATTTAACTGATGCTGGGCGGTCAGTGAGACAGAGAGATCCATCCAGCTCTGGCCTTCAGACAATTTCTCATTGTCTGAAGATTTTAGGGAAAATCTGAAAAAGGGAAAGATTTCCACTAAACATACACTTTTTTAGTGAAATATATTTAAAAAAAACCAAAAAACAAACAAAAAAAAAAAGCTATTCCTTCCCTTAATTACATCAACTTTATGCCTAATGCTCAGTGGGACGTATCCAGGCCCTGCTGACTCCAAAAGGCTCACTACTTTGAGGTGCATCTGCCTGCACTTACAGGGAGTGTGCCAAAAATAGCAAAGCCTTAGATTCCACAGCCAAGCTTTCTGAAAACAGAGACCCCAAACCAGTAAATTCTGACATTAGAATGAGTCAACTGCAAGAGATAAGACAGATTAAAATAAAAGATTAGAAGACAAAAACTTGCCCCTTGGCTTGTAGATCCTTCTCACCACTCTTCTCTCAGGCCAACAGCTTTCTCCTGGCTCCCTGCATTGCAGGACACACTGGGCAGCCTGTGTAGGGTCCACTGGGAAGGTCTCCTTCCCATCACCCCCAAGACGTGTATATTTGTTCTCTAAGCTTCTTTTTGGTTTTCTATAAGAAGAAAACTTCCAGTGTTTATATGCCGCAGGTTCCTGCCTGGCTCCCTCACACTGACTGTCCCAGCTTCTACTCCAGATGTGCATGCCTAGATAGCAGAAGAGAAATCTCCTCACAGGATCTTCATCTGTCCCAGAGAGCAGCATCTAGAAAAAAGCAAGAAGGAGTCTCCTCCTGCTGCCCAGACACTTCTACAAGCAGAAGTCCAGATGCAGTACACCTACAGCAATTAGTAAGTACCTGAGTGTACGTGCTATTACCACCACTGCTTTGTTGCCTATGTGAAAGGCCACAGTCATTCTCATAACACAAAAACTCTTTATGTGAACAAGAAAACCATTTTATCTTCCAGATAGTATGAGGTATTTCCTAGTACCTGCATCCTTCGTTTCAGTTCAATCCCTTCACTTCTCACTTTCAACATGAATTCAAAACTTGCTCACTTTGGAGCTTCCCAGATGTAGCAAAAGTAGAGGTCTCAGTATCACCAGCTTGAACTGAGGGTCAGCCTTTTTTTCACTTTTCCATTCATGGGTTATTGCTAATAAGTTTTTAGGAGGATTTAAAGCTTTTCTCTTTTTTTTTTTTTTGCCTTTAACATGATAGGAGGAAGATGATAAGTTTGCTGGTTCCTTCTCTATCACCTGGACTAGATATTTAGACTTCTATTTAGACTAGATATTAGGAAGATTTTCTTTACAGAAAGACTATTCAAGCACTGGTATAAGCTGCCCAGGGAGGTGGTGGAGTCAGCATCCCTGGAAGTATTTAAGAATTATGTAGATGAGGCACTTCAGGACATGCTCTAGAGGGCGTATATATATATATATATATATATATATTTTTTATACAATCTGTCTAGTTTTAAGCTCACACAAACCCACCCCAAAAATTCTTATTTTAAGATTATCTCTATTTAAAAAAACCAAACTTGTTTACTATATATTTAACATATGTACTGTTCTTTATGTTATTCTGATAGTTTTTTCTCTGAGGTGCTGCTGTTGGTCAGAGTTTTATAACTGGCATTCTTAGAGCTATCTGCTGTGTACGTACATTTGCTCAAACTGCTGCCAGTAGGAGCTGGGAGTAAAACCACAACCAGCTTTACAAAGCAATAAGGAGTAGAGAGTTTGGAAGCCATGTAGACAATCTGGAACAGCATAGAGAAGACTGTTGAGCAGGTGTACTCTATCTAGGCACCCACCTCCAGAAAACCCTGAACTGCTGGATGCACATTGTATGTACTGTGCTGTATTGGCAGCCTCATTTCAGAACAGACTTGCCAAGTTACTATGGTTCAGCATGATGTTTTCCTCAGGAAATTCCCTGAGATGAAGCAGCTGGGGGCCATAAGTGTACCTGGGGGAAGTATCTCTCATGGCTGCCCTTTGCTCCTTTTGTAAAAGGATATTGGGCTAGACAGACAGCTTATTGAGTCAGCATGGCTGTTTCTACCTTGAACACATACCATGCCACCATGCAACAATCTGTATACTGGCCACAGAACCAGAACATGCTAATATTAACTTTTCAGTAAGTCTATTGATGTGCTGAAGCCAGTCAAGGTCTGGTTATACTCCCTTGCACCAGGCAGCTCAGCTAGTTGGGGGTGTTATGAATTTAACATTTTTCTGTTAATTTCTATTCTGGTGCTCTGAAAGTCATGCTCTGAAAGACTTATTTATATATTGCTATTTTGATATATTTTAAATTGGCCCCATCTAAATGTTATTGTGCTTATATAGCATGCTGAATATAGCATTCTGTAGATGACTCACACATTCAAATAACATTTCCCTTTAAATCACACAGTTAAATAACTTGCAGACCTCTCTATAATTACATGAGTTCACCTCTGTCTTACGTCAGGCCCCACTATTTCAGACACCAGGTCCTGATAAAGCTTGAGAAAGGAGAAGCATTGACTCAACATACAGACAGAGAGCCAACACCTGGAGATAGAACGTGACTTGCTCAAAGTTACTCAGGGAACAGCAGAAGAGCTAAATTACTGCTAGATCTCTTGAGTCCCAAACCACAACATTGCTTTAACTCTTTCTCACTGCTTCTATTTAAGCCACAGCTTCCTTTATTATTCTTCTGCGACTACATTCCTAGAGAAACACAAGGGAATCTTTTTGGCCATTCCTTTTGTGTGTAGGTGTGCTGGCAGGTGGGTGGGTAGGTCACAGATGCTGTACATCTGACTGGGTGAGACTGTGCAGTAGCCACAGAGCAAAGGCTGCCAAGCTGCTCCCTGCAGACACGGGTCAGAGTCTGCACATATCCAGTGAATGTCCAAATGAGAATGTTAACAGAGAAATTTCTGTAGCAAGAGGTATGTATGTTGGCTCCTCTTCTTTCTTACACCACCGCGATGACTCTTCATGGTAAAAAAAACTTGGAACAAGACAGAAACACTGGACATGTAAAAATGCATTTTTATCCACAAGAGTGTTTTCCAGACTTCCTCTGAGGGCTGTGCAATGTTTGTTTGCTCTGAACATTTCTCCTGATAACACAGACATTGCTTGAACAGTACACAGACTGAACAATTCCTCCTCATGGCTCAAGCACTTAAACTTGTCAGCAATGTACTCCTGGAGAGGCTGGCAGACCTAATGACAGTGGAAAACTCTGCCATCTTGGACTATTTGCTTAGAAGTGAAATAAGGTACCTAAAGAAGTATTCCCAAAAAGCTATTTTTCATTCAGTAACCCCAGAATCCTTCCATACAGGAGAGAAGGGCCAGAAAGCAGTAACCTAAAATGCAACAAATAGGTCACTGGAAGAAACTGTCTTCCTTCCTTGCTTATAGAGGTGACCATTTAGGGAAAGGAGCTCCCCATATGTAACACATACCTTTGGATATATTCCAAGGGCTTCAAGTCCAGAGGCACCCCAGAACCCTGAGCCCATGGGGCAGCCCTCTGGATTCACATGTCATGTGGGATACATTAGATATTAACTAAGGATCTGTCACACATTCCTCTCTGTGCACAATCTGTAGTACATGTGAGTGATTGCAGGTTCAGATAAGATGCCATTAGGTGCAAAATAAATACAGCAAATGAAGTAGCTCCAACTTCCCTTGGGGTTTACTAAGAAACCTTGAAAATCTGAGCCAGCACAGACAGACCACTTAAGCTCTTCTTGTCTCATGACTGTCTGTTTGTTCTGCTCATGAATCTTCACTGAGTGACTCTCAGAACCAGATGGTATCTTTTCAATGGGCATAAAGCTTAATTAAGGATTTAAACTGTGATGGATTACATATTCTTAGTTACAGCATTTTAATAGTTAGTTACCCTCACTGTCACTAGTGCCACCTGAGTCGCTTGGCTTTAAACATTTTGTTTTCCTTTGTAATCTGCTTTGCTTTTTAAGCAAACGCAATCGATCTGCCTTTGAAGAAGCCTGTGGAATTATTTCAACAAATGATGGGACACAAATATATGTTAGTCACTGGGTAACATCCTTAGCCTGTAGGAAGTTATCAGAGCAAAAATACTGTGAGGTGCTTCTATGCTTCAGCCTATATGTTTATGCAAAAGAGCAGTGCCAGGTAGTGATAACATGGCAGTTTATGTAGTTTTGTGTTGCTTCTGAGCTGAACTTGAGCTCAGAAACTTAGGGAAACCAGATAAATTTTTAAAAGAAGAACAAAAAGTACCATGCTGAAGACCATGGCTCAGCAGTCACACCTAACCCCTCACTGCCTTTTGAAACCACATCCTGTGATTATTTTGTGTTTGAACAATAACTGCATTTTTGCAAGAATTTCATAACTCTGCAGCTCAAAGTTTTTGTTAATTATCTGCTGTTAGTAATAAAATAAAATTTTGTTTCAGGATATGCATATATATGCATATATATATATATACTCATATAAAAAATGTTGTGTGCTTGCCTATGTATATTTGTGTGTGGAGAAAGAAAGAACATGATAGCTTTTTTCAGACACAGAACTGAAAGTTTTATTTAAAAGTTGTCTATACATTTCTACATTTCTACAAACTCCCCAAATACACAAGGTTTGATACCTGTTTCTCTTAAACAGAAAAACATGTCACTTGCTGGATCATTTTGATCTCATCTTTCCAAAAGAACCTGTGGCCTATCTGTCACAGCCTGCTTAAATCCATGTTAAACCTAGATGTCAGATTCAGAACCCTTTTCCACAGACATGATCGCTTTTCTGTCTTGCACGGGGCTCTGAATAGGTTACACCTCATCCCCTGGCACCAGAGATCTGTCTTAGGCTCATAGAATAGGCACACCTGCCATTATCAGCCTTTGTTACCTGCTTTTCAGTGATGCTTCTGTGTGTGAATCTTGGTTCAGGTCCCTTGTTCACTGCACAACCACAGAACTAAAAACTCAGCCTATTAGTGTAGAAGATGATAGACCTACATAGATGAATGGGCCCTAGACTGATGGGCAACTCAGCATAACACCAACTAGTGCTGAGTCTGTCAAGTACTAGAGAAAATGCATGAGCAAAAATATGTGTAGTTATTGAATTTAATAATATATATGCAAAGGTTCTTCTCTCATGATAAGAACAGGGAAAATGGGAAAATGCATGAGGATGCTTCTCACAACAGTGTGATAGGAGAATCATGATGATTTGTAATGTATTGTTTAAAGATGACATCCTGTCAATAAATTGATGATACAACTGAAGAAAAATTACAAAAATATTGCAAATTAGGAGACAGGATATTTGGCATACCATTTTTAAGTTAGGTGCTAAAATGCTGTAGTACGTTAATATGAAGGCAAGCTGAAATCACAAAGGAGGAAAGCCAACCCTTGTCTTTATCCCACAAACTGTGGTTCTCTATGACCTAAATATACATTAAAAAATAGGCTTAGTCACTGATTTCCCCCTTCCAGCCTGCATGGCTTTCTCCCCCAAGAGCTGACAGACTATTACTGGTGGGCAGTCTACACCGGAGAGGTACCAGGAACTGAGGAGTGACTGCCGAGTCTTTCTGCTCCCAAGGAAACCAGTGCATTGCTTAGTTACACCTGAGGCAGCAATTCCTCCAATTCCTTACTCTAGTTGGATAGTTGGAGGACTTCTGCAGCAGAGTGGGCTGCCAAAAAAATACAGTGGAGAAAACAGAGGAGTGGAGCCCAGAGTGAAGGCTGAGCCCTTTCTCAGCCTCTGCAGAGAGGCAGACGTGTTGCAAATTAATGAGGAACCTCTGATGAGGTCCTACAAACCACTGAAACACTCTTCAGAGTAGCCCCGCAGAAGTCATGACCCACAGAAGTCATAGCCTGCAGCTGTCAGCTGAAATAACTGATATTTTAAAAATACTAATGAACTAACCTAACCGAAGCAGAATTTTACACAAATAAAACTAACCCTCAAGGTCCTTAGTGGCTCTGACTTGAGGCCTGTATTAAAAATGGGGAGGAAAATAACCCAGAACCCTTCATTATACTTTGTCTTAACTCTTACAAGCTAAAAATAACCATAAGGTTGTGTTTGATATGACAGATTTGCCAAGAATAGAAGCTCTATTTCTTCTTTCATTTTTAGGTAGCAAAAAAAGGGGTGCAGGAAACTATCAAATATTAAGCACCTGCTCTGCATACATTAGCATTATGGCATATCCAAAAAAAAATCTGATGCCAAAACAGAGATGCTAACCATAGAATTACTGAGTTTGACACCACATATCCTAAGACACTTTTGTGACTGTGTGGTCCTGACCATGCTTTCAGTTGCTGGCAGGAAAGAAAGATTGATGTAAATACTTAAATTGCCTACATGACAGGTTAAACAGTCTTGTCTCACAGTAGCATTAAGAAACTTTCCTGCAGACCTTGAGATCACAAGGCTGAACAGGAAAGCAGAACTTTGCTTTTATCGTATCATCATTAAATCTGTACAGTGGCATTGACAAAAACCAGACATCCAAAGATTGCCTACATTTCCTTTAGGCAATCCACTCCAGATGCTGGCAAGTAACTTGTAGCAGTGCCCTGCTTGGAAAGAGGAATTACCTGGATTATCTCTGCACAGGCACCAATTCATTCCATAGAAGTGTAACAAGGACAATATATAAGAATTATTTCCATTTCAAAAGTATATTAAACTACATAGTTTCAGAAATTAAGAAGTATAGCTGGGAAAACCATGGTAGTGACGATGTGATTTGACTTGATCAGAACAAAATATATTGTACAGCAGGAAGGAATTACTGAAAATGCATTCAAGTATGTAAAGCTTTGCTTTTACTGACTACTTGCCTGTTTCTTGCTAGTACATCTCCAGAGAACTTCCAAAATAAATTCAGTTAGGTTTAGAAAATATTCACTTTGGATTATGCTTTTGTAACTAAAAGGTTTTGGAAGTGATATGTCTAGAACAAGAAATTCAAAAATCTGTCTTTTATACAATATTTGTGAGGAATTTATAGTTTAAATTGACTTAGCTGTAGATTTAGGAACCTAATACCTTTTGTTTCAAAGTGTCATTGTGATTTTAGACAATCCCTATTGCAAAAAGATAGACAATTTTATGCCTGGGTATAGTAAGAGAAAAACCTCCCCAAGGTTTCAGGGTTGGTTGAAGTGAATGCTCCATTCCTCCTTGCCTTCCATCTTCTCTGCTTTTCCCACAGTTAATACCTTTGGATATCTGGGTATCTGTCCTATCAGAGATAGGACAATGCTGCACATAAGGAAAAATGGAAAAATATGGGGTTTTTTTCCCCAGATGGACATCTATTTGTCTGCTGTTCCTGACCATGAAAAAGTGTAAGGACATAAGACATGTCATAAGACAGGAGGAGGTGCTGGTATCTATAGAGAATTCAAAGAGAGGAAGATAACTACTAGAGGGAATAAATTAGTGTACAAATTTTCTCTCCCATGGCCAGTGTCCTGTGTACTTTTCTGTCCCCTTTCCCACACCAAAAAACAGGAGTGAAGGCATCAGAAAAATTAGAAACTTTCTTCTGTCTCTAAAGCTGTGGAGTTCAGATTTGATTCACACAGAAAAGAGAAATAGGGAGTGAGCTGAAAGAGGTTAAATAGCTCCAGGAAAATCTGCAGTGAGGAATGGAATCATAAGGATGTGTACTAAGAGATGTGCAAGAAAGTTTCTTACAGCCTTCTTATGAAGCAGACTTCTTCTGTAGGTTCACTGGCAGCACACAAAAAGCACAGGAAAGCCACAGGGAGGGTAGAGGTGAACCTGATGTTTGCTTCCAGGAATGTCAACACGTGCCAGGCCTGCTGCACCATCTGCTCAACCAAGGTCACAAACACAGTGCGGATCCAGAGCAGGCACACCAACTCTGCCTCTACAGGTTCCCTGAGAAGAGGCACTTCATGTCTGGTCACAACATCACAAGGTCTCAGTAAGTATTCAGAAAGGGATAAACCCATAATGAGCATGTAATAAACTCTACTTTTTTAGTTGATTGTAGAATCGATAGAGATGTGGAGGAATAACACCAACAACAACATCCCAGCCTAGGTAGCAAAAAACTTTCATGGCAGCTGTATGCAAAAACTTACAAAATTTTAATGTGATGGTTCTGTTCACACTCTGCCAATGAAGTTTTTCTGAGTGAGAAAGTAAATGGACCTTGCCAGGACACAATAGCATGCATCTGAGAGAAGACTATGTTAGTCTGCAGAATGAAAACTACCACCTAGTTGACTTCTGTAGAGTTACTGTGGCCCATCTTGACTCCCAGGAAAAACTGATTTGACTCCACACTCCAAAAAGTGATTTGACTCCACACCATTGAAAACGGTGCCTCTCATGCAAGAGGACTCACACTTTTCTGGACATTAATTTGTACAAACTCCATCTACCTGGTTTGTGCAATTTTGCTTATTGAGGTGAAGTATATAGACACATCCTTATCATGGACTCTTCTGACTAGCAGTTGCTTTGCTTCCGTTCTACCAGGACATGTTGTCCTAAAGTGACTCTGAGAGGGGCACAAGCTCCTGTATTCTTGTCTTTCTAAAAGAACTAAAAAGAACTCATAGATCTCACCCCAGGGCAGCTGGGCTTGTTTTGAACTAAATGACTTTAATACTCATTTGAGATTCATGTGGTTACGGTTTGTACGTGGGAAAAAAAGCTGTTTCTCACCCTCACGTTCGTTCTATGTTCACATATAGTCCAAATATCCATAAAAGGTCTGCAGCATAATTATTACACTGGTCAAGTATGAAAGGCAGTCTTGCAAAATTTTACTCACCCACACTGCCTGAGTCACCTTTTATTTTAACCAGTGAGTAAAGCACTGTTCGTCGTCACCACTGATGGAAGATGGGATGAATAGATTTTCTATGACTGAAAGGTATTGTATTTCTCAAGGCATTTTTGCAAGACTGAAGTCAAAGTGTTCCCTTCTGATCCTATTTTATCAGACTTTCTCAAAATCCATGTCCTTGCTAAGGATGAAGAGCACCCAGAACAAATATAAAAAACCTCATAATTTAATTTAACTGCAATTTTACTTTTCAAGAAGTAATCAAATACTAATGATAGCTGCCTAGCCTTCTGGAGAATTCTCCATGACTTCCCTGAACAATGAATTATTGTCAGAGAGATATTGCCCTCTGTGGTGCAGAACTTCTCTCAGCAGCAACAGACATCTTGGTAACAACCTGAATTAAAACTCTTCTATCACACTTGGAAAGATGCAGTAAAGCTGGAAATTGTTTTTGTATTCCTGAGGCTGAGACTGATACCAGGTCAGATTATAGGACTCCCTTTGAAGAAAGTAACTGTAAATCATTTTCATGGTATCTATAAGCAAAGAGCACCACATTTCCCATCTTTTCATTCCAGTTTATTCTACACAATAGAACTCTTGGCAATACCTGAACCATTGTCAGAAGTTATTTTTATTTTCATAGTTAACACAGGTAAGAGATTGCAGATGATAAATGCAGTTTAATTCCTACTTCTTAACTGAGCCACTGATTATGCTCATGAAGAACTGCAAATAGATCCTCCTTAGGATTACTCATGGAGAACTAGTTTCAGGAATAGCAGACAGCTGTCCCCTAGACCAGCATTTGTCAAGAAGAGAAAAACAAATTCTTAAGTTTGTGATTTTTTATAAAAGTTCCCTGCAAATATTTTACCAGTAGTCGAATTTTCAAGTTCAAAGCACTCATTATCTCATAAACAGTGCACATAAAATCAATGTGAGACATAGCCCCAATTTGAAACCCATGTAAATTCTTCAGTGCAGTATGAAATTACGTTCCACTTGGGTAGATTATTTCAGTAGCTAATGCAGAGTACATCAAAATCTATCCTGTAGGTTTCTGCCATTCCCTCACTACCTGCATGCTTTGAAGTCTGAGTGTATTTATTGCAGTATATTTATTCATTGAGCCTACTCCCTCCAATGGTAGTCACTGTACCATGTAATCCCCTCCTATGGTACTCCCTGACTACTGACTTTGCTGGGATCAGCACTCCCATAAGATTCCTCTCCCTATGTTTGCCAATCTTCATCTCAATACTCACTGCATTTGGGGGTTGCATCTGGTTCAGAAAGTATTCCTGATTTCCAGACCAACTATATTTATAACCATTTGAAGAATGACTCTTCCCCTTTGCTGAGATTTACCAGTTCCTGCTCAATATATTTCTATCCAGTAAACATTTTGTTACTTTTTTCAATAGCTAATGAGTTGGGTAACAGGGAAACTCAGCACTCTGGAGGCTTGCAGCAGGTTGGATAATGGCATCTTTCTTTTTGTCTGTGTGACTTGGAATTAAAAATGCTGAGGCTCTGAACTCTGGCCTATTCCCTTCATTTCCTGGTAACGACAACAGGCATCGACCATTTGTGAACAGCTCAGATCCTTGGACGCCACTAACATACACAAAGTTTAATCCAAAATCTAGTGCAGTCAATGGAAAGACTTCTGGTTGACTTCCATTCTTGCTAGACCAGGAATACTTCACAGGTCTAGAACGTACAGGCTGTCTTTTGATGTTTTTTCTCCACGTAGTAACACATACATACTACCTCTGCAAATCTTTTCCTACTAATGGTCCAAAATAAAGACCCAAGTGCTTTAGCACAAACTTTCCTTCTTCACAGAAAACTTCTAAAGAAGCATAAACAGCAACTGTGAGTCACCACACCCAAAAGGACAAATGAGTAAAGTAGCAAATGTTCAATAAATGCAATGCAGTATCTATAATGTCCACCATAACAAACAAGAAAAAAAGCTTGGCAACAAGACTCACAAAGATGTGAGTTAGTACGAACTGGGAAATTCTGATACATTTATGAAACTGCAGGAAGCAGAATTTCCTGCAAAATTAACATGAGAATTGTGTGGAATCTTACCCCAGAAGCCACGACACAATATTTTTGTGTGTATGTAAAAAAATAAATTTATACCAATCTGTAGTAGAAGTCACTAATTGTTTTCCCTGACAAAAATTCTTACTAGATTGACAAAATTGTAAAAGGACCATGGGATATTTCATTAAATTTAACAATTGAACCGAGCTTCTGAAACAATGGGAGACTGAAAACCTTTGTCTCTTTCCACAGTCTGCGAGCAAATGTGATGTTCAGTGTGAGCTGCTGGGAATGGATATCCATGTTTTTGAAAGAGAGGAGAACACAGGAACTTCTGTGCCTGGTGGAGCTGAACTAGTGAATTAGTACTTTTTGGGGAGTGGCAATCCTGGAGTCTCCACTAGTGCAGTATCACTGCTGCAGTCACCCTGCTTTGTTTATATCCCCTGTAACAATAATAATCTCACTGAGATGCCATATATACGTCCAGAGCCACCTCAACAAACTCCCAGACACAAACTCTGAATGGAATCTCAGGGCACCATGTCCAGAGGACATGAGCCCCCATCCCTGCATGCCTAGCCGTGTGGACATTAGGTAGCCATGGAAGCCAGGTCCTGGATGATCATCAAGTCATATCACCTGGACCCATTGCTGCTCCCCATTGAGGAAGACCTGGCTCTCACTGAGGGGGTAGGGATTTTTTGGAGGCTGAGGTTATGTCAGCAGTTTCTCAGGGTAAGAATGAGTGTCTCAGTTAATCAGCCTAGGCTAAGACACAAATTGGTCAGGTCCTACTGTGAAAAAAAGTAAATAAATTTGCATGTGTACAAGTGCATGTGTGTGCAAGTTCTTTAAGTTTGTGATGAGCTGCAAACAACAGCCTGGCACTGCTGTGCTTATGCCTGCCTTGTCCAAGCTCTGGTTAGACTTACTCTGCTTTGCAAGCAGTTTTACATCCCAGATTTATTTCCACATTATCCTCCCTGGGCTAGCCCTGAACAGTTTTATTCTGGATGTCCTTCAGCAACACAGTCCACAGCACAAACTTGACTTTATACAATGCTTTTGTCCAAGTAAGAACAAGACTTTCTTTCAGCAGGCTTGGAGACACAAATCCATCTCACCTACTCAAATTAGGGGAAAGGTACAGTGAGGAACTATGGCTGAGCTGCGAGTTGATGTCCACACATACATGAAAATCCTCCCTCAATAAGAATGGTCTCAGTACTTCTTCAGCTCAACATGGTGCTATGAAAACAGTCTAATTATTGTGCCCCTTTTATGAAGCTGCTGCTGGATTTTGAACCTTTTAAACCTAAACCTACCAAATTTGTAATTGAATTGTAAATTAACACATCCAAACCGAAGTTTTTTAACTCTACAGGGATGCAAAATAAGCACAGGACAAGAAAATATAAGAATCAGTGTGGTTTTCTGGTTGGGCTTACAACACTGATCAATCCATACCATTGACCATTACGGTATCACATGAATGAAATGTTAAGATGGCAAATAGAAGATCAAAAGAGAAGATGCCTACAGGTATAAAAGAAGTATTTCTTGGGAACCCAATACTCAGCAAGAACAGGGTGCACTGCTGTAAGCAAACAAAAAGCAATGGAAAAGCCAGTAAGTCCACTTTCAGCCAGAAAAACAAACTTGTCTCTAGGAATGACATCACGATTCATAAAAGCCTTCAGTACCACGGTTTTATCCTGCTTTAAGAGAATCATGAGCAATAATTTTAGATTTGGCATGTTGAGTAAATGCAGGGGAAACAATTAAAAAAAAAAAAAAGAATCAAGACTTTCCTCTATCCATCAAAGATCTGAAGGCAGTGTTTCCCACCAGATGACACAATGTATTTCATCCTTCTTCCTGAAGAGCAGCATAGCTAGAAAGAAGTATGGAGAATGGATAGTTGTTCTGTCAGTGACTTCAACTGCTGCTTTCTCTTCTGAAGAATTAGCTACTTTTAATTTTAGTCAATTAGTTTATTGATAGCAAAACCAAGGGGGTCTATTCAGATAAAGATATCTGTAGTTATGGTTGCAATAAATATTGTCAATAAGTCAAGCTCTGACCAAAAGTCCTGAATCTACTTCTCCAGGAAGAACAACTCAGGGATAATGCCCTATTAGTATATATGTCATCTGGACAACAATCTGCCACAGAGACAAGCTACTGAAAGACAGCTGTCAGTGGTCTCCCCCAGATCATTACCCTCAAGACAATACTCCTGTAACACCTCTTTTAATGACTGAGAAGGTTCCTCCTTGGCCAGTCATTGGTGTTCCAGAGAGTGCTGTGGTCCATACCCCAAAGCATTGCTGGCTGGAAGCTCATGATTAATTCAAAACAGAGAATTTCATCAAGGGAGAAGGTTGGTCATCCATTGCTTCTAGCCCCTTCTAATGAGGCAGAAAGAGATGATTTCATTAATGACTCCCCTTTTTAGTCTAAAAAAAAGGTTTTGTAAAATGTTACTCTCCATGCAAATTACAATTATTTATTTTGCAAGGTGATGGAAACAGTGTAAGAGCAGACATTAGATGAGCACAGTCAGAAATAGCTCCTTTATGACCTCCCTGTTCCATTTCCCTTCATCAGTCCTGGGATGGCTCTTTCCCTAAAAGTTTTCCAGAAGATTAATTGACTTAATTTTCAATTCTACACATGAACAGAATGACTGTTCTTATCCAAAGTTAGTTCTGCCTAAAAGCAGCTCAGAGCTGCAGCTTTTCAAACCGTGGTAGAAGCTGGCCTGTGAGACAAAAAACACAGCTCTGCTGTGTAGGGGATCAAAGCTCTGAAGTGCTGGATGACCTGGGGTGGGAAAGTATGCTGGCTCTGAAACACAACTGTGTCATGGAGGACCAGCAGAGATGCTCAGAAGCCACCTCTGCACATATCAGGCTCTCATCCTCATCCAAAACTGCAGCCACTCTTCAGTGCTTTGTCATTTGTTTACATAAAAATGTTGTCCCCTCTAAGGGTTCAGTTCTGAAAACAAGCCTCTGTTTTAAATTCTTTCACAGGCACTGCATAAATTCACATGACTCATGTTATAGTAGTTGGAAAATTTCTATGCTAATGATAGATACTCAACATTTCTTTGAGATAAGTTTGCAGTGGGAGCTGTGGGGGAAGACTAGACTGGCAAGACCTCAATATCTGAGTTGGTCGTAAAACACTGCTAATGACAACTTTGTTCTTCATCTCAAGAACTGTTTTTACAGCATGAGACATTGTGCCAGAAATTCAAAGTACATTCATTTTCCCATGCTTACCCAAGTGTTTTGCATGCAGGTATGATCCACTTTGTGCTGCAGGAATTGAAGAAGAGCCAGTTACTGAATCACAGAATCACAGAACTGTTGAGGCTGGAAGGGAGCCTGTGTTGTTGCTCAGTCAGGGCCACCTAGAGCCATGTGCCAAGGTCTGTGTCCAGACAGTTGAAGATTCCTTTCATCACCCTCACACTTCTGCCCTATAGTTCTCTGGATCCTCTTGGAGATTCTTGAAGATAGGAGTGACATTGCTTTCCTCCAGACCTCAGGCACTTCTCCCAGTCATTCAAAGATAATCAAGAATGGTTTCATAATTACATCAGCCAGCTCTCACTGTGCTCATCATCCCATCAAAACTCATGGACTTCTGTATGTTCAGTTTAATTAAGATTTCCCTGACCTGATTTTCTTCTAGCAAGGATGTGTCATCTTTGCTCCAGATTTTCCCTCTATTCTCTGGGACGTGGGATTCCTGGAAGCAAATTTTACTGGTAAAGACTGAAGCAAAGAAGGCTTTCAGAACCTCATTCTTCTCCATGCTCTCTATCACCAGGGTCCCTGAACCATCCAAGAGGTCCAAATTTTGCCTACTCTTCTGCTGTTCATAGAAGTCCTGCTTTCTTTCTTTGATATCTCTGACCAGATTCAACTCCATGTGGGCTTTGGCTTGAAAACAGGACCATTTCAACTAGATTAAGGCTGAGCTGATTAAGACAGGCACATGTAAATCCCACCTGCATTTAGAGATGAGTTGTTACAAGCCACCTCCAGCTCAAGAGCTATGTAGATACATGCTAGTTTGGCACTGAACCTCAGCAAAAAGTGCATCCTCTCAGCAGATTTTCCTAGATAGGGTTCAACACCATGACAGTGTAGCTAAACAGTCTCTTTTAAAAAGCTGGTTCACATCTGAACCCTGAGTGTAACTAGACTCGGTGCCTAAACACAAGGTGAACTTTCTGGGGACAAACAAACAAACAAACTTAGGCTTAACTCAGAGTACTGAAACTTATTGAAAATCTGGCCATGACTCATGAAATTCCATACTGATCCATTTCCTAAGAGTTTATTAAAGGCAAAACCCAAGTGGTTTGGAAGGATATAGTTCTTACTCCTGTGGAATTTCCACCACACTGCAATGTGGCTTTTCCCACAGGACAATGAACAATGCTGTTAATGTTACAGGATAATCACAGTCCAATGTGATGTGCCAAAAGACTACATACTAAGAAAGTAAGAAATATTGGTTGTAAATTTTGACTGGCAAAGCTGAATTGATTTGTGCAGCTTTAGAAATATATATAATTTTTCAGTGTTTTGTGTAGGTGATGATCCTGGGGAAAGAAGAGCAAGAATGAAGTCACATGTAGCAGATCAAGATGGCAAACCCTAAATTGGAACAAAATGTCATACACTATCACTATTAAAGCAAGAAGTCCTCAGGCTTTCTAGCTGGAGCCATTCTTAAAATTGCAAAAACAAAACAGATTAAACACAGGAAATATATACCACATCAAGACTTGAGAGTGAACATACATCTTATGTATATTAAAACACAAAGCACATTTTATCATTCTGTACTTCATTCTATTCACTCTTTTTTTACAGAATGCATGAAAACATGAAAATCTACATGGGAATTTCAAGCTGTTTTGATCTTCTGGGGCTCTGAATGCATAATTGATTGAACTTGGTTAATTGACCATGCAGTATAGGATTTAAGCACCCCAGAAGCATTCTTTCATTTTGAAAAAAAATTTTGATGAAACTTTTGGTATTGTTGGCTACCATAAAACCAGTGTGCTGATGTCTTACATACTTCTGTGAAGCATTACAATACATGCAAAAAGTCTGATAAGGCTGTTGACAGGGAATAATGAAAAGGGAGGTTTGTCTTTTCTGAACACTTCTGGGTAAGATCTATACCTTGATCTGAAATGAAACTATTCTTGCATATGAGACCATCTTAGAAGTACTTCTGAGACAGATAGTATGTTATTCTTTGAGGTATCATGAACTCTTCCTTTACTGTCATGCACGATGATTCTATTAAAAATGCAGAATATTACTATGCAAAAAATGTGAAAAGTTGTTCTTGTGATATCTAGCTGTATATGACTGTATTATTACCCATTCAGCTTTTAATAAGAGACATAGGATTATTAAAAAATGTGAAAGGATAATGTTTTCATTTAAGGCAGGCATTTAAAATTATAAGTTGCAAGTCTGAGTAGCCCAATTAGACTGAAATTGAGTCATATCAAAATGAACTGAGTCAAGAGTCACACAACTGAATGAATTCTCTCATGCAAGATTGTTGAAGAAACCTTTATTTCGGGAAATCTGTGATGTTGCCTCTGACACAGCAGCCAGTGCTTGGCTGAAAGATTATTTTTTATGTCTCCATTTAATTACTTTCCATCCAGAGCTAAATTCCAAAGAGAGCTGCCCGAACTATCTATTTATAAATAGTTGGCTGTGTCTCTTATTCACTGTGCATCTCTAGTTACTATTTCTATCTACTGGTGCACAGAGTATTGCAATCATTATTCACCTTTCTGCACATACTCCCTTTTGAAAAAAATATCTATCACCTCCTGCTTCAAACTACTGCATTTTTAGAATATGCACAACCTGTATCCATGTAAGCTTCTGCTTACATTCTGCTGCAAGGGAATGATGAGTACATTTTTTAAAAAGTATAGTCCTCTTTCTGCTTATATATTCCTGTGGATCATCAGCTATAATCTTCATCATTTTCCCCCCACTAAATCTCAATGAATCACAGTGTGTAGCATTGTGTTAAATATGAGCACAAGAATATCAAAGCAAAACTGTCGTTTTTCTTAAATTTTACATCTGTTACACTGTCTGTAGTCCAAGAACTATATGCCTAATACCTTGATTCTTATTTTTTCCACTTCTCTTTTTTGAGCAAGGGCTTGTCATCTTTATTTATTGACAACACTAACCCTCTTCCACTCCTTCAGCAAGACCGTGCTGCACTGACAATCATTTCCCAGCATCAGCAGCCATTGTCTGTCACAGCACATCTCCAGCCTTAAGAGGAACAGTCCATGGAGTCCTCACAAGGGACACATTTTGTACAATTTTACCATCCAGCCTGGTGACTCAGTAGCCCTAGTGACGGCCATTTAAGAATTTCCCAAACTAAATATCATAGAATAATGTATAAACAGAAAATAGCTTTTTCAAAGGGCTGAGGGCAGTACTAGGCCTGACTATCCCTGACAAACTTCCACTGGGACGTCCTCACCCTGCCCATGTCCCAGGATGCCATCTCAGCCAAGTCTGTGGCCACCAGCCCCTGCCTCAGTGATGCCACAGGAGGGCCACTCTCCAGCTGTTAAGATGTTTACTTGTGCAGTGATATCTTGCTGGACAACAGAGAATTCCTGTCCTTTTTGCTCATGCTGGGCAACATGAGACAAGTTTTGGTTACACTAATATGCTGCTCTTCCAAGCCAAGATGTAACTCTTGCATGTGCAGGTCCCCAGGCTTAGGTTCTCATATTCTACCAACTGAACACAATTCTAGAGGCTTCCTTAGAAACTTGTCCCTTCCCACAACTTTACAGGAAACCCTGGTACTTAGAATGTGTCACTATATAACTAAAATGGGCTTAATAAAATGGGCTAGGTCCCATCAAGTTTTATTTTTTTGTCTGTTAGCATAGCAACTAATGGCATGAGGTCCCCATCAGTGTAGCAGCACAGGATTCATAACTTGTGCTCTGCATGTCAGGCAGAAGAAGGAACAGTGAAAAAACAACCTCTCACAGAAGACTCTCTTGGTCAAGAGCAATGATGGTCCGTAAGAAAATGAGCAAATTACCTTGATTTCTGGGATGGCTGCAAGTAGTGGAGTTTGAATGAGCACACCTACTATGTAAGAGCTCCTTACATTGCTCTCCATCAAAGGAAGAGTGGCAAGCCCCATTTTTCTTGAGTAAGCTTTCTTCCATACTTGACGGCTAGCCATCCCTCCTCCAGAAAAAAAAAATGCAGCCACCAAACTACACAAGCTGATGTTTCCCTGTGCATTTTCCCATTTGTTCTTTTCCATTTGATCCTTGCTTTAATTCCTTATTCTGAACAAATGTGTACAGAACAAATATTCAGAATAGCTCCTTATTCTGAACACATATATCTGACCAATACCAATAGTCCCTTCTTCTGAACAATTCTGAACATTATATCTGAACAGATATATGCCAGTCCTCTAGCCCACACTGAGGGAGTGGTTAGACATTTGTTAGACTAGGAGCCCTGGGAGACCCAGCTTGTGAATTCTCTGTCCTCTCCATGACTTCATCTACCTGAGGAAGAAGTTAAGAACCTTCTCCCCCTTCAGATGGAGATAAAAGTTGTGTTTTAAAGGAATAAATAAAGACAAAGTTCAGGTAAGCCGCACCTGGCCTGTAAGATTTTTGCAATTTTTCTTGAAATTCCTTATTGTAGTGGCTCACTGATATTGTACTCAGTGCACTGATGACATTTCAGTTTGGGGCCATACTGATGGATCTGTTTAATAGAAGAAAATGTTTGGAACCTCAATAGTGCTGTTTTTCCTTTCCTGTCTTTTTAATCCTTTGTCTTTTTTTTTTTTTTTTTTAATCACCTGCCATGCTTTAACCCCAGCTGTCAATTAAGCACCACACAGCCACTCCACGCTCAGCTGGATGGGGGAAGAGAATCACAATGGTAAACTGAGAAGACATTAAAGTTGAGATAAAAAACAGTTTAATAATTGAAATAAAATTAAAATAATAATGGTATAATAATAAAATATTTGTAATAATCACTGTAATTGAAAGTAACATAACAAAGAGAGAGAAATTATCCCCAAAAAAGACATGTGATGAAAATTAAAAGAATTACCCAACACCAATCAACAAATGCCCAACCAGTCCCAGAGCAGTGGGGCCCTTGCCAAATTTCCACCTCGTTTGATGGTCTCAAATGATGTGGAATATTCCTTTGGTCGTTTGGGGTCAGCTGTTCCAGATATTTCTTCTTCAGACCTCTTGTAAACCCCCAGCCCACTCACTGGAAGGGTGGGGTGAGCAGCAGAAAAAGCCTTGACTTTGTGTGTAGCAAGACGAACCTTTCTTCGTGTTGACTCTTTGAAGTCAGACCGGTGCTCTGGCAAAAGCTGGTGCCTTCGGGGTCAGTTAGTCTGGTCAAGAGCTAGTGCTCCCAACACAACCAACCTCTCCTCTGGCCTGCTCTGCAAGTGAGCTCCTCCTGTGCTGGAGGCCAGGCCTTTTATTGGCCTCCTGATTCTGCCCCTGCGCAGTTGGGGCCAGCCCTAACCAGGCACAGGTGGGCTGAATCCAGGCTCACACCCACTGCCTGGTGATTATCAGCACCTGGGTGTGAGCCTTGTCTCACTACACTTCCCCCCTCTTCTTTTTTTTTTTTTTTTTTTTTTTTTTTAAAGAAACACAAGAACTATGTGAAGTTCAAAGAGAAGCACGACGTGTCTTAAGCACGTGAGCTTTTTGGCCTGTTAGATGATGTGTCGTCATCTGGAATGGGTGTCGGGTTGTCTATTGGAGATCTGGTCGCGGCAGGGCGTGTCCATTTACTGGGTACCCAAAGAGGCCCAGAATCTGTAGAGACACAGCTATAGCCTCGGCACATCGTGGTGTCCTGCGTGGCAGGGGTCACCATCAGCTCCATCGAGAAGGCGTTCACAGCCCTGGATGCTCTGGCAGATGGAGGAGTGAAGATGGGCCTTCCCCGTAGGCTGGCAGTTCGGCTGGGAGCACAGGCTTTGCTGGGAGCTGCGAAAATGTTGCTGGAACCTGAGCAGCATCCTGGTCAGCTGAAGGACAATGTCTGCTCCCCTGGGGGAGCCACCATCCATGCCCTGCACTTCCTGGAGAGCGGTGGCTTTCGCTCACTCCTAATTAATGCCGTGGAGGCTTCCTGCATCCGGACAAGGGAGCTGCAGCATCTGGCAGACCAAGAGGAGATCTCCCCAGCAGCCATAAAGAAGACTTTGTTGGATAAGGTGAAGCAGGAGTCTCCTTCTCTATCCGTGGCATCTGCCAGCAAAGTCAGTCTGTTCACCAGTAAGAGCCCCAGCAGCAAGAACTGACCAGGCTGCTGCAGTCCATCTGTACTGATCATCAGTCTCCTCCATGCCCGCATTCTCCACCAGATGTAGCAAGACGAACCTTTCTTCGTGTTGACTCTTTGAAGTCAGACCGGTGCTCTGGCAAAAGCTGGTGCCTTCGGGGTCAGTTAGTCTGGTCAAGAGCTAGTGCTCCCAACACAACCAACCTCTCCTCTGGCCTGCTCTGCAAGTGAGCTCCTCCTGTGCTGGAGGCCAGGCCTTTTATTGGCCTCCTGATCCTGCCCCTGCGCAGTTGGGGCCAGCCCTAACCAGGCACAGGTGGGCTGAATGCAGGCTCACACCCACTGCCTGCTGATTAGCAGCACCTGGGTGTGAGCCTTGTCTCACTACATTTGTGTGAACACTGCTCAGCAGTAGCTAAAGCATCTCTGTGTTATCAACACTGTTTCCAGCACAAATCCAAAGCATAGCCCCATGCGAGCTGCTATGAGGAAAATTAACTCTATACCAGCCAAAATCAGCACATCGCCTTAATACCTCAGATTCAGGGGAAATGAGAACAACCCGTGACCCCAAGGTAGTACATAATTCCTGTGCAAGATGGTCTCTCTACCTGGATTTCTTGACCTGTGAGTGGGAATTTACAAGGGGTCAGCCCTGTTCCTAATCATGGAAACACTTGTATTCTATGGCAGTGTCTAAAGCTTTTAAATTTTATTATACTTTTTTTTTTCTTTTTGAATTTGTGAAAGCTTCACTTATCTCACTAGCAAATTTCTTGGCTTGTTTTTGGGGAAGCAAGCACTCTGGAGGTAAAAATGTCTTTTAAACGTAGCTTTGAGAAATGGGACAGGTATATGTAATGTTTTGTGCTGTTTTGACTTCTGTTGCTACTGGAAAGAGATCAGCTAGGGAGAAAGGAGAAAGGATACCACTTTGGATACGTCCTTGGAGGACGAGCTGGCTGGGATTTCACAACGAACAGGAGTTTTCTGTCAGATACACTGTACACAGGGGCATTGCCAAGTAACAAGAGAGAGTATTCAGGGTATGCTGGGGAACTGCCAAAGAAAACAAGTCTGCAGATTACCCTTTATTTGATGTTATGTTGACATTTCTCACATCAACAGAGTAGCTAGAAGAGTAAAATTAAGGATAAGTACCTAAGGATGGATACTGGGCCAGAATTCCTTTTTAGGGAAAAATCTTAAGTACATTGAAATCAACCAAATTTCAGTAATTATAGGAAAAATATTGGATTTTTAGGTAAAAAAACCCCACAACCAGCAACCACCAAAAAATCCCCTCCCCTTTCTGTAACTGGGTGTGTATACATGTCAGATTCATATAAATTTTAAAATTCTTTTTCTTTCTGTTTCAAACCTTACCTATTTTTTAAATATCTTTGGTTATTTATCCATAATGTAAATTAAATATAAAGTTAAAAACCATTGCAGTTAAAAGATTTTTTTTCTTCCAGTGCACAAAAAAAGAACTTGTTTTGTTTCTTGTAATTATATAGAAGAAATAGAATTGACTAAAAAAAAAAACATCTTAAACCATCTCACTTGGTAATTAACACCTGAAGCTATTAAGAAGCAAAAGTAAAATCTACTCAGACAACTTCCTGCTTGTTAATGTATCACAACTATACTATAAAAGCAGGAAGAGAAGCAACAGTTCAAAGTCATACAGAGAGAACTGAAAAGAGCAATACTTATAAAAGTGTCAGCAATAAGGAACCCTAAAACTCTGTTCCTTAAAACCTACTTTGCAGTTTTTGATGCAAAACAATCAATAGCAAAATGCAAGTGGCATGGAGTGCATGATCCAGGAATCCTGGGAACTTTGTAAATATTTAGTTCCTATACTACCATGAAAATAAAAAGTTTTTTGAACATCAGGAAGGCAAATGG